>CM049577.1:34746256-35124716 GCA_027123335.1 Amphiprion clarkii
TATCATGATACTGCCACCGCAATGAACTCAGCTGCACAGTGGCTCAGTGGTTAGCACTGTCACCTTACAGCTAGAAGGCTGGTTTGCATCCCAGCCTTCCTGGGATCTTGCTGCATGGAGTCTCCATGTTCTCCTGTACATGTGTGGGTTTCCTCCAGGTTCTCCAGCTTCCTCCCACAGTCCAAAACATGCTGAGGTTAATTGGTGATTCTAAATTGTCCGTAGGTGTGAATGTGACTGTGATTGTTTGTCTCTATGTGTAGCTCTATGATAGACTGTTACCTGTCCAGGTGAACCTGTGATAGACTGTTACCTGTCCAGGTGAACCTGTGATAGACTGTTACCTGTCCAGGTGAACCTGTGATAGACTGTTACCTGTCCAGGTGAACCTGTGATAGACTGTTACCTGTCCAGCTGGGACAGACTCCAGCCCCCATGACTCTAATGAGGTTAAGTGGTGTATAGATGATGGATGGATGGATGGTTTACCTGTAACATGATCGGAGGTGTAGGAGGATAAAGCTGCGAGCCTTCACAGCTGTCCATCACTCCGCTGCCGGACTGCAAGTTCTGCAGAACAGAAAACATAAAGAATTCATCATCCGTCTTGTCCTCAAACATCAGTCAATATTTCCCTTCATTTCATCTCTCAGCTCCAACCGGTTTTCTGTTCGCAGGGAGACGGAGCAGCCGTCAGATGGAGCTTTTAATGTGCCATGCATGTGCAAAAAAAGAACAAAACACCTGCCGCAGGTACGAAGCGCCTGAAATAGAGATCTACTTCTTCACACTTGATGAGAGGCGGCAGCAGAGCGTGTTGGAGGTGCTGACAGTGTGTAAGTGTGACTTTCCAGAGAATTCCTCCCACCTGAAGAGAGCAGTTGAGGTCTCTGGAGAGTTTGATCAGCTCCTTCTCCACCGACTGGCAGATGGGACAGCCGTCGCCGTGCAGAGCCACGGAATTCACCAGCAGGAAGCTGAAACCACAGAGCAGAGCTGCAGTCACAATGCACTGCAAAAACTACAAATCCTACCAAGTCTGTTTGTCTTATTTTTAGTCAAAATGTCTCGTCCCACTTGATTTAAGATGAATTCACTTAACAAGTGAAATTTCAGCAGATGGAGGGACTTGTTTTAAGACAATGCATCTTAAATATCTTGTTAAGTCAAACAATCTTGAAATTATCTTGTTTTGAGTTGAATTTTACAAGAAAACTCAAAATAAGTTTAACCCTCGTGTCGTCCTGCGGGTCAAATTAACTCGTTTTAAAGTTTGAAAATGTGGGGGGGAAAAAAAAATCACAGTGAAACTTCCGATGTCCACATTTTCAACATTTTTAGGAAATTTTTGAACATTTTTTGGTGAAAAAAAAAAAGTTTAAATAATGTTTCTTTAAGAACATTCACAAGAAAATCAAAGCAAAAATCTATTTTTGAGTGAAAAACTGCTTTTTTTTTTTAAAGTAGCATATCTGGCTTATTTTCAGACACCTAAGCTTGACAATCCTGGTAAAATAGAGTTTAAAATAAGTTTTCCCAGCTAATTTTAAGATCTCAGTATTCTAAATATCAGATCTTATTTCAAGAAATCTTCCCAAGACATTTTTCACTTGTTCTACTGGCAGATTTTTTTCACTTATTTCAAAGTAAAAGTTCCTTTTTTCGTGTTTTGAGAGTGTTCATTCTGTCTTTTCACTTTACACGTCCTGAAACTGATTTCCAACCTTTGGAGCTGCAGCAGAGACAAACAACGCCGACGTCTCGCTGGCTCTTAAGTAGACGATGAACATGTTGGCAAACAGTTGCTCATCCAGCAGCAACATTTGCATTCATTTGCAGTTTTTGGCCACTTGACAACTCCAATATTCAGCCTCTGTTTTTGGGTTTTACCAGCTCCTGAGGGAAATATGTGGCTCTGTGTGCAGCAGCTCGCCTCTAACTGAGCCTGTCGGCCGTTTGGTCGCCGTGTACACTTAGTTTTAGGGGCTTTTACGCCAAAAAAAAAAGTAAACAGAGCAGTAAAATTGCAACGAACCGAGCCTGTAAAGCCAAAGGGAATCGCAGATACAGAGGATATTTCTCCCCTTTCCACACTGCCACATTGTTTTCACATTTCCTTTGATGCATTATTATAAAATAATTGCTTCCAGCTGCTTTATAGCGAGCCTACATGGAGGGAAAACGCTGCTGTGGGTGTCGTACATCAGGGCTGAAAAAGAGGTGGGAAAAGCAGAAAATAGTACAAACAGGACTATCTGTCCTAGCTTCTAATAAATCACACTAGAAGAAAATTAAGAATCGGTCTGTTCACATGGATGCATCGTAAAAAAATGCAGAAATTTGTTTCATCCTTGCAGCAGGAAACTAATCAAGGATTTACTAAATATTTAAATGAATAGATCGCAGATGTTTGAGGACAATTCTATGAAAATATGTGACTTTTTTATGATAAATACAAGGATTTAAAACCCTACATCTATCTTATATTTAGTTTTGTTCTGTTTATTTAAGATATATTTTTGGAAAGTAGTAGCTAGTTCTGCAAACTTCAAGCTATATCTTTATTTTTCCCAAAATTTCTATCCTAAACGTTTTTATTTTACCAGTTTACAGAAATCCCTTAAAACCAACATAATAGAAGGCAAATACTGAAACAGAGTAAATGGGAAATTTCTGTTTAGAATTATAGCTTTCATGCTATTTTTTTTGTTATAATATCAATCTCACTGGGGAGTTGTGCATTTTCAAGTAGTTTTTGTGTATTTTAGAGCCTTCAAACAGTATTTTTTCAGAATACTAGTATAAAAATTTGCTATTTTTATCTGTTTTGTGTGGAAATTAACTCGTTTCAAAAATGCTTTAGAAATAAACAACTTGATAGTGAAATAATAAAGAACAGGGCACTAGAATCTAAAAAAAATACTTGAAACACATAAAATAACCACCTTAATTAAAAACAACTGAATGCGAAGGAGATTTTTGCAAAAAAACAAAAGAACTTGTGTCTTTTTTGACATTGAAAAGCCAACATTTGAGCAAAACCACAAGAGAAAAACAACTTTTCAAACACAACTATTAATAGATAAAAGTAACAGAAGCTGGATTTACCCCTTCAGCAGAAACAATTTCCTGATTTATCATCAAATCTTCCTGCAAAATGAATTCACTTGTGTGACGTTTAAGGTTTGGCTCGTCTTTCAAATCCCACCACAGCGTTTCGACAGGATTCAACTCCTCACAGGGTTTTTAGTGCTTTTAGGATCATTATCTTGTTGAGAGCTTCAACACTGCAAAAACTCCAAATCCTACCAAGTCTGTTCATCTTATTTTTAGTCAAAATGTCTCATCCCACTTGATTTAAGATAAATTCACTGAACAAGTCACATTTCAGCAGATGGAGTTTGGACTTGTTTTAAGACAATGCATCTTAAATATCTTAGTAAGTCAAACAATCTTGAAATGATCTTGTTTTGAGTTGAATTTTACAAGAAAACTCAAAATAAATTTAACCCTCGTATCGTCCTGCGGGTCAAAATTGATCCGTTTTAAAGCTTGAAAATGTGGAAAAATATATTTTCACAGTGAAACTTCTGATGTCCACATTTTCAACATTTCTGGGAAATCTTTGAACATTTTTTGGTGAAAAAAAAATGTTAAAAATGTTCTTAAAGAAAATATTAGAAGTTTTACTGATCTTTATGGAATCACTTTAGATATTTTTAGGATTTTTTTTCGAAGATTTTCACTCATTTTTTGAAAATATTTACAAGAATTTTCTTGCCAAATTTGAGGGATTTTTTTAAAAAAAAAAATAGAACTTTTAAGGGAAACTTTTAAGGAATTATTGGAATTGTCTTCCTGAAGGCTTTGCAAATTTTCAGAAATTTGGATTTTTTTCAGAGAAGGAAACAATATATTTTGGTGCCAGTAAATGAAGACAACAGGAGGGTTGAAAAGCAAACAGAAGACCAGACCCTCAAAGTGAGAACTTTAAATAAGACGAGGTCTTATCACTGTCTTCTCATTCTAATTTGATTGATTTCAAGGCATGATAAATATTGTTTTATTGATTTAAACTAAATATGACTACAAATATGTTCAAATATGCTAAAAAACTCAACAGTTTCTGTTCAACATGCTAGTTTTTACACATTCTTAAGCACACCGTGTGAAAATGCAATTTTCAAACAGTTTCTCTGGCAGGTTTCTTGTTTAAAATCGTCTCTGGGGATGAAACCTGCAACGTTCCATATTTAATAAATGTATGTTTCTTAATTGATTTTTACTCTGCAAAATGTTTGAGGACATCACCTCTACCTGTAGACCATATCTTAAAGAGGGTCAAGTGTTTTCTTGTTCATATATGTTGGAAAAAGTCACCCGTTTCCATAGGATGTGCTTATTTTTAGACATTTCTGTACGTTCTCAACATACATCTGTTTGTGAAAACAGGAACGCGGCCTCTAGAACAGTTTTTCTGGCAGCTTGCTTGTTTAAAATCTCTCCTCTGGCTCACGCTGCCTCTGGGGATTAAACCTACGACCTTCCGGCTGGCTGGATCACATGTTTTTGTTTTCATGTGTCGTGTTGCATCCTCCCGACACTCACTTGACTCCCTTCTTGGTGACGATCCTGGTGGAGGAAGCATTGAAGACCTTCTCGAAGCGCTGCAGCTTGAACCAGTCCATCCTGCAGGGGGACACAACATGTTTGTCACCAAAAAAGGGAAAAAAAAACATAAAAAACCTGCTGCTCAGTCTGTCACGTCTGGGTCTGTCATGTGCTCTTTCTTACATAAGAGATGCCGCCTCACTTCCTGCAGAACAGGTTCAATTAAAGCACATATGAGCCGCGACATGATCCCACATTTCTGAATCATCAAATACTAATCTGTGGGCTGATTTTATGCACCACATTGTGTTTCTTTCCCCAGAGAAATTAAGGGGAAACTGTCTCCTTCAAAAAAAAGGCTGTTACATACAGCAATAAACGCAACATCTCTGCAATAATATGCAATCTATTCCAAGAACACAGCAAAAAACACTGGCTCAGACATTACAGTGAAGACGAATCAAGACCTCTCATTAAAAACCAAACACATGACATCTGACTTCATGTTGTTCAGGTGCTTCTTTAAGGCCTGCAGCCGCTTTCTGACTGATTTGTTTACGTGACTTTTTCAGTCTCCACTAATGAAGCAAAAATTAAACTACATGTTGTTGTTATCATTTTTTATTTTCAATTAAGCTCACTAAACTTCTATGGTTTGTTTCTGCATTTTTTTTTAGCATTTCCATGTAGTTTTACTGTCATGTTTTGATTAAAATGACACTGTAGCCTCACAAACTCTGCAAGTTAAATCTGCTCTCCTTCTAAAGGAAAAAAAAACCACTGGTAATGTGTTTCAATGTGATCTCCTTACATAACAGGCTTAATAAGCAGCTCTTCACAGCCTCCAAACGGTCGAATATAAAGGGTAACACAATTATTCTCAATTAATTCAGGGAAAAAAAAGACAGTCTTGATTATTTAGTGTAGCTTTTTCTCATGAGAACACTAATTGGTTATGATTTATGTCTATTACACACTTTGAGAAGGTGATACCAGGCTCATCTGTGCTGTGTGAACAGGCTTTTTTCAGGGCTGTGGAGATAGTAAAAGAAGAAACCCCTTGAGTCCGAAAACTGTTGATAAATTGTTATTTCTAAATAAAAAATCATATCCAGTTACACAAGCACTGATCTGTTTTCAAGCACACCCTCTTTACCAATTAACCCCAAGACAGATTTCGACCGTGTGTAAACGCCGTGTCAGGCAAGTGGATGTTTTCAGGTTGTATTTTTGGTTTGTTGTAGTGATGGCGAGATGAAGCTTCATGAAGCATTGAGGTTTTCCATCCAATTGGTTCACTCATGGTTGGAAGCTCCATGGTGCTTCATTTGCTCTACTGCGCCATCAACTGGACAAATAAAAGTAAAACAGGCAGAGTGCCTATAGTGACACACTAGCTTTGCTATGTGAAGCTTTGAATTGTGTTTAAATGATAATGCCAATAAACAAGTAATATACTTAACATAGTGTCTGCTTTTCCTGATAGCAGGACAGAGGGGGAAATGGAAACAAACTGGGGGGAGATTGGAGATTTGTAGCTTGACTGTTTGATGTCAGGTTCTGGCTTTCTGTAAAGTGCTTAGATGCTTTTAATTGTAATAAGGGCTATATAAATAAAATTTATTGTGCTTTTGCTACTTGTGTTTTGTGATTGTGCGTGTGGTACCAGTGACAACCTGTAAAACAAAAGTAGGGACAACATTTTATTTGTTTTAATTCAAAAATATAAATTTTTCAACATTGCTGGGATTCAGGCGACTTCTTTTTTTTGGACAATATTTCTCTAGCTCCTTGGAACATAACAGACACTTCACCTTTTAAAATACCAGAAAAAAAAATTAGAACAAGCGGTGTGTGGTGATGTCAGTTATTCATATTACACTTCACTTGTTATGTGCCTACTTTATTAGGAGAAATCAGGTCAAAGTGTTCCCAGACAGAGGAGAATCTTCTCTTTCTGGCTGGTTCTATAAAAAAAAAGAGTCTCAAACCGATTGAATGCAAAGATACAGCAGGTAAAAATCCAACAAATGTGAACAGGGAATACATTGCGTTTCGCTGCCTCTTATATTTTGAATTACACGTCAAACCTGCTAACCACTTCCTGAACCAGTCACGCGGTACGACCGGCTTGCGAGGCGTCGAACGTCATCATTTTTTGGCTCCTCCCCTAAATGAAGCAAGCCTCGATACGCGCTTCGTGGACACGCCCCCTCCCATTACTCGGCACATCTCGTAACATCACTAGTTTGTTGGAAACTTAACGTATGAACTGAATAATTTACGTGCAACTGCCGTGAATACGTTGAGCATCATATACAAACGAGCAGAGACACTGTTTTAATATGAAACCGCACGCGTCAGACTTAAGCCGACTCAACTGCCACCTCGCAGTGACGACAGGTAAAGTCACTACATAACGTTAGCTGCTTAAGCAGGAGTTAGCTTAAAAGAAGCTAGCGTTCACATTAGCATCCAGTATGTAATAAGCTAACGTTAGCTTCTGCATACTTAACAACATAAGTTACTAGCCGTGATGACTTTTAGCCAATAAGCAGATGTAGCTGGAATTGAGGTGTTTTTCCCCCCAAGCACTTCGACATATTAGACATTTTAGGTCATTTTAGTTCTGTCTGAAACCCACTTTCAAATTTGTTAAACCTTTGTGTATTTGTGAAAATGTTAAAAATGGATGTTTTCACTGCTTCTTTCTCAGCTAGCTACTTAGCCGATGGAGACTGGTTAAAGTATAGCATAATATAAGGCAATATCGCAGGACGTTGAGCAAATTATTGACAGCTTTGTGAAAGAAGCTAACGTTAGCAGCGTACATATTAACCGGCAAACATATAGGGAGCTTTGTGAAAGAAGCTAATATTAGCTTATCACGTATGGAAGCTAACGTGGACATTAGCCAACTAGCTAGCCGGCTAACGTATACACACCTTTGTGAAAGAAGCCAACGTTAGCTGCTTAAGCAGGAATTAGCTTAAAACAAGCTAGTGTTCACATTAGCATCTAATATGTAATAAGCTAACGTTAGCTTCTTTATACTTTACGACATAAGCTGCTAGGTGTGGTGAATTTTAGCCAATAAGCAGATGTAGCTGGAAGTTAGCTGTTTTTTCAAGCACTTTGACATATTAGACATTTTAGGTAATTTTAATTTTGTCTTCAACTCACTTTCAAATTTGTGAAAATAATAAAAATGGATGTATTCATTGCTTTTGTCCACATGTGGACCACTCTAAACCCTCAGACCATAAACCACTCCATGGATAGTGGTAAACTGTGGACTAGATTATGTAGAAACTGTGTTTTAAACAATCATTAGCCCCTTCGAGTTAATTTTGTCCAAATTTGACTTATCTATATATCGTGGGTTTAGATCTGGAATTGTCTAATATAGTCTGCATGGGGAATAAAGTGGTTAAAACTCTATTTTTGCATTTTCACAAATAGAATTAAGATTTCACAAATCAGAAACTGTACCTTAAAGAATATTTAGCATCTCAGTCTAGTCTAGTCCAGATTTGATCTGTCAAAGCAGAGTGGTTTTTAACCTGGACCTGCTAATGTGGTCTACATGAGGGGAAAAAAACAGGATTTTTTTTTTTTTAAATAAAACTTTTAAGGGAAACTTTTAAGGAATTATTGGAATTTCTTAGAAGTTACAAGTCGTCTTTTTTTGTGAGATGACAACTTGTAATGTTACTTAAAATTTAATGCATGTTGTTATAATGCGATGTTTATTTTCAGTGCTTTCAGTAGACAATGGCTTCCAACATGAGAGGAGGAAGCCATGAGAGGAGGAAGCTTTGAGAGGAGGAAGCTATGAGAGGAGGCACTCAGACAACCAACAGAGCCGCAGGTGAAGCATTATGATAGAATGTCAAGCAACTAGGGACGCTGGTGATTAAATATTAATCAATTACTTGCAGTTAATAATTAATTTATCATTGTTTAACGCATAGACTGTTGAAGAGATTGGCCTCAGGTGGCCAGACCACAACACTGCACAATGGTCTGTCTGCACCGCATCATCAGTCTTTGAATTTATTACGATAATTTCCACTTCAAGGATGCTGAGTCTCAAAAATATCAGAAGTCTTTATGCAAGTGTAGAATGCAGACCAGGAGTGTCCAACATGCAGACCAAAAGCAGTCCTCCAGAGGGTCCAATCCGGCCCTCAAAGTGTAAAAATTCCAGAGAAGACATTAACTGCAGATTGTAAATTTATCAAATTATAAATCTAAAATAACTTCTAGTCCATGTCAAGTTGTTTGTCAAGTAAAATACTAGATTACTCATTGTTCTTTTGTCATCTTGTGTCTCATTTTTGTCATTTTGTCTTTTTGTTGTTCTTTTCGAAGTTTTTGGTCTGACTTCTGTCGTTTGTCGTGTTTTTGTCATCATGCTTGTGTTTTTTTGTCATGTTTTTGTCATTTTGTGTTTGGCTTTATTCATTTTGTGTATCGTTTGTCTCGTTTTGTGATTTTTTTGGTCTATTTTTTGTAATTCTGTTACTTTTTTGTCTCGTTTGTGTCCATTTTTTGCCGCTTTGTAACTATTTTGTCTAATTTTTTGTCTTGTTTCGCATCATTTGTCTAATTTTTGTCATTTTGCGTCTCATTTTTGCAATATATTGTCTTGTTTTGTATTTTTTTGTCTGCTATTTTTGTCTCATTTGTCGTTAGTCCATTTTTTTTGTTGCTTTAAGTTTTTTGTCGAATTTTTTGTCTTTCTTTTTGTTGCGTTTCACATCGTTTGTCTAATTTTTTTGTTATTTTGTTTCCCACTTTTGTCATTTTTGTAATATTTTGTCTTGGTTTTTTTTTTGTCTTTTTTGTCGTTTTGATGATAAAATAAAATGCTATATCATTTGGTTCCAGATGACTAAATGTTGTGTTCCTTTGTAGACACTTTGTGATCTGGAAGTTGTAATGTGGAAATGATAAACTGGGGCTGCATGTTGCTGAAATTCAACTTATTTTTCTGAAGAAATTGCAGGCTGTTTGTAAAAAGATAATTCTTTAAGTGTGAACGTTTTCAGAAAGGCCTTTTTTGCACTAAAACAAAGGAACCATTAGGAGTTGTGGTTATTTCTAGGTTATTCTGCTGTGGTTTTACTGGTCCGGTCCACTGGAGATCAAACTGGGCTGAATGTGGAACCTGGACTAAGATGAGTTTGACTCTCCTGATGTAGACTCTAGTCTTTAAACTACAATGCTCCTGTCAATATATATATTTTTTACATCAACAAATACCACGAAAAGCTAAAACCAACAGTTCATTAGTCTGTATTTTAACATGTAAAATGTGAATCTGTCAAATCCATCCACACAAATACAGTAATTACCATTTAAACAGAGCTCTGTAATCTGAAATGGGCTGCTGCAGTTTTCAGCAGTCGTTTAGCAAACGTGGGTAAATGGTGTATTTGTTGAGGACTATTTTCAGCTGTGGATTAATACATACATAGCAGGAGGTGCATGTGGGTTGGACGCCAAATAAACCACAGTGCCCGTGTTCATTGTTATGAAGTCTTTTGTCTTTTGATGGGATTTGTTGGGAATAATTAAAATACATTGCTGGCTTTGTCCTTTAAAAGCCCCCCTGCAGCCCCGGCACCGAACCACGACCTCAGTGTCAGTCCTGACTGCATTTACTGCATCCAGCCGCCATATTATCCCAATAAAATGGACTCACACATCAAATATTTCCTTCATGGTTACGTAATGTGGACAAAGTGGCGTTGTTCCCTTTGACTGCTGGCTCTGTAGAAATATGAAGCTGTTATTGACATTTTGGGCAGCCGAAAACTTTTTGAGAAGTCAGATATTTCCGTTGCACTATAAGAGTCACTGCACCGAGGCAATCTGAGGTCCAACTGGTGACAAACAGTGAAATCAGAGGCCTTAATGCAGGGGAGTCAGGGGCCACATTCAGCCCAATTTGATCTGAAGTGATCCGGACCAGTAAAACCACAGCATAATGGCCGATAAATAACCACAACTCCTAATGGTTCCTTTGTTTTAGTACAAAAAAGTACATTGTGACCGTGTCAGATAAATATAATTTCCACATTACAACTTCCAGATCACAGAGTGTCTACAAAGGAACACAACATTTAGTCATCTGGAACTGAACCAGAGAGGATTTTACTTCATGATCAAAACGACAAAAGTCAGACAAAAAAAAAAAAAAAGACAAAAAACAAGGCAAAATATTTCAAATATGAAACGCAAAATGACAAAAAATGACGAAAGTGAGAAACAAAATGACAAAAAAGTAGGCGACATAAGCACGACAAAAAATGCAAAACGACATAAACGATACACAAAACAATGAATAAAGCAAAACACAAAATGACAAAAGTGAGACAAACAACACAAGCGAGACAAAAAGGAAACACAAAATGACAAAAACGAGAAACAAAACGACAAAAACAAGACAAAATATCACAAACGCGACACAAAAGAACAATGAACAATCTAGTATTTTACTTTATGATCAAAACAACTTGTCATGGTCTAGAAATGATTTTAAATTTATAGTTTTACTAATTTACAATCTGCAATTAATGTCTTTTCTTTAATTTTTACACTTTGAAGGCCGGATTGGACCCTCTGGAGGACCGCTTTTTCCCGCGGGCCTCATGTTGGACACCCCTGCCTTAATGTATCAGGACTGTCTGCTGAACTCTGCACATGTTCATCATAGGCCATGTAAAAGTGGACTGACCAGTCGGTGCAGGTGGAAAAGCGTCATACAATGAAAACAATAAAGGGTGTAAAGAGTGTTCTTACTCATAATGGAAACCGATGTCGTGATTTCCAACCAGTACGACCAGTTCTGTGTCGGTGGAGTGTCTGAACATCCTGTGAAAGCGCCGCACGTCGTCCTCCCAGTGCTGCAGAGGGAACAACACAAAGCAGGCTTCAGAGCAGGCCTTTAATATGAATAACTGCCCCAGGAAGTGTTAATGGGGTCTCTGAGGGGCGCCCGGCGGCCCCCATGGGTGGCCCAGGCTTTGATTCACATTCATACGTGTTTCTGCAGCTGCACACCGGAGACCTTTAATTAGCTCCGTTCTCCGGGTTCATAGCATGTTTTTTTACATGACGAGACTCAAAATGACTCGAACAATGTTGAAGCTGTTAAATGGCTCAACCGACACCGACTGACATTTTATTTTAAATGGATGTTTTTTTAGGTTTTAGGACAATTTTCCATCATCTAAGCAATTTGTTCATCTGCAGAATGAATGAATAGGCAAGTATTTGGTCAAAAATGCTAAACATCTGGTTTTAGCTCCTGAACGTGTCAAATTTGCTTATTTTTTATGTTTTTATAACATGTTCATTGACTATATTTGTGTTTTGGATCATTGGCCAATCAAAACATGCGCTCTTTTTGGAAATGATACATGAAAAAATGCCAGATAATTTGAATTAGAATGGCTTTATTGTCATCGTACATGGTATGACGAAAATATAGATCGCTTCCACTGGACGGTGCATAACAACAAGCAATAAGTAATAAAATGTCAACATTAAAAAATAAAATCAAATGTACATGTATAACAATATAAAAAATGCCAACGTGTGCAAAGGAGGCCAGATATTTACAATACAGGAGGTAGCAGAAATGGAATAAGAACCAGTAGCCTAGGATAAATATGTTATGGAACTTACTTATTTACTTACTTATTCCAGATTCTCAAATATGAGAATTTGGAGCCTTTTTGTGTTTTAAATCATTGTGAATTTATTTTTTTGGGTGGGTTTGGGATAGTTTTCCATCATCTAATTGAATTGTTGATTTGCAGAATCAATGAATGGGGAAGTATTTGGTCAAAAATGCTAAACTTTTGCTGGTTTTAGCTTCCAAAATGTGCAAATTGGCTTCTTTTTAATGTTTTTCAGTGTGTTAATCCAAGAGATTTGGGGTTTTGAAGTGTAGGCCAATTACACCAGACAGTTTTTGAACATTTCTAGATCGGTCAAAAATAAAAACCGTTTACAGCTGCAGTGACACATCAAGCATCAAAAATGCCAGATAATTGCTCGTTTTAGATGCTCGAATGTGAGAAATTGCAACTTTTTTTGCATTTTAAATTGTTGTAAATTCAGTTTCTTTGGGACAATTTTCCAGCCTAAAACCAAAACAATTAAACATACAATGAATTAGTTGACTGACAGAATGAACGAGCGGGCAAATATGCTTTTTATGTTATAATTCAAGAGATTTGGGGTGGACTGTTGGCCAATTAACCCACAGTTTTTGAACATGTCTAGATCTTCTGTAAGGATCTATACATGTCAATCAACCAAAAAAGAAAAACGTAATGGTTACAGCTTTAGTTTTGCTCTCCTACACACAGGAGATCTTTAATTCCACGAGTTCTGTGGGTTTATAGCATGTTTCTAGATGTTTACATGACTCTGATGTTGCCTTTGATGAGTGCCGAAATCAAAAATGCCAAATAATTGCACATTTCAGCTTCTCCAAAGCGAGGATTTTCCAGCCTATACCAACACAATGAATCATCTTACCACTTATTGATTTACAGAATGAATGAGGCAAGGATTTGGTGGTTTTAGCTTCTAAAATGTGAAGATTTACTTCTTTTTTTGGTCTTTTAAACCATTTTAATTCAAAATATTTGGGTTTTGAGCTGTTGGTTGAATAAAACAGGCACCATTTTTGACCATTTATAGGTCAAACAATCAACCAAAAAAGAAAAAACTTCATGGTTACAGCTTTAGCTTCGCTTCAGGACCCGATGCTGCCTTTGATTAGTGCTGAATTCATTAATGTCAATCAAAAATGCCAAATAATTGCTCATTTCAGTTTCTCCAATGTGAGGATTTTCCAGACTAAAACCAAAACAATCATCTTTCCACTTAGCTTATTTTCAGAATGAATGAGGCAAAGATTTGGTGGTTTTAGCTTCTAAAATGTAAAGATTTTCTTCTTTGTCAGTGTTTTATACCATTTTAATTCAAGATGTTTGGGTTTTGGGCTGATTGAACAAAACAGGCACAATTTTTGATCATTTTATTTCAAACAATCAACCAAAAAAAGAGAACAGTCCTTATTGGCAGCTCTACTTTTAGTATCCGCAAACTAAAAGCTCCAAATCCATCAGAAGAAAACGTGAAGCCGGTCATGGATGAAGGGAAAAAGCAAAATATTTTCCAGTTCTCACTTCTGTTGTTTGAGGATTTGCAGCGTTTCTTTGTTTACATTCGATATCTTTGTGTTTCCCAACTGGAACGAGTGATTTCTAGATGCCATCGTGGCTCTCAGGCAGGAATTTCTCACTTCTTTCCAACACAACAAACCAAAGGATGGATGGATTTGTCAGGAAAATAATCATCGGAGCATCCTTCCTTCTGTAAATTCTGACATTTCCTGAAAAAAGTCCACGGAATACAAATCAGAAGAGTTGCCAGCCGAGTGTGAAAGCAAAGGAGGAAGGCGAGTGGGGGAACATTAGTGCAGATTTTACCGTCTGCTGCCTCTTTTAATGAGGCTTTCTTTTGTTTTGCTCAACGTTTCCCCCTCGTTCTGCACATCTTACATGACAGATCCCATCCAGACGCATATTTCTGAGAATTCCCTGGGGATTTTTGTTTTGTTCCTTACAGCAGGATGGATGGATGGATGGATGGATGGATGGATGGACTGGGAGGATGGATGCAGCTGTTTTTCCTTAAAAACCTGCAGCCTCTCGGGCCCTGATGCCTCAACATGATGATGGTGACCTGCTCTTGCATCCTCATCATCCTCATCCCCCCCTAAGCTGTGTGGCTTTGCAGACAATGCAGAAACAGGGAGCTCTACGTTACCTTCTGCGAGCTCCACTTGCCTTCGTCGAAGATGTCCCCCAGAATGAAGACCACTTCGGGCCTGAGGAGCCACAGAGCGGTCTGGAAAGCCCTCTCCATCTGCCATTCCCTGCGCGTTTGGACACAAGTCTCGGTTTATCGGCTGTTTTTGTTTGCAAGAGAGGACGCACGGATGAAATGCTGGAAATCATGAGAAGATAGAATAAAAAAACACGACCTTACCTCCTCAGCTTGTCGAACCAGTGTCCCCCCACGGCTCCCAGGAGGTGCGTGTCCGACAGCACCATGGCGCGGACCGCGGAGTCCGCCGGCCGGTCGTCGATGCCCTCTCCCCCCCGAGCATGGCTGATCTTCGGCCAGGCGCACTTGAGGATGGTGGGGAAGTAGATGAGATACTCGCAGAAGAAGAAGGCGCCGCCGACCACCGCAATCAGCAGCACCGCCACCATCCATCTGACGCTAAACCGCGGCATTTCTTTGTTATTCGGCGCTCGGGATGCCCTGAAGTGGCGCACTGGCGGTGATGGAGCGGTCCATGAGGCATCTTCTCCTCTTCCAGACCCGCCGGGTTCAGGTCTCCAGCCGTGCGATGCTCCTCATGGCAGGTTAGCTGTGAAGCTGATGGTAAAAAACATACAATAAAAAAATAAAGACGGGCTCCGTGTTGATGCAGAAATGTGAAATGCAAAGTTGAGAATGTCCTCAGCTTTCAGCAGCAGACAGCCGCTCACCGACAGAAACATCCAGTCTGATCCGTCAACACGCAAACTTCACTCCCACTGTGGGATTTCACAATAAAACGGCAGGAGGAAGCAGGACTGCAGCTGCTGCACTCTGGAGTCACAGGAGTGCCATAATAGAAGATAAATCTGTTACGAGATAAGGAAATAAATGTGTAAATGTAAAGAGGAAGAAATGAAAAAATTAAGTCTGTTAAAAATAAGGACATTTGTAAATATAAAGAGGACAAAATTGTAAAAAATATGTTGCAAAATAATGAAATCAATGTGCAAGTATAAACAGGAATAAAAAAGAATGAATAAAAAATCAATCCATTAAAAAATATAAGGAAGTAAATGTGTAAATACAAAGAGAAGTAAATAAAAGAATAAATAAAAATCTGTTAAAATTAAGGAAATAAATGAGTAAATATAAAGAGGAATAAATAAAAAATAATTCTGTTGAAAAATAAGGTAATGTGTAAATGTAAAGCAGAATAAATAAAAGAATAAATAAAGATGTAAATCTTTAAAAATAAGGAAATGTGTAAATATAAAGAGGAATAAAAGAATGAATAAAAATATAAATCTGTTTAAAAAGGAAATAAATGTAAATATAAAGAGGAATAAATAAAAGAATAAATAAAAATATAAATCTGTTTAAAAATAAGGAAATGTGTAAATATAAATGGGAATAAATATGATAATGAATCTGTTAAAAAAAATGAGGACAAATGTGTAAAGAGAAATAAAAAATACATCTTTTTTCCTGTTTATGATTACACATTTATTACCTTATTTTTAAACAGATTTTTCTTTTATTATGGCACTCCTGTGATTCCATACAGCATGCACAGATGATGCGTTTCTGGCTCTAGATTTTCATTTCATCACTGCACCTGTGTTCAAATTTGCTCCTGCAAGCTCCAAAGCTGCACATATATTTCTTTTTACTGTTTTAGACTGTTGCTCAAGTGAAAGACGCACAATTTTTGGCTATTTATAGAAAAAAAAAACAGATTGGTTGCAGGTTTTGCTTCTGCTTCTGTAAAGTGCCAAAGCTGCACACATAGTGTCTTCATTTCTCTGGGTTCACAGCAGGTTTTTACAGAATAAGACTCTAAATGACTCTAATGCTGCTTAAATTAATGATAAAACCATGATTACTCCACCAAGGAGGCAGGGCCTTGGCGGAGTGATGTGACAATCAGCACTGGTTTGTCTGTCTGTCTGTCAGCAACATTACTCTAAAACAGACCAACGGATTTGGATTAAATTTTCAGGGAAGGTCAGAAATGACACAAAGACCAAATGATTAGATTCTGGCAGTGATGCAGCTGACAGTCTGGATCCACGGATTTGTTAAAGATTTCTGTATCATTCCAGAGAGCGGCACAGCTTCGCTGTAACCATGACAACAAGTGAACACTACATCAGCTGCCTGTTGATGATCACATGATTGTGATCCTACTACAAATCTGCCACTGAGGACCACCAATGTTTATAAAACTGTAACTGTGAATAATTCCTACGTATTAAGGAAAATTTTAATAGTTTGAAGACATTTTAAAGTCATTTTGGAAACACTTTTACTCATTTTTAACACTTCTCAGCCTCCTAGACCATTCACTCATGTTGGACAGGTTTGAACAGTTAAAGAGGATTTTTTGAGCAAGTTCTGGACTGATATGAGTAATTTCTAGTCATTTTTGACCAATTTTGACAACATTTCGAGAACACATTTATTTTATGAGGTCAAATTGGAGTAATTTTGGACGTGCTTTTATTGTTTTTAGTCATTTTTGGAACCCTTTTAAGCCATCCTGGATGTTTAATTCATTTTGCACAGATTGTGAATAGAAAAGGGATTTTTTAAAAAAGTAAGTTCTGGACAAATTTCTAATAATTTTGGACAAATGTGGAGATTTGTTAAAGATTTTTTTTTTGGAGGAGATCAGAGTTGATTTTTTTTCAAGATTTTGGCCGTCAGAATTGATCCTATGTCTGAGCAGCCTTGGAGGAGGACTGCCCTCCCTTGACTGCTTTTTTTTGTTTGTTTTTTGGCTGAAGTGATACATCAACCAAAAAATGACAGATAATCCTTTTCCAGGCTCTCAAATGCAAGATTTTCTGCTTTTTTGTGTGTTGTGAATCATTGTAAATTCAATTTGTTTTTTTCTTACAATTTTCTAGACTAAAACCAAAACAATGAATCATCCAATCAAATTGACAAATGTTTTTGGGGAAAGAAGTTAAATATTTGCTGGTGCCAGACTCTAAATGACGTTGATGCTGCCTTCAAATATTAGATTTACAGAATGGACAAATGGGTTCTAACAAAAGTATCTTTTTTGCCAAACATTTATGCATCACTTTGTAAATGATTATATTTTGTCTTATGAAACCTCAAACTTACTAGAACTCTAATAATTCATAGTGGAGACAAGTATAAGAAGTGTTCAGGCCCTCAAATTTGCAGTAAAAATAAATAATTGAGCAAATGTGATTTAAACTCCACCACTAAATGTGTTTGCTGATATTTTTGTTTTATTCTGAAAGACGACTGACTTCCGGTATTACCCTTGCTAAAAGCTGCTAGCTTGACAGTTGGGAGACTGGAGAGAGGGAGAGAGACTAAAAACATTTGACCTAAAACTTATTAAATAAGCCACACATCAGCTGTAAATAATAAAACATTCTGCTGATGAACTGATCTGATCGCTGATCATTAAAACACAAATAGAAGCAGAGGGACGGGAGCCAACGACGATGGGACAAATGAGATTAAGTGATTAAGAGCAGAAATCTAATCAGCAGCAAACCGCTTATGTGTGCTGCTCTGTGTCTGCTGTGAAACCAGAAGCAGTGAGGACTTTATTACAGACAGAGACCTGATTACAGCAAAAGCATTTCATTGTACAGTCGCCTGCTAGACCAGTCGGTTTGGTGGAGGAATGTTTGCTCACACACCCGCTTCATTCATGTCCTCTGTACTGGACATTTGTTGTCTTTTGATTCATTTGAGGTCTCCTGTAAAATCCTGATGTGCTCCATAGAGGACATTTCCAGTCATATCTGGTGATTATTGGGTGGGATGAGGGGAACTTTTTTTTTCATGCTGAGGCCTCCGCAGTTTAACCTCAGTTTAACCCTAGAAACCCCACTGTTGCAGAAATACATCAGTTTTATTTTATTGAAATACTATTTTATATGTATATTTTTTGATATTTTTGACTATAAGCCACATCACAAATCCGTTGGTCTGTTTTAGAGTAATGTTGCTGACAGACAAACAGACAAACCAGTGCTGATTGTCACATCACTCCGCCAAGGCCCTGCCTCCTTGGTGGAGTAATGATGGTTTTATCATTAATCTAAAGCAGCATCAGAGTCATTTAGAGTCTTATTCTGTAAAAACCTGCTGTGAACCCAGAGAAATGAAGGCACTATGTGTGCAGCTTTGGCACTTTACAGAAGCAGAAGCAAAACCTGCAACCAATCTGTTTTTTTTTCTATAAATAGTCAAAAAATGTGCCTCTTTCAGTTGACCAACAGTCTAAAAGAGTAAAAAGAAATCTACAAGACACGCATCATCTGTGCGTGCTGTATGGAATCCCAGGAGTACCATAATAAAAGATAAATCTGTTTAAAAAATAAGGAAATAAATGTGTAAATATAAAGAGGAGTAAATAAAATAATAAATTTAAAAAGAAATTTGTTGGCTTTAAAAATCTTCAGACTTTGCACAGAGGTTATCAATAGAATTAAAAATATCTATAACAGCTCACTAAATGTGATGGACATTGAATAATATTAGCTTTTATTTATGGCCAGTTATAGTAAAACACCTTGCTTGCTCTTTGGTATAGATTTGTTCTTTTAAACCTTGGTAAAATTCACAAAAAGAACCTTTTTAATAAATTTGTTTTGGTTAAGATGGTCCAGGACCACCTCAGTCAATGCATAGTCCTGACAGAGGTGGAAGTGTGATGATGTTGGAGTGCAAAAGGTGTTGGGGAGATGACGTTCAGAGATGGATCTATGAATACTATCATGAATGGGACCAGTAACAGCAAGACCTGGCCAAATGAACACAATAATTCATTTTAGATTTGATTTAGTGAACATACAAAGCTGCAGACGTGCCCCTCGTGGATTTCTTAGGTAATAGTTGCTGCTTTCTCTTATTTGGAAAAGCTGTAGTATGATGTGAATCCTCAAGCAAAACTGTAGGCCGATAGCTTCCAGTCTCCTTCACCTGTACGGTCTGTAGTCGTTTCAGTTTTTTGTTTCCATGAATGAGTAATACTTCTGAACACCTCACCTCTTCAGACGAGCAGGCAGCACAGGTTTGTCAGCCTCATTCCTACGTACGTGCTTTCCTGAGTCATAAGTGCAGGAATAGTGGCAGCAACAAGGCTGACTGTTTTACAGTGAAGTCAGGAGGAATATTGTAATTTTAATTATTAAGAAGCTGTTGGAGAATTGATGTTAGCAACCGTAATTTTAATACAACAGACATGTTGAGCCATACCGACTGTAGCTGAATTCAACCCGTGTTTACATTAAAGGAATAGTCATGCTACATTTGGTGGTTCTGGCAGCACTCTGAAATGTTCTTTTTTCCCACTTTAACTTTAAAACTTGCTACATTTGTTTGGTTAAGATGGTCCAGCTTGTTTTGCATGAACCAGACCAGGACAACCTCAGTGAATGCATAGTCCTGACAATGAAGCACGGAGGTGGAAGTGTGATGATGTTGGAGTGCAAAAGGTGTTGGGGAGATGACGTTCATACATGGAGAACATGGAGAACTGATGTTGGCGACCTTGACTGTACTAAAACTGCCGTTTTGATCCATGCTGATAACTCTGTAACTGAATTCCACATGTGTTTTCTGCTACATTTGGTGGTTCTGGCAGCACTCTGAAGTGTTCTTTTTTGCACTTTATCTTTGGCCATATCAACAAATAACCTGAAACAAACGGCAGCCAGCACTTTGCCTTGTTTCTGGCACTAATCCTTGACTTTTGTGACTCCAGGAAGCCTGAACACCGCAGTAATCACAGGAATGAAGCTGACACACCTGTCCTGCATGCTTCTGTGAACAGGTGAGATGCACTCACCTTGATTAGCCAGATTGTGTCTGGGTCCTAGTGTCCCCCTCACTACACAAAGACATTCATGGTGCCATCTATGAAAGTCGGTGTGCTTCACTGCAAAAGCTCAAAATCTTACCAAGTCTATTTGTCTGATTTTTAGTCTAAATGTCTCATCCCACTCTATTTAAGATAAATTCATTTAACAAGAGACATTTCAGCAGATGGAGGGACTTGTTTTAAGACAATGCATCTTAAATATCTTGTTAAGTCAAACAATCTTGAAATTATCTTGTTTTGAGTTGAATTTTACCAGAAAACTCAAAATAAATTTAACCCTCGAGTTGTCCTGTGGGTCAAAATTGACCCGTTTTAAAGTTTGAAAATGTGGAGAAAAAAATATATTTTCACAGTGAAACTTCTGATGTCCACATTTTCAACATTTTGGGGAAATCTTGGAACATTTTTTGGTGGAAAAAAGAAATGTTAAAAATGTTTCTTAAAAAAAAAAAAAAAAAAAATGTTTCTATGTTCTAAATATCATATTTTATTTCAACAGATCTTACCAAGCCATTTTCACTTGTTCTATTGACAGATTTCTTGGCTTATTTCAAGGTAAAAGTTCCTTGAAATACATTTTTTTTTCTTGTTTTGAGAGGAGCATTTTTTCCAGTGTTCACTGTCAGGACAATGCATTCACTGTGGTAGTCAGATTCTTGTGATGTACTTACTGCATGTGGATACCAAAATACCAGCTGACTCCCAGTCACCAGAGGAATATTCCAGTTTGATAACAATCCAAAGCAAACTGTCAAAATCACACAAGAGTTTCTCAGATAAGATAAACTTTATTGATCTCACAGTGGGGAAAGTTCACCGTTACAGCAGCTCCAAAAGAAAAAGTATAAAGGCAGTACAAGAATAAATATAAAAAAACACAGTGCAAAAATTGCAGAGAACATTGTATACAGATGATTTTTTTTTATTGTTTTGTAGAAGACTATATACCAAAGGATGAGGTATCAGATATTGCACATAGGTAGGTGGATGTGTGTGTAAATTGGGAGAAAAAAGTGCAGCAGTGAACAGTACAGAGTGAAGTTTATAGTGTGGCATTGTACAATTGACAGATGCTGGAGTAAAGGACCTGCGGAAACGCTCCTTCTAACACTTAGAGTGTAACAGTCTGTTGCTGAAGGCGCTTCATAACCCTCCTGCTGTCTTCATTTACAGGCACCAAAAAATATATTCTGAAAAAAACATCCAAACATTCAGCAAAAAATTTCCCCAAATTTCTGAAAATTTGCAAAACCTTCAGGAAGAAAATTCCATTAATTCTTTAAAGGTTTACTTTAAAGATTTTATTTTTTTAAAAAATCCCCCAAATTTGTGAAGAAAATTAGTAAAAATCTTCCAAAAGAATCCTAAAAATATCTAAAGTGATTCCATATATATCAGTAAAACTTCTAATATTTTCTTTAAGAACATTCACATAAAAATCAACCAAAATGCAGCAAATTTCGCCGGATTTTGGTGATTTTTTTGTGAATGTTCTTAAGAAACATTTTTAACATTTCTTTTTTTCCACCAAAAAATGTTCAGAGATTTCCCCAAAATGTTGAAAATGTGGACATCAGAAGTTTCACTGTGAAAATATTTTTTCCCACATTTTCAAACTTTAAAATGGGTCAATTTTGACCCGCAGGATGAAACGAGGGTTCAATAAAAACCACCGAATGAGAAGGTGTGTCCAAACTTTTGACTGGTACTGTAACTTAGCATTTCAGTGAATATATTTACTGTGGTGCATTTGATCTCCTGACCTCAGTATTTATAAAAACCTGGTTGCAATCCCACAAGCTGAAGTGGGCATTTAATAGCCTTTTTCCTGACCTCATGTGGAGTCGACGCGCTTTTCTTTTCAAACGTTTCTCAACGTGAAGGTCTAAATTGTGCTTCGAGGCATGCCCACACACTGCCAGGATTCAAGTTTATTCTAAATACAAGAAAAAGTCAAGAAACCGGTTTCAGCTGAAAATTAGGAAAGTTTATGAGTTGAATTTAAACAAGGTTGCTTTAAAAAAAGTTTTTAAGGACACAACCTCAGTGCCATTGTTGGCATGAGACCCTGACTGGAAACGAAAGCTGGATTTTAATACAAAACATGAAAAACTCCACATTTTGTCAGCATTAACGACTCTCACCTATTTCTCCTTGACTTTTTTCCTTTTACAGATTAAATTCAGTAACTTTAAATTAACAAAAAAAAGTGTTGGCGAAGTGCTGCGCGGCGTTTTATTTGAGTAAAGGTTCAGAAGTATTAAGATGTAAACCATTTACTAACTGCAGTGTAGCTGTAAGATGAATGTAGTGGAGTAAAAAACTGCAATATTTCTCTCTGAAATGTGATGCTGTAGTAGAATAATGTAACATAATATGGTAATATTCACTTTAATAACCACCAGTGGCTCAGCCTACCTTTGTGTTCCTGCTTCTTACTGCTTAAGTCTGTTTTATATTACATTTCATTGCAAAATGGTCATCTGCATTGAGCTGAAAGTACAACTTTTTGTTATTTAAGTGTATTTGTGAGAGTAATTAATAGCAATGCAAAAAGCACTACTTTAACCCTCCTGTTGTCCTCATTTATGGGCACCAAACATATTGTTTCCTTGTCTGAAAAAAATAAAAAAATTCAGCAAAAAAATTCCCCAAATTTCTGAAAATGTGCAAAACCTTCAGGAAGAAAATTCCAATAATTCCTTAAAAGTTTCCCTCAAACAAACCCCCCAAATTTGTCAAGAAAATTCTTGTAAATATTTTCAAAAAATAAGTACAAATCTTCCAAAAAAATCCTAAAAATATCTAAAGTGACTCCATATATATCAGTAAAACTACTAATATTTTCTTTAAGAACATTCACATAAAAATCAACCAAAATCCAGCAAAATTTTGCAGGATTTTGGTTGATTTTTATGTGAATGTTCTTGAGAAACATTTTTAATATTTCTTTTCCCAATAATGGAAAAGTGGACATCAGAAGTTTCACTGTGAATATTTTTTTTTCCCCACATTTTCAAACTTCAAACCGGGTCACTTTTGACCCGCAGGACGACACGAGTGTTAAAACAAAATGAAACATCACCAGGTGCCATCAGACACAAGCTAGTGATCGATCCTGTCCCTTCCCATAACCGTAGCTGTTCTTCCATCATCGCCTCCATGTTTAGGTCTGATCTGATGCATTCTGGGAGAAATGTAATAATAATAATTTGGACAGCGGCGTTAAGGGTCGATGCACTTTCTGTGAACACCAGAGTTGGATTACGCCGTTCATGATGGACACTGAAGTAAACATGTGGTCAGATGTGTGCAGCAGGTCGGGATAGCGGCATAGCGCCCTCCAGAGTCCACTTTATACAACAGCGGAAAATCATAGCAGAAGTCGCCTCAGGGCAAAGGATGAAATCCCCCTTTAACCCCTCAGTTTTCATTGAGTCCGTATGTATCAGTCTGGTCGTACATTTATGGGTGTAGAAAACATTTTTTAACTATTTTAAATGGATGAAAAACCAACTGGGCTCAGAATATCGTCCTTTTAAGTAAGCTCACTAATTGAAGTAAGTATGAAGGCATTACTAGGGTCCATATATAACTGAGGGACTTTTGAAGTCTGTAGGATATATCTGCATGCATTTTTATTAAAAGTTAAAAAAAAAAAAAAGTTTTTTACGTTTTTGCAAATTCCACAATTATTTATGCTGGAAACAATCACTTATTAATAAAAAAAAATGGCTGGACATCACAAAAATGTCAACTATGATACAAAAAATCCCGCAATTATATATTGACCTGTCCAGAATGACTTGAAAATGATCCATAATTAGTCCAGAATGACATGAAATTTGTCCTGAAGGACTCGAAAATTCCCCAAAGACACAAAAATGATTCAAAATGACGAGAAACAATCCACGCTGACATAAAACTTGTTGGAAATGGCAAGAAAATTGCCAAATCACTCAAAACTTGTCCAGAATGACTCAAAAATTGTTTAGAATGACTTGAAAATGATCCATAATTACAGAAAATTAGTCCAGCATGACATGAAATTTGTCCTAATTGACTTGAAAATTCTTCCAAAGACAAAAAATTGATCCAAGCTGACATAAAACTTGTTGAAAATTACAAGAAAATTTTCCAAAATGACTCAAAACTTGTATATAAGTGCTGTTTTAATCTTCCCCAAGTCGTCTTGAGTGAAGTTTTTATAGTATTCAGTAGTGAAATTATTGAAATAACTCGCCATGATGTTGGAATAATAACATAAAATGAGATAAAATGACAAAAACGAGATGCAAAAGGACAAAAACGAGACACAAAATGACAAAAACGAAACACAAAATGACAAAGAGTCTTTGTTTTTCTTGTTTTTGGACTATAACAGACAGAAAAGAAAACATGGAATCATAAAAGCTGTTTTTGGCAGCACAATACTGAAGTGATTTTAGTTACTAGTCCAAAATGACATGAAATTTGTCCTAAATGACTTGAAAATTATCGCAAAGAGACAAAAATGATCCAAGCTGACATAAAACTTCTTGAAAATGACAAGAAAATTGCTCAAAATGTCTCAAAAAATTCTCTGGGTCAATGTGTAATTGAGGGACTTTTTAAGTCCATGGGATATATCTGCATACATTTTTATTAAAAGCAAAGAAACTAATATTTTTTTATGTTCATTGTGATGACATCTTTACAAATTCCATAACTACTCGGTCATTTTAGTCGCTAAAATAGCTCGGTCGCTTGAGGGTTGAGAGAAGCTCCCCACTTGTGTGAAAATGATGCGTTTGTTGCATGTGCCAGTTTTCTGCGACGCTGCATCCGAGCAGATTGAAATTAGTCCGACTGTTTGGCCTCCAGATGTTACGCAGCGTGTCGGAGGACAGAATGTAACTGAGAGCTCCTCAGACCCGCTGATGTTTCACCTCAAGTGGATTTAAATGCGAATGACTCAGCCTGGCCGTCGTCTGAAGGAATAAACAGCTTCCTGAGAAATGTGTGATGATGATTATGAAGCGAAGAAACAGCAGTTTTAGCAGAGCGAGCTCAAAATTACATTCAGCAGCAGGTCATCCATCCAGGCCGCAGTTTAGGAAATTAATTGCTGTGTTAGAATATTTAAATACAAGGTCTGAGTGTGGTTAAGCTCATAATCACAAATGGATATATTTAAGAGAAAAAGGCCTTAACCCTCCTGTTGTCCTCATTTACAGGCACCAAAAAATATTTTTTCCTTGCCTGAAAAAAATCCAAAAATTCAGCAAAAAAAATTCCCCAATTTCTGAAAATTTGCAAAACCTTCAGGAAGAAAATTCCAATAATTCCTTAAAAGTTTCTCTTAAAAATTTTATTTAAAAAAAAAAAAAAAAAAAATTAAAAATCCCCCAAATTTGGCAAGAAAATTCTTGTAAATATTTTCAAAAAATGAGTAATCATTTTAAATTTACATTCATTTCCTGTGGGCCGGATTGGACCCTGTGACGGGCCAGTTTTGGCCCGTAGGCCGTATGTTTGACACATCTGTCCTCACCCGTCTAAAGGCCCACTTATGCTTCCCACATATACATGTTCGTTACACATAAAACCCAATTAACCGATGTTCTGTGCACACGAAACACAAAACCAAACCATGTTTCTAACAAATATTTCTCATCCTGAGGAGGATTCTCAGTTCTTCACACCTTTATAACTCCAAACAAACAGCGATAATTAAAGACTCCATGCTTCAACACAGCGGGAGGCTCTGAATTCTCCAGAAGTCCTGTGCTATGTCCACCCACTGCACTCCACACATCTCAGGAATAATCACACTGACATGTTTCTCCAGCCATTAGACACTATATCCTGTAAAAAGTCGCAGCCAACCCTTCAGGAACATTCACAGGATCCTCCAGTGATTCTCTGATATGAGGGGCAGTGCAACCATCTGTGCACCTTTTCTATTATGATGAGAACTCCTTTCAAAGTCTGTAGAAGCCATGAACTAGTCTCACTGATTGGGTAAATTGTGCATAAACCAAATAGCACAACTGTGGTTTCTGGAGGGAGTTTGGGACCAGACTATTTCTTGGCTTCTACCAGCAGATACTCCTGGACTTTACTGCTTTCAGCAGCCAAGAAACAGTCCCACATAAACCCGCTGGTGTATTAGATGGAGTATTTTCATCATCCAAGTCAAGAAAAATCATTTCAATAAGCCAGACATACCAAAAAAATGTAGTTTATCAGTTTAATTATGCATCTATGTTACAATAGGGTCTCCAAATGCACAGTTTTTCTCAATACCCAGGTTAAAGAAGTTGCCTTTTCCTCCTTTGTAAGTGCTGGTGACTAATCTCGCCCAGCCGTGTTCCCCCTGAAAGAAAGAAGACAAAACAACGCTGTCTGAGAAAAAGCCTTTCCTGAAATACTTTCGGCTTCAGCACAAGCGAATCTAAATCGACCAGAGTGTGCAAATTATAGCGACAGAGCCGACATGTTTCAGACGGAGGAGACCAACCCAGAATTCTCCCCAGGAGTTCCTGACGATCCAGAACTCGATCCCGTCCTTGTCCATGCCCCAGCCGGCCACGGATACGATGTGATTTGGCAGAGAAAGAGGGTGAAACTCTGAGAAGATCCCTCCGGAATATTGTTCCAAACCGCCAGTCGCCATCAGGGCACAACTGAAAGACAAACACAGGAGATTCTGGGTTGTACGTGTGAGGATCAATCTTAAAAACGACCTTTCGTACCTGCAACGAATGTGTCTCAGCTAGTTTTGCCCACAGGAGCTTTGTGTAACCTGACATTCTTATTTAGATATTGGTCAATCTTTTCGACACTTGAATGAACCCAAAATTCTCATGGAATATTTTATTAACCAGGAATTTTAAGTGCGATGTGCACCTAGTCCGGGGGTGTCCAACATGTGACCCGCAGGCCAAAAGCGGTCCTCCAGAGGGTCCAGTCTGGCCCTCAAAGTGTAAAAATTCCAGAGAAGACATTAACTGCAGATTGGAAATTAGTGAAACAAGAAGTTTAAAATCATTTCTAGACCATGACAAGTTGTTTTGATCCTAAAGTAAAATACTAGATTGTTCATTGTTCTTTTATCATTTCGCGTCTTGTTTTTGTTGGGGTTTTTTTTGTCGTTTTGTTTCTCGTTTTTGTCATTTTGTCTCATTTTTGTTGTTTTTTTTGTCATTTTGATCCTCCAGTAAATCCTCTATGGTTCAGTTCCAGGTGACTAAATGTTGTGTTCCTTTGTAGACACTCTGATCTGGAAGTTGTAATGTGGAAATGATGAACTGAGGCTGAATGTTGCTGAAACTGAACTTACTTTTCTTTAGAAATTTCAGGTTGTTCATGCTGTTTTGTAAAAAGATGGGTTAGGGCTAACAAAGGAATCATTAGGAGTTGTGGCTATTTACAGGTTATTATGCTGTGATTTTACTGGTCACTGGGGCGCAAACTGGACTGAATGTGGAACCTGAACTAAGATGAGTTTGACACCACTGTGCTAGAGGCTCTTTTTCAATTTTAATAAAGCTCTCAACTGACTCAAAAAAAAGTTTTGGAAAAGTTTCGTCGGCAGGTATTACAAAAGAAAACTTGTAAAAAAGGTTAAATACTGCATGAGTTAATTTTAAAGACGATATAAAACTGTCGAAACCAGAGCGTCACTAAAAGAAGAACAGCCAACGTAAGATGTGGAACGAGAAGAGTAGAATTGTTAGGAGAAATAAAGTTCAGTTGAGTCAAGAGGAAATAGAATAACACCCAAATAAAGGTAGATATTTTCAATACTTAAGGGCTTTAATTTAATATATTTGAAGACTTTTCTGAGTGAAATAAAAGTACACTCTGCTGCCGGGTTTCTCAGGGGTTTTAGGAATGATTAAATATGTATCTGCTAATAAAAACTTCACTGAGATGAAGAATCACTCTGCAAAGTTCAGGCTGAATCTCCTCCTTCACACGGAGGCTGTAGGTGGATGAGTAATTAGAGGATGACTGGCTCTACCTGATGGGACCGTTGGTGAAAATCTCAGCTTTCATGTGGTCTCGTCCAGAAACTTCTCCGTAGTCTCCCACCTTCCACACGGTGTAGTTCTTCACCACTGCACAGGACTCGAAGAAGGAGCAGGTTCCACACTGGTTGAACAGCTCGCACTCTGAAACAACGGAGATTTACATTCAATTCATTGGTTTTCATGACAAGATCAAGATCCTGCTGCATTACCTGTATGTTGGCACAGTTTACCTCACACAGATGATTTTAATGGGTCTTTTACATACATTTTTTCGTCTTTTTAAATGAACTTTAAGATTTTGTAATCCCACAGTCCCCTTGAGCCTGTGTCCATCACAGTGTTTTTATCATAGCAATGCACTTGAACCTAAACCTAACCGTACTAACCCTAACAACCCTAACCCTACTAACTCTAACCCTACTAACCCTAAACCTCGTAACCCTACTAACTCTAAGCCTACTAACCCTAACCCTATCTTCTGGTATGTCCATCCTTTACATCCACTGAGAAGTACCAGTTCAACTCTTTCTTCTTTCAACAAAGCCATATTTAATCTGTGGAGGCAACAACATTGTAGTTAATGACATTTCCTGTGTGTCCAGACTTTAGGGACAACCTGTACATAGTGATTAATGGCTGACACATGTTGAACATCTCGCTTTAACCACTGCTGCTATGACAGCCTCTGCTCTTTTGGTTTCCACCAGGTTTTGGAGTTTGGTTGCAGGATTTTCTCCAGTTCAGCCACAAGAGCTCAGTGATGCAGGTAAACAAGGCCTGGCTCACAGTTCATAGGTGTTGGATGGGCTTGAGGCTTGAGGTCAACAAACTGGGACGATCTTTATATTATTTCTTTCTTCACAGTTCTAAATTTGTGCATGGGGTGTTTTTGTGTCCAAACATGTCTACAATTTTTCCAAACAGTTGCTACAAAGTTAGGAACATACCTGCATAAATACAATGTATGTTTAAGTTTTTCACCTTGTCAACGTGTCCATAAGGTGTTTTTCATTTGTGTGGTAGAAGACATGTAATGAGTGAAATAAGAAATTAATATCATGGCTGTGCATTTCAAACTTGAAACTCATGTATACTGATAACGATCTCAAAAACACAGATCCAGACTAGCAGGGTTTCATACGTAACAAACCCAAAGAACCAATCCTGTCAACTCCCTCTCCTTCAGAATCAGTTTTCATGGCTGACTTACTCCAATATTACAACTTTCCATTGAGTAGTTTTAGCCAAAAATATCTAAATGTGTAACTTGGAAACACAAAAATGAGTTTTTAGGGGTTTATCAACAACCTGAGAGAAACTTCTCCAAAAAGATTTCTTACAAATGGCCCTAACTTTGGAGCTAATTTTCATTTTCTTACAAGAAACGACAGCCTCAGTGAATCTCTGTCCTCATACTTTTGGTGGTTTAACAGCCCCAAAACCAGACGCACGGTTGTTTTTACTTTGGTTCTTGGCTTGGTAGTTGTTGCAGGTCTCGTCAGGAATGCCTTTTTCGTGTGCGTAGGCGTAGACTCTCAGGTGATCTCCTCCGTAGCAGGAGCCTGCCTTCCCGCAGTCGATCACGTTCTGGACGGACAGGTACGCTGACGGCCACGCCCCTCCACGCTTGATGTTGATGCGATCTTTACAGAAAGTACAACAACAACAATCTGTGTCTTCTCCTTCTTCTGCTCAAATGTTTGTATAAATAATACATTTCAAATCCACATGATGGTATTCGTTCTATCCATCCCTCTATTCTAGTGCAGTTTCATCCCACATCCATCCCACTGTTGTCATGGTTACCAGCTAGTGCACTGGTGGCTCCCATCGCCCAGCAGGAGCCACAGTACTGGGGGATGTGTTGGTTCCTCGTCACGCTCACATAATTCTTCCCGTCGATGTTCCTCCAGTCCCACGACGGAGGGAGATCCGACGCCTCCACGTACTCGCGTGGTCGGGCTCGTGTCCTGAAAACGAGCGAAAGATGAGTGCGTTTCTGCGATCACTACGGCACCTCCACGCTTATAGCTCGCCCACACAGGTGTTTTCACTTGTTTGACTAATTATATCTCCTCTCAGGACTGCGTAGGAGGCGAGCTGGCTGCGACTGAATGTCAGCCGACGCAATATCCTGCGGGTGCCACAAACCAAAAAGGACATTTGGTGGTGATTCCCATCGTTTCTACGCACAACCGCAGCCCGAGTGAGTGAAAAACATCAGTGATTGTGTTAATATCATCCAGAGAAATCAGGACAATCAACCTTCTCGCCTAAGCACTGCTGAAATCTAGTTTTACGTGTTAAAAAGTATATTAACCCTCCTGTTGTCTTCATTTACGGGCACCAAAAAATATTGTTTCCTTGTCTGAAAATAATCCCAAAAATTCAGCAAAAAAATTCCACAAATTTATGAAAATTTGCAAAACCTTCAGGAAGAAAATTCCAATAATTCCTTAAAAGTTTCCCTTAAAAGTTTTATTTTAGAAAAATCCTCCAAATTTGGCAAGAAAATTTTTGTAAATCTTTTCAAAAAATGAGTAAAAATCTTCCAAATAAATCCTAAAAATATCTAAAGTCATTCCATATATATCAGTCAAACTTCTAATATTTTCTTTAAGAACATTCACAAAAAAATTTACCAAAATCCACTGGATTTTGGTAGATTTTTTTTATGAATGTTCTTAAGAAACATTTTTAACATTTCTTTTTTTCCACCAAAAAATGTTCAAAGATTTGCCAAAAATGTTGAAAATGTGGACATCAGAAGTTTCACTGTGAAAACTTATTTTTTTCCACATTTTCAAACTTTAAAACGGGTCAATTTGACCCACAGGACGACACGAGGGTTAAACGTATTTCAATTTGGCATTTCCAAGATGGAGTTTCTGCTAAAACTTGAAATGAACAAAGCACAAAGTGATATAACAATAAAAGCCAGCCACATAAATTTAATCCAGTTACCTCCTTTCAGTTGGGTAGTTTTAATTGTTAAATTCAGTACAATTACAGAGAATCACACAGGGATCACATAAAGAGCTTTTTATCAACCTAATGGGTTTTTCCACGTTCATAATAATCGTGTAGAAAAGGCCAAAAACATCTTAATTTGTTGCCTGCGTGACTCAGTAAATCATTTAAAACCCCCAGGGATACTCCTACGTTGGTGAAGTTGGTTGCATTTTTATTAAGAGCTAATTGTTTAATGGAGAGCAACGGGGGCATTTTACAGATAAAGTGCTGCCATGGTTCATTTGTCTCAACCCTGTCTCTCTAGTTTTTATTTCTTTCATCTCTCTTTGTGTTTCTAAGGCTGTCTTTTCAATCTTTTTCTTTTCACTTCAAGTACATACTCCAGCTGCCCTCGCAAAGTGCTGCTTCATGCAGTATGAATAGAAATGGGACAAACTAGTTTGTCATAATAATGCACCTTAAACTTTAACTGTTTATCTGTAGAGTGAAATGAGCTTTTGACGTACTACAGTCATGGAAAAAATGATGAGACCGCTCTTGTTTTCTTCAATTTCTTGTTCATTTTAATGCCTGGTACAACTAAAGGTACATTTGTTTGGACAAATATAATGATAAGAACAAAAACAGCTCATAAGAGTTTCATTTCAGAGCTGATATCTAAACATATTTTATGTTTTTCTTGATAATAACTAAAATCCCTTAAGTTCTTCCATCAATATCTATGGCATTGTTCTGCCAAAAGCAGCTTTTAGGATTCCACGTTTTCTTTTCTGTCTGTTTTAGTCAAAAAACGAGGAAAACAAAGACAAAAAATGACAAAAACGAGACACACAATGACACAAAACGTCTAATTTTTGTCGATTTGTGTCTCGTTTTTGTCATTTTGTCTCGTTTTGCCATTTTGTATCTAATTTTTGTTGTTTTGTGTCTCATTTTTAATTTCCTCAATACTAATTTAACCTAATTATTCCAACATCATGGCGAATTATTTCAATAATTTCACTACTGAATACTATAAAAACTTCACTCAAGACGACTTGGGGAAGATTAAAACAGCACTTATATACAAGTTTTGAGTTATTTAGGACAAATTTCATGTCATTCTGGACTAATTTTCTGTAATTATGGATCATTTTCAAGTCATTCTAGATGGGTCAATGTTACTACAATACATTTAATAAAAATGTATGCAGAGTTATCCCATGGACTTCAAAAGCCCCTCAGTTATAGACTGACCCAGCTGACCTACAAACTCATGATAACTGTATTGTTAGGATATAATTACAGTGTTATTATGATTTCTCAATTAAATACTAATTTAACGTGATTATTCTAACATCATGGCGAGTTATTTCAATAATCTCACGACTGAATACTATAAAAACTTCACTCAGGACTACTTGAGGAATATAAAAACAACACTTACGTACTTCTAATTACTCTGTCATCTAAATGTGAGGAGCAGCGTTACTTTTCCTGGACGTAAACAACAAACAGAAATCGTTAAACCGGGTTCCCGGCAGCCGTTACACCGGGTCCTTTGTCTTACCTGACCTGGTCCGGTCTGTGGTCTGTGATGGGTTTATAGCAGGGCTCAGACAGCAGCCTGGAGGACAGAACCTGCAGAGGAAAAGATGATAAACAAAACAGCAGTAGCGCCGCCATCTTGGCTCCGCCTCTTCTGACGCAGGGACGCAAATCAATGCGTGCGCGCCCCCTTCTGGCAGGAGCGAGCACGACAGCTGAGATACACTGATCCTGAAGTTATTTGACGTTAATTTTACTCTCCTAAAAGGCGTTTTAAGTCGAGATTGTACAGGAAAAACACTTTCTGCTTCATTCACTGGTAGAATTTGGAATATTTTGCTCACCACAACATGGTTTCTTTTAGAATAATGGAAAGAAAACACTCAAAATACACGTTTTTGTGTTTATTTTACTACACTTTGCATCTGTAGATTTCATAATGTCATCATGCATATAATTAAAGTAGGGGCATTTTTCTGGCTGTCTAGATCTCAATAGACAGGTAGGTAGGTAGGTAGATAGATAGATAGATAGATAGATAGATAGATAGATAGATAGATAGATAGATAGATAGATAGATAGATAGATAGATAGATAGATAGATAGATAGATATTAAAGTAATCCCGAGGGAAATTCAAGCATATATATATAATGATTAAAAAAGTATATAAAATATAATGTATATTATGCAGAAAGAAATGAGCAAAAAAAAACATATATATATATAATATATATAATTTTTTAGTTTTTTGCTCATTTTTTATATAAAATTTATATATACATATATAAACCCAATTATATAGAAAAAAAGCAAAAAATAAAAAAATTATACATATAGATATACATTTGCTCATTTTTAATATATAATTATAAAAAATGTAATATAAAAATGTTTTGTTTTTGATTAAATGTCAAAAATAAAACTGATGTGGTGTTTTTGCAGCAGTGAGTTTTACGGGATTCAGGGATGTATGTTTTATTTTACAACGCAATAAAATGTTTTAATTTGAGTTAAAGTCCTGATTTCATCCCTTAAAGCAGCAGAAAGTTACCGACCTCTGAGTCACGCTTCTGACTGATCTAAAGGATTTTATTCATTTGTTAATATTTTTAGACTTAATTGTCTTTATTGACGTCTCTATTTATAGACTTATTTACATATTTTAATCTATTCTTCTTCTTCTTATTTTTCTATTTTTTAATATTTATATCTGTCTATGTTCAATTCTTATTTCATTTATTTGATTTGATCTCATCCGGTGTTTCCTCATTGCATGTGTTGTGCAGGACAGTGTTTCCTTGTGGTTTTTATCGATATTTTGACTGTGGGAATCGTAGTTTGTGCTGTTTTATTGCATTATAATTACAACTATAACTATTATATATATATATATAAAACTACTATAGCTGTATCCTATAACTTTCTGTTGCATTCTTGCTAAAAGTAAATCAGAATGTTTTACTGCTTGAATTAAATGGCAGATTTATTTTACAGTTTTCTGTGCAATAACATTTTCTACTCGGATCATACTGTGGATTAATTTTCTGCAAACTCAGCTACAAAGCAGCTGTCACATACACATAGCAGAGTGTAAATATGACATTTTCCTTTTTTAGAAATGCTCTTTCTATGCCGCACTGCTAAAACAGAAACATAATAATAGAGTAATATCCATCCAGTCTCACCACACTCCAGAATACAGCTCCACGGTTTCACACTCCCACATCATTACTGCAGTTTATTATCTTTCTTGGCAGTCATTTACATAAAATACAATCGTGTTTTGTTCTCTTTTTTTGCACATTTTGACACCAGACTGTATTCTAAATGAGGAACGCACATTTTGCTGCAGTTGTCGTCCTGGATAAGTTGCATGATTCATTTTTCTGTTTCTTTAAGTCACTCAGTCCGCTGCTTCTGTTGTGCTTTAAAGATGCGACCGTTTGCTGTTTTTTAAGAGGAGAATTCTGTTTGTTTGACCTGTTGGCTTCTCTTCTCTTCATTGATTTTTATTTTTGGCATGTTTTGGGGGGTGAAATAGGGAAACTGCACCTGACTAACAATGACTTCTTCTCTCCTCGGTGTCTCAACATAACAGTGATAGAAGAAAATCAAAGATAACAGACTGTCACTAACGTTTAATTATAAAATAGCTGACACCAAATGTCATTATTGCTGATAAACAGTACATTTTCTACACATCTATTTCAATATTTATGCATATCTTATTATTATGGTTATCTATTATTCTTGTGGTTGTTTTCTATTTATTTATCTTTCTTCGCTCTTGTGTGGGCAGCTGCTGTAAATATTGTGTTTTATGTGATTAAAATTCAATACAAATATTTAAATCATTATAAATAATAATTATAGCTGATCCAGAAGTGACTTTAAAGTACAAAATGTATTCTGAAACATGCGCGTTGGAGAAAAGGCAAAAGTTTCCAGGTTCAATATAGAATTGCGGGACTTTTTGTATCATAGTTGACATCTTGGTGAAATCCAGTCATTTTTTGTTAATAAGTGATTGTTTCCATAATAAATAATTATGGAAATTTTAAAGGCATAATGAACATAAAAAACATGAATTTTTTTTTAAACTTTTAATAAAAATGTGTGCAGATATATCCCATTGACTTCAAAAGTCTCTGTTATGTACTGACCCTAGAGATTAACACCCTCTGAAAAAGTGATGTAAAATCATATTTTTAGTTTGATTTGCTTTTTAAATATTTGGCTTTTTATCAGTCCAGCCGTTCAGAATCCACGTCGCCTGACTCATCTTCGACAGTTTTCCCCTCCAGCAGCTTTTACACGAGCTGTTCCAAAAAAAACACCTCAAACCGATGATGGATTGTGCAACAGATAACAGCTGCTGAGTGATTTATGGAGTGTTCCTGTTGAGGGTTTGTTAGGTGCCTAATGCACGTCTAATCTTTAATCATTTAAAGTACAAACAACAATGCTTCTCTCTCACAGCGCCGCTGAAGTTCAGCCTCATCCTGTTCCATAATAACCTTGTTAAGAGCTGCAGATACTCCACCAGAACTTCACCAGTCATTAGGTGTAATGTGATTGTGACCCGGAGCTAAGTGTGTTATTTCAAAGTTTCCTGCTGATCCGACAAAATGTACACGGCTCCAACGCTTATTTTTACTTGTTCATTTATTGATTATGATGGGGGGAAAAAAACGCATGATAAAAGCAATAAAGCAGGGAAATAATTTCAATATTTAATCAAGAAATGAATCAGTCACTCATTATTTAGCATTATTTATGACATGGTTTAACTCCAGTCATTAGATCTGGATTCTAGAGGAGATGTGCTGCTCTACAAACTACATTCACTGTCTGTATGTATCATCATTATTATTATTAATAATAAGGCAAAACCTTGATAACTGGACCAGCTGGGAAGAACTCAGATATTTCTTGGCTTTCTTGGTTTCAATTTCTCACAAAAATGCAACAAAAAAGCACGTTTCATTTTTCTGATTTTGTGTGTCATTTTTGTCATTTTGTGTCTCATTTTTGTCATTTTTGGTCTCATTTTTGTCATTTTGTGTCTCATTTTTCTGATTTTGTGTCTGGTTTTTGTCATTTTGTGTCTGGTTTTTGTCGTTTTGTGTGTTATTTTTGTCATTTTGGGTCTCAATTTGGTTGTTCTGTGTCTCATTTTTGTTGTTTTGGGTCTCAATGTCATTTTTGGTCTCATTTTTGTAATTTTGTGTCTAGTTTTTGTTTCATCTTGTCTCTTTTTTTAATCATTCTTGAACATTATGACAGTTTTACTCCAATCATTAGATCTGGATATGTGCTGCTCTACAAACTACATTCACTGTATGTTTGTATCGTAGTGTTATTATTATTATTATTATTATTATTATTATTATTATTATTATTATTATTATTATTATTATTATTATTATTATTATTATTAAGACAAGACCTTGAAAACTGGACCAGCTGGGAAGAACTCAGATATTTCTTGGCATTTAGTTTGGGTGGAAACATGGTTTGGTTTCAAATTCACACAAATATGTGACATAAAAGCACAACATGTGTACAAAACTACACCGAGAGCAAACTGAGACGTTCCACAGCAGATTTTCTGGCAGCATACGATCACAGCTGTAAATTCTAATAAAAATTAACAGAGCCTGAACTCCACTGACCTGCTCTGGTTTAATGATTCCGGTATTATCTGCTTATTGTCACACTGTTTTGGCTCATTGAAGTGGAGCACAGCCGCTTTCTGCTTATCTTATTCTGACAGTTCCAAATAATTCTGCTGTGAGAAGGATTACCGGCGGACTAGAAGGTGCTTGTAGTGTCACAAAGAAATGCACTTTAATGTTCCAGGTCTTTAACCCTTAGATGCACGACTGATTGGACCCTACACTCCTCCACAAGTGGGTCAAAAATGACCCGCATGAGAATCAATGCGTTTTTATGCCATTTTTGTCATTTTGGTTCAGAATAGTAATTTGTATTATTAGCAAAAATAAGGAGGAAAAAGTGTAGAAAAGGAGCCATACAATAGGACATTCATGGGCATAAAAAGGAGGGAAACGGTGTAAATGGAATGGAAAAATATAGAAAAGGATCTGTACAAATACGGCATTTATAGACAAAAAAAGGGAAAACATGTAAAGAGAAGGACAAAGAGCAGAAAAGAAGCAGTACAAAAATGGGCAAAAAGGAGGGAAAAGGTGCAAACGGGGTGAAAAAAGTGTAGAACAGCAGCTGTACGAACAGAACATTCATGGGCATAAATAGGAGGGAAAAGGTGTGAAGAGAAGGTCCTGCATTCAAACTTTTGCTCAAGTAAATAAAAGTAAATAACAATAATAAAGAAAATACCACAGTGTGAAAATGTTCTGCTAGAAGTCTTAAAATCAAAATTTTCCTGGAGTAAAAACACCAGTGTGAAAATATATAGTGTTAAGTAGAAGAACAAAAGCATTACCCTGCTGAAAGTGCCAAAACAAACAAATTAACAAAATAAACAACAGCAAAAAACACTCAAAGTAAAAATATAAAGTAGCAAACTGATGCATACATTAATGTTTTATAGTTTATAAAAATATAAATGATCCTGAAATTTTGTTTAAAAATGCTAATGAGGTCTAAAAAATGCCCCAAATTTTGAATTAATCTCCAGAACACAAATAAAACCAACAGATGAAGCCATTTTCTAAACTTGTGCGTCATCTTGGTGACATTTTGGAAGGAAAAGCTTGAACAAGTTCACTCAAGGACTGCTTGGGAATTATTAAAACAACACATATACAATTTTTGAGTCATTTTGGACAATTTTCGAGTAATTTTCAACAAATTTTGAGTCAGCTTGGATTGTTTCTCATCATTTAGGACAAATTTCATGTCATTCTGGACTCATTTTCTGTAATTATGGATCATTTTCAAGTCATTTCGGACAAATTTTGAGTCATTTTAGACAACTTTTGAGTCATTTTGGACAATTTTTGAGTCATTTTGGACAATTTTTGAGTCATTTTGGACAATTTTCTTGTTGTTTTCAGCTTGGATTGTTTCTCGTCATTTTGGATCATTTTTGTGTATTTGTGATAATTTTTCAAGTCAAATTTCATGTAATTCTGGACTAATTTTCCATAATTATGGATCATTTTCAAGTCATTCTGGACAGGTGAATATATAATTCTATAGTTGACGTCTTAGTGATATCCAGTCATTTTTATTAATAAGTGATTGTTTCCACAATAAATAATTTTGGAATTTTATACATTTCATATATATATATATATATATATATATATATATATATATATATATATATATATATATATATATGAAGTCTTTTTTTATGAACCCAAATATAGAAAAAAATTTGCAAAAAAATGAAGAAAATAAAACAAAAAAATATATATGTATGTGTATATATATATATATACATATATATTAAAACAAATAAAAATTAATAAAGAATGATAATTATATGCATATATTGTAATGTTTTAATTTTCTTTATTTTTGCTCATTTCTCTCTATATTTGGGTCTTCCAGGTTAACATGCCGTTCCTTTACTATCCTTGTCTCTAACTTCACCCACAGCCGATGAATTTGGGGGAATCTTGATGAACGGTTGTAAACATCTGGAAGCAAACACTGAATTATGACTGAAAACGATGATCTCTGTGGCAGGAGGTCGAATGTTCACAGACGGAGTCGCTAATCTTAGATAATTTATGGCTCTGGGCTCCTGAAACCTGCACCAGACAAACCCGACTCTGGATGGAAAGTTCAGAAAACATCAACATCCAGAACGTCTGACCTCTGAGGTCACGGCTGCCGTGTTAAAAAGTCTTCCCCGCTCTGGGACTTCTTCAGAAGCACAAACAGCGCTCAATAATTCATAGCCGTGCAGCAGGAGGAAGGCCTCCTTTTTCAGGATGTAATGTGATGTTACCAACAATCCGTCAACATGTAAGTTCTTTACGACGACATCCTGAATGTGTGCATTAACATGAGCGTCTTCCTGCCTCTAATGCCGAGGCAATGGAAGCCTGACGACACGCTAAACACTAAACCCTCAATCAGGGGTTAATAAAGGCCATTATCCTGCATCTATCTGCAATAATAAAAGACCCTGATGGCAAGGCAAGCATGCAGTTAAATAAAATTAGCCCGGTCCATTTGTCTTGACTTTCTAAAAGTCATGTGAGGTTCATCTGTGAGTGAAGCAGTTCAGCAGCCAGACCTCAGGCTGGTGTTTTAAAGAACTGATTAACGGGAGGCGATGCTGACCCATCAGTCAGTCCAGGCTCAGAGACAGGAAGTCCTCGGTTTAACGTACGCCGTTTCATCGTTACGTCAGAACTGGTTCATCGAATCTCACGTTTTGTTCTCCTGTTACCCGTTGGGTTCCTTCTTTATAAATGTTTTGCATGTTTGGAACAAATGGCCAAAAGGTTCTGGGATAGATGGCAGTTTTCAACAGTTTTACCAAAGCGATAATGTAAAACTACTGACGTTTTAGTCGTTTTGTGTCTCGTTTTTGTCATTTTTGTCATTTTGTGTCTAGTTTTTGTCATTTTGTGTAGTTTTTGTTATTTTATGTCCAGTTTTTTTATTTTGTGTCTGATTCTTGTCATTTTGTGTCTTGCTTTTGTCATTTTGTGTCTCATTTTTATTGTTTTGTGTCTCGTTTTTGTCATTTTGTGTAATTTTTGGCATTTTGTGTCTAGGTTTTGTCATCTTATCCCGTTTTTGTCATTTTATGTACAGTTTTTTCATTTTGTGTCTCGTTTTTGTCATTTTGTCTTTTTTTTCATTTTGTGTCTAATCTTTGTCATTTTGTGTCTCGTTTTAGATATTTTGTGTCTCATTTTTGTCATTTTGACATTCAGTGCCAACATGCTAAGCATCAGCATGTTACTGCATATCTTAAAATGCCTCATAGAGTCAATAATCTCCAAGTAAGATGAGCTGTGGAACTTTTATTGTGTAATCATTCCATCCAATAAACATCCTTGCTCGGTTAATAACTGACCCCTGACTTCCTGTTAGTTTGTGAAAGTGCTCTAAGCGACCTCAAACAATGAACATTTTATAAAAATTCCTTTCTTTGAATCTTAAAAATCATTATTATTTAAGTGTAAACATCCCATAATAAATCAACAACAGGTTTCTTCACATGTGCAGTCAGATCATAAACTAAAGTGGAGTTTGCAGGTTTTTAACACGGATAATATAACAGTCTGAATTCCTAAAGAGGCGAGCCGCCCGCAGCCACCACACGGCCATAGAAAGCCACTTAAGCCGAGGCACCTTTAAAGTGCACGGAAAGTGCATCCATGTAAATATTGAACACGCACACAGTTTGGATTTCACTCACGGATCAATACTGAAGCAATCTGGACGCTAATCTCATTTTCACTTCTGGGCTAACGCTACTGCAGAGCTCTGGTGGAATCAGAAGAAATCCAGCATTTAGACAGATCCTTTCAGCCTAAATCCACCATTTAGAAGGATCTTCTCAGCCTAAATCCAGCATTTAGACAGATCCTCTCAGCCTAAATCCAGCATTTAGACAGATCCTCTCAGCCTAAATCCAGCATTTAGAAGGAGCTTCTCAGCCTAAATCCAGCATTTAGACAGATCGTCTCAGCCTAAATCCAGCATTTAGACAGATCCTCTCTGCTCATGTTTCATCGTGGCAGCGTCCCGTGCTGTCAGATATTCTGACAGGTAATCAATACACCATATATTTATACAGGTGTGTTTCTGAGGTTCAGCTGAAAGGAGCATTTTTAGGAAAGATATAAACGAATCTATCGATGATGGTGTGATTATGATTATTTTGTCATTTTGTGTCTCATTTTTATAATTTTGTGTCTCGTTCTTATCATCGTGTCTCGTTTTTTTGATTTAGTGTCTTTTTTGTCATTTTTGGTCTAGATTTTGTCATTTTGTGTCTCGTTTTTGTCATTTTACGTCTCATTTAGTCATTTTGTGTCTCATTTTTGTGGTTTTATGTCTTGTTTTTGTCGTTTTATGTCTCATTTTTGTGGTTTTATGTCTTATTTTTTCATTCTGTGTCATTTTTATCTTTTTGTGTCTCATTTTTGTCATTTCATGTCTCATTTTTATCATTTTGTGTGTCATTTTTGTCATTTTTTGTCTAGATTTTGTCATTTTGTGTCTCATTTTTGTCATTTTGTGTCATTTTTGTCATTTTGTGTGTCATTTTTATCATTTTGTGTGTCATTTTTACCATTTTATGCCTCATTTTTGGTCTAGATTTTGTCATTTTGTGTCTAATTTTTGTCATTTTTGGTCAAATTTTTGTGATTTCGTGTCTCGTTTTTGTGATTTTGTGTCTAGTTTTTGTGATTTTGTGTCACTTTTTTTGTCATTTTTTTATGTTCTACCTGTCAAAGAACTTTGTGAATGTTCTTCTTGTAGGTGCTGTACAAATACAGTTATTATTATTATTATTATTATTATTATTATTATTATTATTATTGTTGTTATTATTATTATTATTATTATTATTATTATTATTATTATTATTATTATTATTATTATTATTATTATTATTATTGTTTGCTGTTTTATTAATCTTATATTTATTTTCAAATCTTGCACATTGTACTATTAAGCCACTAGATCAGATGTGTAGTTTTTGGGACCTCAAAAGCACAACTCTCCAACATGAAGCAGCATAAATAATTCCTGCTGCTGATGAAATATTTCTGACGCTGATCAGAGGCAGGTGAGTCGGGAACAAGTTGACCTGAAGCTTCACAAAACGGCTGAGTTCATTTGACCTGAGAGTTTATCAATAACTCCCTCTCAGGAATGGGATGAATAATGGATCAAAGACAAACGTTACTTAAGATTCATCTGAGGGCATCAGATCAGCAGAGTTCAAACAGCAGAAACAAATGAAGGGCTGCTGTGTTTTAGGTCGGTTATCGATCATCGCTGCTGCAGCATCCAGCTGGTCTGGATCTCTGCTGAAAAGTGAAGCTTTGGGGCAGAAGGTTGGCAGCGAGCAGCTTTTCCTTCTGCCGCTGTTTATTTTCCTGACTCTCATAAACTGAATCCATTTTGGTGATTAAGCCAAACAATGATTCATCTCATCACAAGCAGGACCTTTGAATGGCCTCACTTCTCTACATGGAGGGTCAGACTGAACGAACTCCCATCATTCCTTGCTCTCCTCGTTTATAATGTCCTTCAGTAGAAGCAGCAGATGGATCATTGCCTCGTTGATAGAGTCACAAAACATATCAAAGCGTGCTTGATGGATTGGTTTTATTCTCGTGTCCGTGATGAGTTTAGACTTGGAAGTAAACGTGACGTCAGCGCTCTCCTTCTTAAAAGCTTTTCTTTAACAATACAGACAAATAACCTCAGAGTGTTTATATCTAGAAACATGAGGGAAAAGTCAACACAAGAAATATGAACATTTGTATGTTTTGGCTTCGTCTGTTCATCTCTAAATTGTCTAAATGTATACATATGCACTCCTATGAGGGTTCATTTGTATCTGAAGAAACACCAAACAGATCTGTGACGGTCTGGATGAACAGCCTGACTGACAATGGATGTTTGAAATTATATTTAAAAAAGTTTCTGGCACAAAATTCACCCCGTTTTTTAAAAAATATTAAGCTCAAGCAAATGTTCCGAGTCAACAGCAGCTCCATGGCTTTCTGCTCCGTGACATTTCAGCATGAAGTTTTCTTAATGACTCATTAATGACTCAAACCTGAATAAATAGAAGGAGAAACACCATGAAGGGATTTCTGTGTCATTAAGGACACCTTTCACTGAGAATCCAGCTCTTTACACCTCGTTAACTCGTCCATATTCAGGTCTTTTTCAGCCTCGTCTCCATTTGTTTACAACTAAACTGCATTCTTAAATACGTTTAGAAGGAAATGTTTGTTATATCAGATTACTTTTGTTTTTAGTGTCACGTCTCTAATCATATACACTACCAGTCAAAAATTCTCATTCATTGGTTTTTATTGAATTATTTTCTAAATTGTAGACGAATACTGAAGACTTCAAAACCATAAAAGAACACAGAAGAAATAAACAAGTGTTTGTTGTTGTTTCTGTCATTTTGGTTCTCATTTTGTATCATTTTGTGTCTAGTTTTTGTCATTTTGTCTCATTTTTGTCACTTTGTGTCTCGTTTTTGTCATTTTGTGTTTCATTTTTGTCACTTTGTATCTAGTTTTTGTCATTTTGTGTTTCATTTTTGTCACTTTGTGTCTAGTTTTTGTCATTTTTGTCTCATTTTTTTATCATCCTGTCTTGCTTTTGTCATTTTGTCTCATTTTTGTCACTTTCTGTCTAGATTTGTCATTTTGTGTCTTGTTTTTGTAATTTTTGTCAAATTTTTTTGTCATTTTGTGTCTCACTTTTGCATTTTGTGTCTTATTTTTGTCATTTTCTTTCTTGTTTTTGTAATTTGGTGTGTAGGTTTTGTCATTCTGTTGTTGTTTTCATTTGGTTTTGTTTAAAATATGTTGTGAAAAGGTTGTATTTTAACCCCAGCAATGACATTTTTCTGAAGTAATGTTGGTGGCTTACCTTAGCCAAACTTCTGACATGTCATTTGCATTTTTGTTAAACCCAACCAAATGAAATTAGTCCAGAATGACATGAAATTTGTCCTAAATGACTCAAAAATTAGGTTTACTACAATATCTTTAAAAATAAGTCTTTAATTTCAATTTTCCTCAGTTGTATATATAATATTTAGAAGAATATTTCTCTAAAATGCCATGTGGTGGGGTTTTCGACAGTTCTGTTGATTTTAGGCCTGAAAGCAGCAAAAATGTCAACTATGATACAAAAAGTCAACATCTGGGATTCGGTTTCTTTCTTCTCACTCCTGCAGCTGCATCCCATCAACCCAAACGCCTCCAGCATTTTGGTTTTTGGGAGGTTGAAAAACAAGCTCTGGGCTCTTTAGTTCTGAGGTTTGACTCTTGATGCGAGTGTGTTTCCCGCTCAGAAACCAGATTACATGCAGTCACGTAACAAGCTTCTGCTGCTCCTTCATAATCAGCTCAAGAGGCCAAAACATCTCGGTGAAATAAATGTTCCTGCCCAGGAGCAGAGCTGAGACAGGGCCCTGGTTTTTTGGTCTGACCCGGGTTAGATTACACTGGAAAAAATGCTCCTCTCAAAACAAGAAAAAAACTTATTTCAAGGAACTTTTAAGTTGAAATAATTGAAAAAATCTGCTAATTAGAACAAGTGAAAAATGGCTTGATAAGATTTCTTGAAATAAGACATGATATTTAATATTGAGATCTTAAAATTAGCTGGAAAAACTTATTTTAAGCTCTATTTTACCAGGATTGTCAAGCTTAGGTGTCTTAAAATAAGCCAGATATGCTAAAAAAAAAAAAGAAGCAGTTTTTCACTCAAAAATAGATTTTTGCTTTCATGTAACCTCCTAATTTGAGATGTATTAACCCTCCTGCTGTCTTCATTTACAGGTACCAAAAATATTGTTTCCTTGTGTGAAAAAAATCCAAAAATTCAGCAAAAAATCTCCCAAATTTCTGAAAATCTTCAGGAAGAAAATTCCAATAATTCCTTAAAAGCTTCCCTTAAAAGTTTTATAAAAAAAACAAACAAAAAAACAAAAAAAAACTAATTTGGCAAAAACATTCTAGTAAATATTTTCTAAAAATGAATAAAAATCTTCCAAAAAGTCCTAAAAATATCTAAAGTGATTCCATATATATCAGTAAAACCTCTAATATTTTCTTTAAGAACATTCACAAAAAAAATCAACCAAAGTTTCACTGTGAAAATATATATTTTTTCCACATTTTCAAACTTTAAAACAGGTTAATTTTGACCCGCAGAACGACACAAGGGTTAAACTTATTTTGAGTTTTCTTGTAAAATTCAACTCAAAACAAGATCATTTCAAGATTGTTTGACTTAACAAGATATTTAAGATGCATTGTCTTAAAACAAGTCCCTCCATCTGCTGAAATGTCTCTTGTTAAGTGAATTTATTTTAAATCGAGTGAGATGAGACATTTAGACTAAAAATCAGCCAAACAGACTTGGTAAGATTAATAATAATAGGAGTTTCTGCAGTGAAGTGCTTGTGCTCCTCTATGATGCTGCAGGTTGGTTCCACACCAGCAGGCGTCGCTGTTTGTCTCTGAGAAACATCTGGACCTGAAGGGAAAGTCTCCTGAATCCATGAGATCTTCCTGGAAGTGATTATTAGTTGTTTATAGCTGAAGCAGATTAAATATCAAACAGTGAGGGTTTGTTTTAGTGAATACAAATAACAGCTGCAGCCTTGAGGAAAAGCGTATCTTCTTCTTCTTTTTATTTAATTATTGCGGTGTTTCCATCCTTCTCTGTCCCACCTCTTACTTCCAATTATCTAAAGGGGCGGGACCGGCTGCCTGTTGCACACTTCTGATTGGTCCAACTGCTTTGTCAATCACCAGCTCGTCCTGTATCCTCCTGTTGGTGAACACGGTCCACACCAGAAGTCAGAAAGTCAAATTTCAGGAGGGGGGTTGAAGCAGTGGATCAGATTTACGCAGCGGTTCTGCATCTCCTCTAAACGCTCCACAGCGCAGATGTGTACCTAGACTGTGTGAGAGCTTCAGGATTTAGGATTAATCTGGTTTAGTTGTTATAAAAAGGCAGGTTAACTGAAGTTGAGGACTTGTTGGCTCCTGTCTCCGGCTCTTTTTTCCTTTTTTTGTGTTTTTTACGCGCAGCTTTTTACGCACCTGAGTCTGTGCAGCTTCAACATGACTTTCAGGCATCAGAGCGACTGAAACTATCATGGTAACTTTATTTCCCGGCGTCGTACCTGCTGCTGCTGCCGCCTCTCACTGTGGAATAACCGGAGTCCAGGTGTCTCCAGGGCAGAGCTGATGTGGCCGTTTGGAGGCGCCAACTGGGATCTGACAGAGCGCAGGAGTTTGGGATGCGAGAGAAACCTTAGGGAGACGGTCCTCGGCTTCTTTCACCTGGATTCAACTCGCCATGGCCTCTGAAACGGTGTGCGGGCTGGTGTTCAGGCTGCTGCTGCCGGTTTGTCTCGCAGCCGGTGAGTTTCAGCTCCAACCTGCACTTTTTACGCATCTTAAGCGGCCTCATGGCGCTGTCTGTGCGTCAGGTGGATGATCTGGTTGTTCTCCCTGCAACCCGTTCTCTTGTTTTTATTCTCCCTTTACCTCCTAAACTTAATAAAAATCCTAAAATGTCATATATTCTAACACAACCCCTGATCTATTTCTGAATTTAAGAGCATCAGTTGGATTTATTTTTGTATGAAGCAGTCGTTGATTTTTCTGCTGATTTGTGTTTGACCTCATGATACTGGAGGTCACAGTCACTGCTGAAGATCTGTTGCCCCAAAATAACGAATCCAAGCAACGCTTAGCAGCCTGTTATATAAAGATTACAAAGCAGAGCTGACTTTTAGCAGCTTTTAGTCGCCTTTTATTGGATTTAGTTAAAGAAACACAGCTGACAACAGAGCGTCCATCAAAGGCGAGGTGTTTATTTTCAGTGAGAAATATGTAAAATAATTTGCAAATCTGTCCAATACATGTTAAAAATGACTCTTTTCTCAGCTAGAAATATTTATTTGGGGATTTTCTTTACTTACTCTTTACTAATCTGTTGCAAAAAAAGCTTAATTTCAGTGCAGGGATGCTGCAGTAGCACCAGATACTCCAGCTGTCTCGCCTTTTTTAAATTTAGATCTGTGGTTTCTGGTTATTAACCCTCATGTCGTCCTGCGGGTCAAAATTAACCTGTTATAAAGTTTGAAAATGTGGAAAAAAAATCTATTTTCACAGTGAAACTTCTGATGTCCACATTTTCAACATTCTTGGGAAATCTTTGAACATTTTTTGGTGGAAAAAAAATGTTAAAAATGTTTCTGAAGAATATTCACATAAAAATCAATCAAAATCCAGCGAATTTAGCTGGATTTTGGTTGATTTTTTGTGAATGTTCTTAAAGAAAATATTAGAAGTTTTACTGATATATATGGAATCACTTTAGATATTTTTAGGATTTTTTGGAAGATTTTTACTCATTTTTTGAAAATATTTACAAGAATTTTCTTGCCAAATTTGGGGGATTTTTTAAAATAAAATTTTTAAGGGAAACTTTTAAGGAATTATTGGAATTTTCTCACTGAAGGTTTTCCAAATTTTCAGAAATTTGTGGAATTTTTTTGCTGAATTTTTGGGATTATTTTCAGACAAGGAAACTGTATTTTTTGGTGCCTGTAAATGAAGACAACAGGAGGGTTAAGTTTCTATCTGTGGTTTCTGTTTTTTATTGAATCATCGCTGCTGTCGCTGATCGTCCAGCTGCTGACAGTCTTACTCCTGTTATTCTGCATTTTACATCCATGTCTTGTGCTGCTCCACATTCCTCTGGGATGCAGTCAGTGGCAGAGTTTTGGTTTGTTTACTGAATTTATAACTTTGTTAAGAAAAACGCTCCACAGACGAGTGTCGATGGAAGTTTCTGCCTGATTCACTCCTTTGCTATGCAGATGCAGAAGATGATTCATGCTGTCTAACCTGGAAGCAACCAGCCTGAAGAAGACTCTTTACCCTCGTGTCGTCCTGCAGGTCACAATTAACCCGTTTTACAGTTTGAAAATGTGGAAAATATATATATATTTTCACAGTCAAACTTCTGATGTCCACATTTTCAACATTTTTGGGAAATCTTTGAACATTTTTTGGTGCAAAAAAAAAGAAATGTTAAAAATGTTTCTTAAGAGCATTCATGTAAAAAAAAATTTTTTCTGTGAATGTTCTTAAAGTAAATAGAAGCTTTACTGATATATATGGAATCACTTCAGATATTTTTAGGATTTTTTTGGAAGATTTTTACTAATTTTTTGAAAATATTTACAAGAATTTTCTTGCCAAATTTGGGAGATTTTTAAAAAAATAAAACTTTTAAGGGAAACTTTTAAGGAATTATTGGAATTTTCTTCCTGAAGGTTTTGCAAGTTTTCAGAAATTTGTGGAATTTTTTTGCTGAATTTTTAGATTTTTTTCAGACAAGGAAACAATATTTTTTGGTGCCTGTAAATGAGGACAACAGGAGGATTAAAAGCAGATGTAGAGTTTGTGGATGATGCTGTTGGTTCGGTTTTAATTAAACGTGGTTTACTTTAATCCTGTGGTCGGCCACAAGTGAAGGATGATTAGCGTCAAAGAGCCACTGAGGTTCCAGTGTGGTGTCTGCGTTAGACTTACGAGGCCGGGGTAGTTTCCAGCTAACAGCATGCTTTCTATAGATAAGACCCACTCAGTGCCGTCGTAATGCATCACCTGACGGCCTGACGCCCCCTTTATTTCCAAAAGCAATAGTGAGGCCATGCATTGTCTCCATTAATTCGTGGAAAGTCGTTTTAACAGTATGAATTAATAATGCGGTTGTGAGGGGAGAGAAGAATTGCTTTCCCTCTTATCGTAAACACAGCTTTAATATTTTATGTTTTTTCAAAGTGCAAATGAGCACTTGTCATTCACCGCAGCTGCACACAGATGAGGGAAATGCAAAGCGGAAACAGGAGAACGTATGCAGCAGCAGATAGCGTTTATGTACCAGCATCACCACATCAGCAGTTTAACTTTTCTGTTTCTACTCTAATTTTACCACCTCATTCACTCTGTAATGCAGTTTTTATGCTTTAAAGGTCATATTTCATGTCTTTCTGCCAGTTTTTGGACAGTAGGATAAATATTTTACGGCCTCTCGGTGCTAAATAAACACTGGAGGAGACAAGCTGCAGCACAGCAGATGTTATCTGAGCCCTAACAGCTTCATTACCACTGCTGTAAAAACAAAACTAATGTTTTTATTTCTATTATGATCATGTCTTTTCAAATTCCATAATTATTTATTATGGAAACAATCACTTATTAATAAAAAATGACTGGATATCGCTAAAAGGTCAACTATGACACACAAAAAGTCCTGCAATTATATATTGACCCGTCCAGAATGACTTGAAAATGATCCATAATTATGGAAAATTATTCCAGAATGACATGAAATTTGTCCTAAATGACTCGAAAATTATCCCAAAGACACAAAAATGATCCACAATGATGAGAAAAGATCCAGGCTGACATAAAACTTGTTAAAAATTACTCAAAAATTGTCCAAAATTACTCAGGACTTGTCCAAAATTACTAAAAAATGTTCAGAATGACTTGAAAATGATCCATAATTACAGAAAATTAGTGCAGAATGACATGAAATTTGTCCTGAATGACTCAAAGATCATTCCAAAGACACAAAAAATTATCCAAAATGATGAGAAAAGATCCAAGCTGACATAAATCGTGTTGAAATTGACAAGAAAGTTGTTCAAAATGACACTAATGTTTTTATGTTCATTATGATCATGTCTTTACAAATTCCATAATTATTTATTATGGAAAAAATCACTTATTAATAAAAAAAATGACTGGATTTCATAAAAACTCTAATTTTATCACCTCATTCACTCTGTAATGCAGTTTTTATGCTTTACAGGTCATATTTCATGTCTTTCTGCCAGTTTTTGGACAGTAGGATAAATATTTTACGGCCTCTCGGTGCTAAATAAACACTGGAGGAGACAAACTGCAGCACAGCAGATGTTATCTGAGCCCTAACAGCTTCATTACCGCTGCTGTCCATGTTGGCTTTTGTAATATGCGTCTCCTCTGGTGTCACAGTGAAAGACTTGTCTGCTGGCGTTACATAGTCTGTGTTTCCTGTTGGCCATCTGACAGCACCTCTATTGAAACGCTGCTGCCGCTGCCCGTGTGTACACAATCCCCCCCAACCGCCACCAAACACACACAACCTGCACACAGCTACAGTTGTCGCTGTTTACATGTTTACACCCGCAGTTTCGGAGTGCGAACATAATTGTGAGGAACCGCGGTGCTTTTAATTTGAAAGTGATCGTTTTGTGTAAATGTTGACATACAGATGCTCTGCTGTTTAATTTGGAGGCAGACAGACATCAGAATGTGTAAACTTTATCAGAAACAGCACGTTTGTCTTTGAAAATATGGCAACAATTCCTCAGTATAAAGTCAAGGATTGTATAAAGAAAGATGAGCTGTTTTTAGATCATTGTTGAGAAGAAAAAGAATTATAAAACAGCTGCCTAAAAATGAATCAAGAAGGTGCAAACATGGACATTAGGGCTGCCACAAACGACGAATCGCCTGAGCACGATACGATCGTGTATATATAGTATATGCACGATACAGCGCATGCGTCCGTGCGTGTTCCGGGCTCCGCTTACTGTTGCATTGCGCGCTCACTTCCGCTTTTGATGACGTATTGTGCCCAGGCGATTCGTCGTTTGTGGCAGCCCTGTTGGACATTAAGCTAAATCTGCAGACCGATAATACCCTGCATCAGCCCTCAGATAGTTTAGCCATAATTTAATCATTCCTAAATAAAAAAAAATTCGCTTAAAAAATAGTCGAAGATGTCAGACTCTCTGTGCTCGGAAACCAAAGGCAAAGTTGTGAATCAGAAAAAAACACAGAAGTTAGTATGACGTTGAAGCTGTGGTGTTCGCTGTGGTAAGTTCACTGTTTGTCTTACTAGTTTAATCTGCCATATTTCAAATTTGAGGTTTTTGTGATCTTTTTTCCTCAGTACATGGAGCTAAAACAAGTCCACAAACTAAAATTACAAGCTTCTACATTAGCATTATCACAGGCAAACCAACCGCTAGCAGGATAATTTTACACAATTAACTGAAAATTATTATAAGTTTTGAGAAAAAATTAAATCTTTAACACATTTGTCTTTTACAAATAATGAGTTAAAACACTCTATTGTTCATTTCAATACAGTTAAACCTCCATAACAACCTGAAGCTTTCTGCTAGTAAGCTATGGGTCATAGCTGAACAAGCTAACGCTAGCTAATGTTAGCAAATACATTTTGGCTACTTTACCGACTCAATAACTTCACCTGTACTTACGGTATTTTTTGCTACTACTGTAATTAACATATTCAATTTTACACTTTATTTATCATTTGGACACAGTGGCTGCTCTTTAGTATCAATTACATCATTTGCTTAGCGGCTACGTGGTTAGCCGCTAGCTTGTAGCATTAGCAAACTTGTCAGGAACCTACTGACATTTGATAGCTTTCATGAGCATTTTATCTTAAAACTGAATTAAACAAATGTAGAGGGACAAGGGGAAGAGGGATTTTGATAATCTGTTAATTGGTCTAGTCATTTTTCAACCACAGAATTAGATTTTTTAGGTTCTCACTTTTGCTTTTTTACTTTGTCAAATCTGACAATACACTGAATATTTAGCTTTAGTCTGTATGAGATTCCAGCAGAAATTTGTACATTTACAAAACTGTTAATCATGAAAATAATCAGCAGAAAGTTGATGATGGAAATGATCATTTGAAGTAAATATTTTCAGGTTTTCTTGCTCTTCTGTGACAGTAAATAGAGCATGTTTTTAATTCAAACGATGAGGTTTCTGGTTAAAATCTGTGAACTAATCAACAACTGAAAACTAGCTGCTCCTAGAGGATGTGTTGTGTCATATGTTTAGTCAGAAATTCGATTTTGTTTGTTAAAATTAGTTCCAGATGCTGGTAAATCACCCTGACTTTTATTTTACAAAAGCCCGTTTCTAGTGTTGTGCTCTGGTGAAAGCAGTGGATGCGGGGAGTTCTTTATTACTCTCCTCTGAAGGGTTTAAATTCCTGCGTTATCTCCCAGTGCTTGGTTTGGCCTGGCACTGCATCACTTTATCTTCTATCAGTGTTTTTATCATATCTGGAGGCTGAAACGCTGAAATCAGTGAGTCCACATTAAAAGGCTGCTTTGGTTCTGTTGGTGTTACTGTGATAATAGCTTTAACTGGGGAGAGACAAAAAGCCTGATTCAGCCATGAATGGGGATTTTTTGCAGTAATCTGATGACCGAAAACAAGGGCGGTTTATTTTCATTCCCTGTGTTAAAAATCCTGGGATGGTGAGTCATGCGGCGAGAGGCTAACGGTCAGGAAGATTCCGGTCAAGTGTCTGTAGGCTCGCAGGGGGAGCAGAACCTCATAGATCCACCAAGATTCTCCTCATCTACAGTCAGTTTAGCATCTGAGGAGGTGAATACTAGCAGCAGCAGACCCCAGGCTGCCAGCCTGAGCACAACTGGCGAGTTTAGAAGCTTATTTAACGCCACATTTAGTGGAGATAAAAATGCAGTGGGTGGAGATAGAAGGGGAGCGTTTCAGAGATTGTGAGTCATTCCCTCCTGAATCACACAGGAGGAGGTTTAGGCTGAAAAATGATCCAGTTAAAAAGTTCTGAACAAATGAAAGCAATAATGAGAACAATATTGATAACTGCTTTTTTTATGCCGTTCTATTTGCGGTTCGTGTGTTTGGCATTCCAAGGGTCAATCTAGAACTGAGGGACTTTTGAAGTCCATGGGATATATCTGCATATATTTATATTAAAAATGAAAAAAATAAATAAATAAATTTAAAAAATATGTTATTTCTGTTCTTTATGATCATGTCTTTACAAGTTCCATAATTATTTATTATGGAAACAATCACTTATTAATAAAAAATGACTGGATATCACTAAAACGTCAACTATGATATAAAAAGTCCTTTAATTATATATTGACCCGTCCAGAAGGACTTGAAAATGATCCGTAATTAAGGAAAATTAGTCCAGAATGACATGAAATTTGTCCTAAATGACTCAAAAATTATCCCAAAGACACAAAAATTATCCAAAATGACTTGAAAATTGTTCAGAATGACTTGAAAATGATCCATGATTACAGAAAATTAGTCCAGAATGACATGAAATTTGTCCAGGTCAATCTTATAACTGAGGGACCTTTGAAGTCCATGGGACATATCTTGCATACATTTTTATTAAAAGTAAAAAACTATTGCTTTTTATGTTTATTATGATCATGTCTTTACAAGTTCCATAACATTTTATTATGGAAACAATCACTTATTATTAAAAATGACTGGATATCACTAAAATGTCAACTAATACAAAAAGTCTCGCAATTATATATTGACCCGTCCAGAATGAGTTGAAAATGATCCATAATTACAGAAAGTTTGTCCAGAATGACTCAAAAATGTTCCCAAAGGCACAAAACTGATCCAACATGACGAGAAATGATCCAAGCTGACATAAAACCTGTTGAAAATGACAAGAAAATTGTCCAAAATGACTTGAAAATGATCGATAATTATGGAAAATTAGTCATTTTTATCCAAAAAAACAAAAAAACAAGCAACTAATGTTATTTCTGTTCATTATGATCATGTCTTTAAAAATTCCACAATTATTCATTATGGAAACAATCAGTTATTAATAAAAAATGACTGGATATCACTAAAATGTCAACTATGATACAAAAAGTCCCGCATGTATTGACCCACAAGCAGATCATCAACAGATGTTTGTGATCTGAGATGACAGCTTCTGTAACTTTTATTAACTTTTCTTTTCTGAGTTTTTTCTGTTTTTTCTGAGCTCAGAGGGAACCAGGAGGTGCTTCTACTGCAGGAGAAGTCAGAGCCCAGTCAGATGTCCATGAATAGCTCCATTGAGTGCGCAAAGATAAATAAAAGCAGCGTTTTCAGCAGTTAAGTGTAATTTTTCAGGAGTTCAAGAGCAGTAGCTGCCGACGTCGGTGACTCAGACGATAACTCGTGCAGCCGACCGGCCCGTAAACTCTGCGCTTGTTGATTTAACCGCCAGCAGAAATTGGGGAGGTGGAGCTGAGTGAGAGTCACTGTGTGCTTCCCTCCCTGCCTCCTGGACGCCTGGCCTAGAAATGTTCAGGGGAACGTCAGAGGTTACGCAGCCCATCATTCAGGGAAAACCTGACAGATCAGCTGATTTATCGCCGTAAACTTCTCAGGTTGTTTGAAACTGGACAGCTAGCTTCACGTGGTTCACTCTGGAAGCGTTAATTGATGTTTAGTCAGAAAACGAGGTGAGCTGTTTCGCTGGTAAAAGCCTCGACCGGGCAGATGGTCAGTGAGGAGCGTCACCGATCAATACGTCAATTAATGCTTTTTGGAAGTCATGTTTGCACTTAAGCGCTTTAACTTTCATCATGAGACCAGAAGGCTTTGTTCATGTGCCTGAACGGGGCGTGTTCAGGAAACGGATGCAGAGCGGAGTTACATAATCCAGTGTCCAGTGTCCTGATGCATCCTAAAGACTGAAGCAGTAAATTAAAGTAGATTAAAGGAGAGCTTCACTGTGGAGCGTCGCTGCAGCATCACCAGCTAAGAAATTAACAACTTAGGATGTAAAACTGAGAAACTGGAACCAGTGAATGTTTGGCCTGAAGATGAATTATCAGAATAGTTACCAATTAATTAACACTGTAAAACCCAAATATAGAAAAAAAAGAGCAATAATATATATATATATATATATATAATATATATATATATATATATATATATATATATATATATATATATAAATAAACTAATAATAAAAAGTCAAAAATCTGTATAACATGTAAAACCTGAATATAGAAAAAATAGCTATATATATATATATATATATAAAAATATGAATAAATAAATATAGAAAAAATGAGTAACAGTAATATATATTTATTTAGATATAAATAATAGAAGATAGAATCCAGGTGGTTTTGCTGTTTGTGTTTGTTTTTTTTGTTAACATTAAATCCCCAGTTTTTGATTTTATTAACTTCACGTTAACATTTTATGAAGGACAAATAACATATTCAGTGCAGCACAAAACATGCTCTCTGATGGAATAAAGCAACAAAAGAGGGATTAAAAAATGGTTGAAAATGAATTAGAAATCCTCATTTGTTCCGGACGGCACCGTTTCAGACACTTTCTTGACATTTTCATGCTCTGGCTGTGTTTCATTTAAAGAAGTTATTTCCCTGTTTTTTTCCAGCTCTTGAGGTACATCGTGCGTTTTAAGGACATCTGCTCTGAGATTTAGTTTTGCAGAGTTAAATCATAAAATAAAAGAAGATCCAGGAGATAGAAAGCTGCTCTTTTTCTCCATCAGTCAGTTAACTGTGTCTCTTAACGACTATCTGGCGATTATTGAGCTTCTGATCAAACGTCAGTGAATTAAACTTCGGCTCTTTTAGTGATGAACAGATAATGAGACTTGAGAGTGTGAAGTTTAGTCAGAGGAATGTTCTGGCCTTTTATTACTACACCGGGAACATTTTAATGACTTTCACCACATGTTTGCTTCAAATGTGTGTTGAGTTGATCTCGGACGAGCCCACTGCCAGCTGCTTTATTTACTGTGAAACACTAAATAATGCACACAGAGCAGTAAAGGCTGTTAAATTAGTGCTGTACGTCGAAGGAGTTTCAATCTGTATTTGTGTTTTTTTCCCCCCACAGCTTGCCTGTTCAGGTACAATGCCCTGTCCTTCGTCTACCTCATCTACCTCCTGCTTCTTCCACTCTTCCCAGAGCCCACGAGCACAACGATGCAAGGTAAGCTCCACTTTTTGAAGCTTTCGGTGGCTTTTGTCGACTCCCAAAAACCTCCAGTTTGAATCACAATATTGTCTCCCGTAACACAAACCAGCCCTTCTCCAGGAGACTTGAATTTCCTTGAGATGAGGGTGGATTTTGGCACCCGGTTCAGTCCATGAAAGGTAATATCGGTTCGAGCGGGCATGAGTCCATCTGTAAAAATAAAAACGATCCACGCGTTCCAGATCTGAGATAGAAAGACGTGATCCGTCAGGGCCTGATCTAAAGTCTGCTTGATGAAAATTGACATTTTAAGGTTAGGTATATACAGATAACGGCCTGAAAAACTAAACACAGTTGAGAAACAGCCCGTAAAACGTTGTGAGGATGAGGACTGTTTCTGATAATGGTTCAAGTTGCTGAAAGGGGGATATAAAAGTCTTAAGGCCCCACTGGTTCTCTCTGTGGGTTTTATTTAGTAAAACTATGATCTGCAGGCTTTTTACAAGCACTGTTAGTTAATTGAGCCAAGCTGAAGGTTAAGTTGAAGCTTTAGATGGAACCGTTTTGGTGTTCTAGTTTAGGAAAGAATGCAGTAAAGCTGCTGGATTAGCTTTAGTATCATCCTCTAGAGCAGAGGAGTCCAACTCATAGTCAAACTCCAGGTTCCACATTCAGTCCAGTTTGATCTGAAGTGACTGGACCAGTAAAATCACAGCATAATAACCTATAAATAACCACAACTCCTAATGGTTCCTTTGTTTTCGTGCAAAAATGTTCATTGTGACAGTGTCAGACAAATATAATTTCCACTTTACAACTTCCAGATCACAGAGTGTCTACAAAGGGACACAACATTTAGTCATCTGGAACTGAACCATACAGGATTAACTGGCGGATCAAAATGACAAAAAAAGACAAAAAAAAAAGACAAACTATTACAAAAATGAGACACAAAATGATAAAAAGTGAGACAACTGACACAAAACAAAACAAATGAGACAAAAAATTTGAGAAGAATGTTACAAAACGACCAAAAAAATTGACAAATGACAAAAAGGAGACAAAAAAACACAATAAACTTATAGTTTTACTAATTTACAATGTACAGTTAATGTCTCCTCCGTAATTTTTACACTTTGAGGGCCGGATTGGACCCTCTGGAGGACCGGTTTTTGCCCGCGGGCCGCATGTTGGACACCCCTGGTCTAGAGATTAAATAAATCCCAGCGAACCTCTGAGGTTCATGAGAAGCGACTGAGGCGACTGTTCTCCTTTCAGCTGATGAATGTGGGATTAACTTCCTCACTCCACACCTCCCAGACCTCCAGTAATAATGTGGGCTTCTGTCAGAGACCACATGCAGTGTTTAATAATACATAAAGACATACTGGCCGAGGGAACAACATCCAGTCTGAGGCTCGTCTCCACCTGAAATAACAATCAGGAAGTGAAGGAAGCAGAAAGGAGGGCAGAGTGGACCACTTACCACCTCATCAATAGTTAAAGAGACCAGTCTTCTAGTAAAGCTGGATGTTCACGGATCTGATCGCTGTTGGCTTTAAGAGCAGTTCAACAGTTATGTAAGGATAGGTATGGCTTTTTTTTTTGTACTATCAAGTCTTTTCTGTCTTATGAGCCCAAAACTCAAAAGGCCTGCAGCTGAAAATGTCTTGTCTTGTAGTTTTATCTACATTCCAAACTTCAACATCAACTAAGTGACAAAAAGTAGCCCGATATTGGCAAAGATATTGAAAAAAAACAATAAAAACATGACAAAATATTACAAAAATGACACACAAATGGTAAAAGCCAGACAAAAAAAAGACCAAAAAAGCAGACAAAATATTACAAAAACGAGGCCCAAAATGACAAAAGAACAGCGAACAATCTAATATTTTACTTTCTGATCCAAACTACTTGTCATGGTCTCGAAATGATCTTAAATTTATAATTTTACGAATTTACAGTCTGCAGTTAATGTCTTCTCTGGAATTTTTACACTTTGAGGACCGGATTGGACCCTCTGGAGGACTGCTTTTGGCCCGCGGGCCTCATGTTGGACACTCCTGGTTTAGAAAGTGTGCAGATTTGCAGACGATTGGAAAAGGCATCAAAACGTCCACATCAGAGCCTTCATTCAGTCGACAGTTTGACAGAGAAACGGCAAACCTTCTTCAGGAGACCTCTGGGTGTTTATATGCAGATTTTGCTAAAATCCTCCAAATAAGCGAAACGAAATGTCTCCAGCTTCACTTAAATCTGATCCTTTTGAGGAACCCTGCACCAGATGTGTCCTAAAATGTTATTCCAAAGATGAATTCTTAAAAAGCAGAACTATGAGACGTGTTAAGACCCCTGATAGACGTCTAAAAGCTTCAAATATAAACCTGATAAATCACTCGTAACTGCAAATATTTAGATTAATTCAAGCAACTGAAGAGTCCCCCTGAGGAAAACTGTCGTATTCAACAAGGCATACAGCACCTATTGCTCTTTAAATACTCCATATGAGAGCAACCGTTAAGGTTTGTTCACCTCCACTGAGAATTAAATGCCTTCTTGGGAACGTGGAGCCAAATCCTGCGATCACAACATTAGAGAGTAAAATCACAACAACACGTTGCATAAGTTATTGTTTGTCTCCAGCCGGAGCCTCGTATACCGACATATCCTCGGGCCCTGCTGTGGCTTTTTAAAGCAAATTACACCTAATGAATTATTCATGTCCAACATTTGGTTTAAATTAACTTTTACGGATTTAACTGCCGTGTGTCCTCGAAGACCGAGAGACAAAATGAAACAGACCATCAAAACGAAGCAGCGAATTTAGCCCGATCCCGTCGCTGATTCACTCGGAGCAGAGCGTCTCAACGACATGTTTTCATGTTTGTCTGTCTAAACATCTACGGTACGTTTGTTCACTTCAACGGAGGGAATGTCGAAACCGCTGCAAGGAGAAAGTTCATGATTGTCTGCTAACACTGTAAGGCAGGGGTGTCCAACATGAGGCCCGCGAGCCAAAAGCGGTCCTCCAGAGGGTCCAATCCGGCCCTCAAAGTGTAGAAATTCCAGAGAAGACATTAACTGCAGATTGTAAATTAGTAAAACTATAAATTTAAAATCATTTCTAGATCATGACAAGTTGCTTTGATCATAAAGTAAAATACTAGATTGTTCATTGTTCTTTTGTCATGTTGTGTCTCATTTTTGTCATTTTGTGTCTGTTTTTTTTGTCTGGCTTTTACAATTTGTGTCTCATTTTTGTAATTTTTGTCATGTTCTTATGTGTCATGCTTTTGTCATTTTGTCATTTTTGTCGCTTTGTGTTTTGCATTATTTTTTTAAGCCATTTGTGTCATTTTTGTCGTTTGTCTATTTTTTTGTCACTTTGTGATTTTTTTGTCTAATTTTTTGTCTCTTTTTTGGTTTTGTTTCGTGTCATTTGTCTCATTTTTTGTCATTTTGTGTCTCTTGTCAGCTTCTGTCTCATTTTTGTAACATTTTGTCTTGTTTTTGTTTCTTTTTTGTCAGACTTTTGTCGTTTTGTTTCATTGTCATTTTTTTGTCTCATTTTTATCATTTGTCCACCCCTGTTATCGACCATCTTTAGCTCCCATTAAGTCACACATTTAACCACACCCACCTCCGTTAGGATTTAGTGCTTTAGTTCCAGAACTGTCCCATGATGGAACCCACCTGACAGTTAAAGCATCCAAACCCTTCATTCATCACAACTTTATGCCTAAATCCAATTTAGACGTGTTGGTTTTGTAAAATCAGGCCGAAGACGTAAGTAAGAAAACAGAACAATCCTCTCTGTTTGCACTCGGATTTAAAAGCTCTCCTGGGACGACGTTTTGCAACTGAATAATGCAGCAAAGCGGAATTTTTATTCAAGATGATGGTCAGGCAGCCGGACCAGATGTTCATTAGACGGCATAAATGTTCTGTTACTGGTAGGAAACCAGTGACGGAGCCAGAGCAGTCGCATTGTCCAGAGCCGGAGCACCAATTTGGACACTAAAAGTCCTCGTACCTCGTATTTACAAGCGTTCTTTTCCCTCGCTGTGAAAGCCTGGGGAATTGCGACGGGAAATTAGCACAAATTGTTTTCATTTGGACGTTAAGAAAATAAATGTGTAAATATAAAGAGGAATAAAAATAATAAATAAAAAAATATATTTATTAGATAATAAGGAAATAAATTTTTAAATATAAAGAGGAATAAATAAATATGTTTTTAAAAAAGGAAATAAATGTGCAAATATAAAGAGGAATATAAATAAAAAATCTGTTCAAAAATAAGGAAAATAAATGTGTAAATATGAAGAGGAATATAAATTAAAAAATAAATCTGTTAAAAAAATAAGGAAATTAATATGTCAATATAACGAGGAATAAATAAAAAAAATTAAAAAATCTGTTAAAAAATAAGGAAATGTGTAAATATAAAGAGGAATAAAAAGAATAAATAAAAATATATCTCTCAGAAAAGAAGGAAATAAATGTGTAAATACAAAGAGGAATAAGCAAAAAATAAATAAATCTGTTAAAAAGTAAGGAAATAAAGGTGTAAATATAAAGAGGAATTAATAAATGAATTCACTCTTAAAAAAGAAAGATACATTTTTATTCAAGATGATGGTCAGGCAGCCGGACCAGATGTTCATTAGACGGCATAAATGTTCTGTTACTGGTAGGAAACCAGTGACGGAGCCAGAGCAGTCGCATTGTCCAGAGCCGGAGCACCACTTTGGATGCTAAAAGTCCTTGTACCTCGTATTTACAAGCGTTCTTTTCCCTCGCTGTGAAAGCCGGGGAATTGCAATGGGAAATTAGCACAAATTGTTTTCACTTGGACGTTTAGCAGCTGGCTTGGTGAGCTGCTGTGATCAGGTTTGCCCTCAGCAGTAGCGCCTCGCTGCAGCCAGGATATTGCAGTAAAACCGCTATGCATTCCCCACAAGGATGCTGTAAATGTAATGGGATGGAGATGTTTCCCTGAGAGGAACTGCTGGACCAAACAACGCAGAAGGTGGAGCTTCATTTAATCTGTCAGGCTTCAGGGCACTTTACTGATCAAATAACTGGCGTGCCATCGAGCTTCCCTGAGCGTGAACGGTTTCATTTTCATAATAGGAAGAAGACTACTGTAGAGAATTATCACCATAACAACTCCTGAAATTATCCCAAATACCTGTAGGTGCTCTATAAAAGAACCATGTGTTGAACATCTGGATCTACTGACAGCTGGATTCTTCACCCGCATTGACCCGCTCAACCCCAAAACATCCTGTTGTCTTTTAAAAATCACCAAAATGACACCGTTCAACCGAGCCAGAAGCTGCAAGAGCAGAAACTACTGTCGGATTTTGAAGTTTATGATCAGCTGATCATCAGTGAAGAGCAGAAAGTCACCAAATCTGAGCTCAAAATTATTTTTCTTTTCTTCTACGTGTCTCATTTAATAATTTGCCAAAAATAAACCATTTACTCGAACCAGTTTTTGTGAAAAGCTAAAGATTCTTTCATGATTCAGTGCAAAAACTGCAGGCAGTGTTCACACAGAGCACAGAGGATAGAGCTGAAGTTTATGGAATAACAGGAGTGTCATAATAAAAGCTAAATCTGTTAAAAAATAAGGAAATAAATGTGTAAGTATAAAGAGGAATAAAAAAAGAATAAATAAAACATTCTGTTAAAAATAAGGAAATGTGTAAATATAAAGAGGAATAAATAAAAGAATAAATAAAACTGTTAAAAAATGAGGAAATAAATGTGTAAATATAAAGAGGAATAAATAAAAGAATAACTAAAAAAATCTGTTAAGATGAGGAAATAAATGTGTAAACAGAAAGAGGAATAAATAAAAGAATAAATAAAGAATAAATAAAAAATAAATCTGGTCAAAAAAGACCTAAATGTGTAAATATAAAAAGGAACACATAAAAGAATGAATCAAAAAAGAAATCTGTTAAAAAATAAGGAAATAAATGTATAAAGAGGAATAAATAAAAGATTAAATAAAAAAATAATTATGGTAAAAAAAAAGAAGACTTAAATGTGTAAATATGAAGAGTAATCAATAAAAGAATAAATAAAATAAGCATGCTAAAAAATAAGGAAATAAATGTGTAAATATAAAAAAGAAGTAAAAAGAATAAATAAAAAATCTGTAAAAAATGAGGAAATAAATGTGTAAATATAAAGAGGAATAAATAAAAAAAATTTAAAAGTTGAAAAATATGGAAATATAAAGGTAAACTTTGTCTTTGCTTTTCCCTTTTCCTTTGTTTTTTTTCCTTTTGTTTTTCCTTTTTGCCTTTGCTTTTAATTGATGGACTGAGCTGTCAATCAAATTGCTTTGGGTGGGGCTTCCTGTCCAGGTGAGGAGTCAACATGACAAAAACCAAAAGCACCCAGAAAGTGGAGTTCAGAGGGTTAAAGGAAGACCCTCGGTCAGTCAACACCTGCATGTTCTTAACCTTTATTTGTGAACAGCCACAAACCAGAGAACAAAACCAGATCTGGAAGACGGTTCTGCTCCTCCGGTGATGAATTAGAGACTTAGAGGTTCTTGTGGTCCACCAGAATGTTTATTTGACTTCTCAGTAGAAATAAGCTCGGCTCTGGTCGTGTTGCAGCTTCTTAGCCAGGATCTGTTCTGCTGGGAACTCTTCCAGTCACCTTTGCCTCCTCCAGACTCCACAAATCTGACCCGAGTGTTCCACAGAGTTCTCTGTGGCTACAAAAACAAACCGGCGAAGAGGCTTTTTCTGAGTTTTAGTGCACGAAGGGCAGGAATAACATGTGGGAATCCTTACAGTGAGCGGTGGTGAACTGACTGTAGCTGCTGTCGTCCTCCTTCAGGCCACACAGGACGTCTGCTGCAGTCCCTCTGCTTCACCAGCATGTCCTTCCTGCTGCTCCACATCATCTATCAGATTACCGTCAACAGCCTGCTGGCCGGGAACTCCATCGCCTCCGACTTCAACTGTGAGTACACGGCAGCGTTTACGGTCCGGGCTCCGAGGAGAAGCCGGGTTTATTGTGTGGAGAGGAATCAGAGCTCCTCACAGATCAAGAATTCAAGCAGAGAAACCTTGAACCCTCCTGTTGTCCTTATTTACGGGCACCAAAAAATATTGCTTCCTTGTCTGAAAAAAAAATTATATATATGTATATATCTGTCTATCTATACTCTGTCTCTCTATAGTCTGTCTATCTATACTCTGTCTATCTATAGTCTGCCTATCTATACTCTATAGTCTGTCTATCTATACTCTATCTGTCTATCTATAGTCTGTCTATCTATAGTCTGTCTATCTATACTCTGTCTATCTATAGTTTGTCTTTCTATACTCTAGTCTGTCTATCTATACTCTGTCTATCCATAGTCTGTCTATCTATCTATACTCTGTCTATCCATAGTCTGTCTATCTATACTCTAGTCTGTCTATCTATACTCTATCTGTCTATCTATAGTCTGTCTATCTATAGACTGTCTATCTATAGTCTGTCTATCTATACTCTGTCTATCTAGCTAGATAGCTAGCTTTAGCTGCCATAAGCAGATATTTAAGGGAAAACAAAATCAAGATGCTGTCAGTTAATGCTGTAAGATGCAGTCATTAAAAGTTAGCAGCCTTCTTCACCCTGAGCCTCATGTACGACCAAATTGGTGAAATCCGTCCTCACGGACGCTGTTTTGTGCTTAAACTCCGACCTCAGCCGTTGATGCAGCATCACAAAGTCGTAGATCACCAGGAAGGCTGCAGCTTATTTCGTTTCCATCCAAAACACTGAGCGAAGACATGCGCCATTTGCAGCAGTGAGTCAAATGTGCTCTCTAATAAGGATTCACAATTTCTAGAAATATCTGCGCTCTTATTGCATTTTGTCACATCATGAAGATTTGTGGATCCGACACATTCCTCGAGGTAATTAGCTTCCTCATGCCGTATGGCGACGCAGGAAAAAAAAGGGGGGATATTTGCTGCCAGTAAAGCAAACACTAAGGTACTGACTCAGTGGTAGGAAGGTGTTAATAGACAGTCTTGGGCTTCTCATGAAACTCTCTATCAAACTGTAAAATCTGGATGTGTCTAGATGGGACAGACCCTGACCCTGTGTTCTAATGACTTGTTCTTTCTAATGGAGGGAACTCATAGAGCAGAACGAACCTCATCGCCTCACAGAGCTGTTCAGAGAGAGCAGAATAAATATTCTCTTCAGGAAATCTTTATTACTGAACCCTCAGGGGCAGCGGTTTCTGGCAGATCAAACCCTGGAGATCAAGAGTTCCACCTACACCTCCATCTGTTGACCTTTAAACAAAATCTACATGCATTAACTGGACTGTAACATAGAAAACAACCAATTTTTGCAACAAAACGGCTTTATTTGTCAGCAGCCAGTCAGACAACTGGCTGATGATTGGTTGATCCATGAGGTAAAGAAGAAACTGGTAGAAAGCATGCTTTTTGCAGCAGTGTGTTTTACAGGGTTAAGATCATGTTGTTGTTTTTTTACATACACTGGAAGCTTCATGAGTTTGCCCCACTGTGCAGCTCTGTCTACACACTGTTGTTCTTCCTGAACTTAATGTCGGCCTCCTTTTTATTTTTGGGCTCCGTATCTAACAGGAAGTCAGACATTTTGTCCTCTTGATGTGCCGCCTGCGCTCAGAGAAAATGCCATATCTCAGGTTTCTGTATCTGATGTTCTGCTTCCCCTTGACACCATTTTCCTTCTGGCAGCCAAATATAAACAAGGAGTCCTCCTTATCCTCCTCCCAGAAAAGTCTGTATGATTTCCTGCGTGCATCGCGGCCAAATGCCCCATTAGAGCAGCAAAAGCAGCAGAAATGAAAAGAGCCTTCCCACACCTCCAGCTGTTAGAGCGGGTCAGCGGCTGGCCACCAGATGATCCGGCTTCCTTCAGACTCATCCGTCATTCCTGCTGCTGACTGGACACGCTGGGAAATGCACTACAAACACATGACAGCGCCGAGGGCACCGGGCGGGTGGAGTCTGCTACATTTCTGGTGAATTCTCAGAGAAAAAAGTCCACCTACTTTCCTGTGATTGTCTAAACTTTTTGGCAGTTATTGTCCGCCCGTCTGCTGGCTAAGTCGGGTAAAACAAAAGGATTTTCAATGTTCAGTGTGACTTCTAGAAACGGCTCATAGCGGCCAAACCGCTCGTTGAAGGAGCAGTCGTCATTACGTCCTGCGTTGTTGCTCTTTATCACCCTTCATATCTGTAGATGTCTTCCTCTCAGGCTGTCCAATAATAGCGGTGATGTGTCGAACCGTGTCTGGAGATAGAAGATAAAGGTGTAAAGAAAATGCTGTGCTGAGGAGGTTAACGGCTCAGCGAGTACAGAAACTGTTTTATGATGCTCACATAAAGTCTGAGGATGAGTATTTCTGGTGGAAAACTCTCTTCCAGAAGCATCCACACTGAGCTCAGCCTGCTTCCTGCAGATCAGACTCTGAGGTTCTCCTCTTTAACCTGGAGGTTTAGTTTGAGCCGAGTGAAGCTGCAGATGTGGGGAATCGCTGGGTCTCTATTTTTAAAGCTTTAAATAGTGCATTAAGTAATATTTGACCTTTGTGTGTGATGGATTACAGCATCAGTGGACCTCATCTCCTTCTGCAAAAGCTTCTGGCTGCTGGGCTTTACTGTTTGTACATCAGCTGGTTGCAACTTACATCACAATTTTTTAGAAAAGCTGCTGCGAATTCAGGCATTTTAGGCCGCAACAATCTTGAAAAATGTCGTGAAATCCTGGAGGGACTAATTCATTGAAATGTGGATATTTGGCGCCAGCATGTCGGTACTCATATCGCACGAGGAAGGACGACGATATATTGCTGTGTCGATACTTTGTCCCACCCCTATTTACTGGCAGTGATGCTTAGAATTTCTTTCCAATCTTAATTTTGCTAATTTTTGCTCGGTGTGATTCGTTTAAGAGCTCTACCTAAAGCGATTTTTCAACCTAAAGGAAACAAAAAGGTTCTAAAGCTGACTTCATTAACCATCGTCTTGTTCGTCCAGTACGATCACTATGAAATGAAACCAACGTGGCGTTGGCTGGATTCGAGTTTCTGCAGGTTTGGTCTTTCAACTCCAAAGAAAGTTTGTCTATTTTCAGCTTTCTAGCCAAAAGTTTTACTCTCTGCTGCTACAAACTTGTCCTTGAGCTTGTGTGCTTTAAGTGAAGCCCAGGTCCAGAACAAAATAACTCAGTCTGATCTAATCTTATTCTAAAAGTGATTTACATTCATCTACAGCTGATTTTCAAACATTCATTTTGTGGAAATGCACTGAATTTTATGTCCATCTATTAGGGCTGAACTGACATTAGGACATTCTGTTTTTCTCAAAAAAAAAAAAAATGCAGCAACTTTCTATTTTGAAAGAATGAATCATTCTAGAAACATTCGAGTTACTTCGAATCAAGTGCATCTGCATAGAAACTGAAAAATCCTAATTAAAAAATGGACTTTATTTGAGTGAAAGCCCTCTCATGTGGTGGAACACCGGCGAAGGCATCAGAAATATTTTTTTTTTCCTTTGGATGGCGTTCAGATGTGGCTTTACTTTCATCATGCAGAACTTTGTTGTGCAGATTGAAATGGTCAAACAAATGACTTGTGTTGCTTTGTGTTGTGGCAACCATTTCAAGACGCTGCCAACACAGTACCTGTTCTTGGACGCCGTCGTTCCTTCTGTAGCCGAAACATTTCCACAAACCTGCTTTTTGCAGCCAAACTTTCCTTTTCAGAGTTTCCCTCCTGGTCTTTGCTCATTTTGCTGGACACACATAGAGCCAGTACGTCAACAACCTCTGTGTAAAATTAAAAAAGCAAACAAAAAAACTCCCGAACCCTAAAATTGGAGTAAATTATGTCATATCAGACAGACTTCTTTTGCAGAATAGTTCTAAAAAACTAGAAGCAAGTTTTTCTTTTGTATCAGGCTGCAAAAATGTTTTAACGTGATGTATTTTCGTTTTATGTCACATCAGAATTCCTCCAGAGATCAGAGGAGGGGCACGAAGCTTTGACTGCTCTGAAGATGCGAGGTTATAAAAATTAGATTTTCACATTCTGGATAAAACCAGAGCAACAGATTTACTGTACACTGCAAAAACTCCAAATCCTACCAAGTCTGTTTGTCTCATTTTTAGTCTAAGTGTCTCATCCCACTTGATTTAAGACAAATTCACTTAACAAGAGACATTTCAGCAGATGGAGGGACTTGTTTTAAGACAATGCATCTGAAATATCTTAAGTCAAACAATGTTGAAATTATCTTGTTTTGAGTTGAATTTTACAAGAAAACTCAAAATAAGTTTAACCCTCATGTCGTCCTGCAGGTCAAATTGACCCGTTTTAAAGTTTGAAAATGTGAAAAAAAAAAAAAAAAATTCACAGTGAAACTTCTGATGTTCACATTTTCAACATTTTTGGGAAAACTTTGAACATTTTTTTGGTGGAAAAAAAAGAAATGTTAAAAATGTTTCTGACAAACATTCACAAAAAAATCAACCAAAATCCAGTGAATTTCGCTCCATATCTAACAGGAAGAGAATATTGGAAGTTTTACTGATATATATGGAATCACTTTAGATATTTTTTGGATTTGTTGGAATATTTTTACTCATTTTCTGAAAATATTTGCAAGAATTTTCTTGCCCAATGTGGGGGATTTTTTTCAAATAAAACTTTTAAGGGAAACTTTTAAGGAATTATTTTTTTGGTGCCAGTAAATGAAGACAACAGGAGGGTTAATACATCTCAAATTAGGAGGTTACATGAAAGCAAAAATCTATTTTTGAGTGAAAAACTACTATTTTTTAGCATGTCTGCCTTATTTTAACCTAATCTTGACAATCCTGGTAAAATAGAGCTTCAAATAAGTTTTCCCAGCTAATTTTAAGATCTCAATATTCTAAATATCATATCTTATTTCAAGAAATCTTACCAAGACATTTTTCATTTGTTCTATTGGCAGATTTTTTTCTTCAATGTGAATATTTTCTGTTTTCTTTCCATCTCTGTGACAGCAAACTGAGTATCTGTTGGTTGTTGTTCATTTGAGAGCTTTTGGGAAACACAGATTTTGAAATTTTTCAACATTTTCTGACATTTTATCGACCAGACAATGAGTCAGGTATTTGACAAAATAACCTACAGTGAAAATACTTGTTAGTTTAAGGCTAAAACGATGGTTGTTTTTGTCGTTTTGTGTTTTATTTTTGTCATTTTGTATCTTGTTTTTGTCGTTTTGTCTCACTTATGTTTTGTGTCTTATTGATGTTTTGTTGTTTTGTGTCTCGATTTTGTCATTTTCTGTCTTGCTTTTGTCATTTTGTATCTTGTTTTTGTTGTTTTCTGTCTTGTTTTTGTCTTAATGCTTATGTCTTAATGACTAAATCTTGATTCTTTGTATTAATAAATATGAATAATCAGCAGCAGTCACTGAATGTTTTCTTGCTTTTTGCTTGGAAACCTCCAACGCTGCTGTTTGTTCTGAATTTCTGTGATATAAAACAGTTTTTAAAGCTTTTCAGATGTTTTTCTTTGTCAAACAATATCTAAATGTCGTCATATGTTTCCTTCCAGGTTCCTCGTGGGAGAAATCCATCAGACAAATCGGCTTTGAGAGGTAAGAAAACACTTACACAATGATATTGCTGCATGTTTTGGCCTCAGTGATCTTAAACATACTGATTCCTTCAAGCGTGTGTCCAAAAAAAACCATTTTTTTCATCACAGAATCTTTCCTCCAGTTTGACAGTTCACTTCTAAAGCCTTGTAATTAGTAGTTGTAGTCAGTTTTTAAAGAAAAAGTGTTTTCTGTCCGTCTCTATGACAGTAAACTGAATATCTTTCGGCTGTCGACCTAAAGGACATTTGAGAGCTTCTGGGAAACACAGATTTTGACATTGTTTCGCATTTTCTGACATTTTATCGACCAAACAATGAGTCAGTTACTTGACAAAATAACCTGCAGTGAAAATATTTGTTAGTTTGAGCCTAAAACGATGGTTGTTTCTGATGTTTTGGGTGTTGTTTTTGTGGTTTTATGTCTTGTTTTTGTCCTTTGGTGTCTTGTTTCTGATGTTTTCTGTCTTGTTTTGTTGTTTTCTGTCTTGTTTTTGTCCTTTGGTGTCTTGTTTTTGTCATTTTGTGTTATTTTTGTCATTTTTTTCCAATTTTTTTTCGTTTCGTATCTTGTTTTTGTTGTTTTTTGTCATGCATTTGTATTTTGTGTATCATTTTTGTAGTTTTCTGTCTTGCTTTTGTGGTTTTATGTCTTGTTTTTGCCATTTTGTGTCTTGTTTCTGATGGTTTGTGTTTTGTTTTGTGGTTTTCTGTCTTGTTTTTGTTGTTTTGTGTTATTTTTGTTGTTTTGTGTCTTGTTTTTGTTTTTTTTCTCATTTTTGTATTTTGTGTATCGTTTTTGTCATTTTGTGTCTTGTTTTTGTCATTTTGTGTCTTGTTTTTGTCATTTTGTGTCTTGTTTTTGTCATTTTGTGTCTTGTTTTTGTCATTTTGTGTGTTTTTGTCATTTTGTGTCTTGTTTTTGTCATTTTGTGTCTTGTTTTTGTCATTTTGTGTCTTGTTTTTGTCATTTTGTGTCTTGTTTTTGTCATTTTGTGTCTCGTTTTCAACATTTTCTGACATTTTATAGACCAAACAACTAGTCAGTTTCCTGACAGAATAACCTACCATTCAGATGTTTCTTCAGGACTCAGCTCAGTGGCTGTGAACAGATAATCCGGCCGCTTTTTATCAGGGTCATGGTGTCGTTTTATTCAGTTTTCCCTCCTGCACTTCTTATCTCCTGCTGCATTTAAAGTCTATGCTAAAAATACCACCCCTCAGCTACATGAAACTCCACTTTTTGCCTTCAGCCGCACCCTTACGTCCTCTGAGCGTCTCTGTAAACGCTGCCGACTCGTCCCCGTGTGGATTCTCCATGAGCTCTAAACCCAGTTAGGCCTGACGCTCCGTTGACAGGCCTATTTTTCAAAGCGTTCGTCGCTGCTCCGTCTCCTCGCATCCCTCCGCCGTGATCCTATTAGATGTGGTTTCCTGAGTACGGGAATGTCCGAACTCAGCCACGTCCTTTTTCCAGTACTCAACAGCCCTTCAGTGGGCAGCAGACAGTAAGTGGACGGAAGTGGAGCCGTAAACATTTTATCCCGCCTGCTTTTACCTGTTTGTGTTCAGGATCCTATGCAGTATATGAAGCACATTTATGTTTTACTGCCTGTTTGGAGGAAGATGCTCCAGTCAGACTTCTAGGAGTCAACAGCAGTTCACTTTCCTCTTTTTTAAATCCTTTATAAACACTATGGATGTCTGACTTTGGCTTGTTTGCCAATAATCAAAAACAAGACACAAAACAACAAAAACAAGACATAAAATTACTAAAACGAGACACAACGAAAGAAACGAAACAGAAAACGACGACGAACAGGAAAACAACAACAAAACGACAGAAAAGAGACAGAAAACGACAAAAACGAGACACAAATTGACAAAAACGAGACGATATTATTGGACATCCCTAGTTATAGTTGATGCAGCAGCTTATAAAATGCTTTTTTAAAATAATTATTTATTTTATTTATTTATTTTACAGTGGAGCTCCTTGAGTTTTGTTTATTTGCAGTAATTGCAATTAATAGTTTATTTTTGTGATAAAGTTAACACATAAAATGTTCATGTTTAAGTTTCAAATAATCTAACTAGGGGTGTCTGATATTGGCTTTTCTGCCGATAACTGATATGCTGATATTGTCCAACTCTCAACGATTCCGATATCAACCGATACCAATATCTGTGGTCTATTTAACTAATTCCAGGTAACATCTCATATCTCCTGTGGTGGAATTAACACATCATGCCTCATTTTATTGTGATGCTGCATTGGATGCATTCTCAGATGCAACAAGGCTTTCAGATGGAAACATTGTCTGTGAAAGTAAGAAAGCTACTTCAACTAAAGTTATGGAAAAAATGACATATTTATGACATTTTTAAAATTTTTTTTAATAATCTCAAACAACAGTTTACACTCTCCCTCCCTCTATGAGCCAGTAAATCCAGGCATCATTTTATCAGTTTTCATGATAGGCAAAAAAAATGATTACGATATTGACTGATATTACATTTTGATGCCGATATCGGGCCGATAATATCAGTGGGTCGATATTATTGGACATCCCAAATATACCAAATGTTTCTAAAGTGTTGAACATATTTTATAGCCTCTGTATTTTGTGTTTTTGTCCCTATATGATGAATAACTGGAGGCAGGTCTGAGCTCTGTTAGCGTCGTTCTAATTCCCTCTCATGATAATCAGAGGAAAGTGGGAGTCATTATCTGGATAGTTTCCATCTTTTCCCTCCACGTGAGGATGGACGAAGCTTCACAGCATGGAAACAGACGTCCTTGATGAGATAAAACTCTCCAGCTATTTATCTGTGTTTTCCACAGCGATGATCAGCACTCTGTTTTCAACTTGTTAACTTTTATCAGCTTTAGATCCACTCGGGGCCAGAGCAGGACGGCTTCTATTTGGTTCTTTTACAACCGTCCAAATGTTCGTCAGCTCTTTTCTCTGCTGCAGGAATCGCCGGTTCTTTCTGCAAACGGTTTAATCAGGCTTGGAGTTCAGCATGAAACGGAAAGAAAACGCTCTGGTTTTTGTCATTTTCTGTCTTGTTTTTGTGGTTTTCCGTCTCGTTTCTGTCGTTTTGTGTCTCGTTTTTGTTGTTTGGTGTGGTTTTTTTGTATTTTATGTCTCGTTTCTGTCATTTTGTGTCATTCAGTCAGCTCTTTTCTCCGCTGCAGGAATCGCCGGTTCGTTCTGCGTACTGCAAACCGTTTAATTAGGCTTGGACCTCAGCGTGAAACGTAAAGAAAACACTCCAAACACAGGATGCAGCTGTAAAACTGAAATAGAAATTGGTTGGGATGATAAAAGAGAGTTTTAAAGGTTCTCAAAAACCTGTTTGCCATTTCAAGGACAGTTTTATTTGCTTTAATTGTACATGCAATCATGACACCTTGTAAAACTTGTCCTCGGGCTGCATAAATACATAACAGTGGATTATTTGAAGCCTGAGACGACTGGAGCCGTCATGGCAACTGTCCACCGCCACCGTTCAGCTTCCTGCCTGAGCAAACCTGCTGTTATTTAGTCAGAGGTGAGAGGAAAAGGTTTGTTTGTACACGGAGATGTAACTACAAGACTCGGAGCAACGTCACGTTTTGTTAGATTGATGAAAAGACGAGAACTGGCGGTTTAGTGTGACGAGAATCCAGATGAAAGAGGCAAAAAAAGGAGGTGCAGCTACCTTATTATGAGAAAACATGCAGTTTTCAAGGGAGTCAACATGTTTTTAGCAGTTTTCGCACACTCTCTCATGGGCTTTTTCGTTTGAATGGAATTCCACTCAGTTGTTAACGGCCATGCATTTAAAGCCTGATTTCATTAAAGAGGGTGGGACTCCTTATAAAAGCCGAAGCGTTGAACACAACACGTAGTAAAAGAGCAGCGGAAAAACATCCAGATTCCCATGCATTCATGTGAGCAGGTAGGAGATATGACTGCTGCAGGAATATCTGTTCTCAGGAGAGCTGTGTGCATGATGGAAAGCTCCTCACTGCAAAAACTCCAAATCTTACCAAGTCTGTTTGTCTTATTTTTAGTCAAAATGTCTCGTCCCACTGGATTTGAGATAAATTCACTTAACAAGAGACATTTCAGCAGATGGAGGCACTTGTTTTAAGACAATGCATCTGAAATATCTGAAGTTAAATCTTGAAATGATCTTGTTTTAAGTTGAATTTTACCAGAAACAAGGTTTATTTTACTTTTCATACATTTTTCCAGCTGAGGTGTTATTTGTAGAAGCTACACAATCTGGATTTAAGAAATAAACTCCACTTGATTCAAGTAAATGCGTTTTATTGGAAAATCACCAATTAGTTCATATTGTCCAGTTTGCTAATACGTTGCAGCAAATTCAAATATAAACAGTTGATTTCAGTCCTAGACTGTTTCCATGGTGTAGAGTTATTTATAAATGAGGGAGGAAGAACCACGGTCATATTTACAACTAATGTATTTTCAACCAACTGTATGCAGACGGATGTTTTAAAATGCTGAAATCACACTTTTTGATCTGGTTTCAAGGACAAGATGGTCTGAAATCTAGAGTCATGTCACTGTTATACAACCTAAAATAAGTCAAATACAGCTTAAATGTTGTACTCAGCATGAATGTTTAAAAAGCAAATGTCTACTTTTGAGTTAAAAACAGCTGCTTTACCCTAAAACACAACAAATGCTGTCAAAACACAACTAGATATTAGGATTTCTATCTAACTGGGAGAAGACATTATATTTCAGAATGCTTCAGTTAATCTCTGTAATCTTATTTCAAGTACAAGATGGTCTGAAATCTAGAGAAGTGCCGCTATAATACAACTCAAAATAAGTTTAATGCATCTCAAATTAGGAGGTTACATGAAAGCAAAAATCTATTTTTGAGTGAAAAACTACTATTTTATTTTAGCATGTCTGGCTTATTTTAAGACACCTAAGCTTGACAATCCTGGTAAAATATAACTTAAAATAAGTTTTCCCAGCTAATTTTAAGATCTCAATATTCTAAATATCATATCTTTTTTCAAGAAATCTCACGAAAGCCATTTTTCACTTGTTCTACTGGCAGATTTTTTCACTTATTTCAAGGTAAAAGTTCCTTAAAATAAGCTTTTTTTTCTTGTTTTGAGAGGAGCATTTTTTCCAGTACATGCAAGGATTTTGGCTGTTTTTGGGGACATGTGACAGAAGATCCCATCCAGATTCAAATTTAGGACAGCACATTCATTTGTGGGCCAACTTTGATTTAAACGAGTCACCACAAGTCCTTGGATGTCTGTGAAAAACTGTTTTGCATTAGAACTGATTTTCTGTGGATGGTTCAGTGTTGTCCTCCGTCCCAATTTCCATCATTTGGTCGTGATCCCAGACTGCAAGATTGCTCCAAATTACAGTATTTTGGAGGTATTATGATTCAGCGTCTGCTTTCCGTCATCGCCTGTCTTCTGTTTTCTGTTTGTCCCCAGCGTGATTGGGGCAGATGCAGGAAACGGCATCCGAGTGTTCATCCCTGACATCGGCATGTTCGTGGCGGGTTTGGCCATCTGGCTGCTGTGTCGCGGTCTGGTCCAGAAGAGGCCGCCGGAGGAGATGGCTCAGTACAACGCCGACTTCGAAGCAGAGGAGCAGGTGGGTTTGAGTTACGTCTGTCGTGAATATCCCTGTTGCTTAAAAAAAAACAAGACAGAAACCGACAAAAACAAGACACAAAATAACAAAAATTGTGGTCCATGTCTGAGGAGGACGAGGAGAAGCTGAGCCTGGACGACAACATCCTGCTGGAGGAGGACTACGAAGCCGAGGACGAGGACGACGAGGAGCTGTATGACGAGGAGGAGGAAGAGGAGGAGGAGGCGAAGGAGAGCGCCAAGATGAAGGTTCTACGGATGGTGGCGGAAGTGGCCTCCAAAGTGAAGGAGATCATCGGGAATCTGATCACCACGGCGGGGAAGGTGGTGGTCACCATCCTGTTGGGCATGACGGGTGAGTTTCTGGGTTCTCTCTCAGTTTGGGTCATTTAGAGGATGTTTTTTTGACCTTCTGTTAGACAACACAATGATAACCGATATGCCGATATTGTCCAACTCTCAATTTCTGATTCCGATATCAACCAATAATTGTGGGCTATTTAACTAATTCCAGGTAACATCACGTATCTCCTGTGGTGGAATTAACACATCAGGCCTCATTTTATTGTGATGATCCATTGGATGCATTCTCAGATGCAACAAGGCTTTCAGATGGAAACATTGTCTGAGCAAAATAAGAAAACTACTTCAACTGAAGTTATGGAAAAAAATGCCATATTTATGACATTTTTTTAATCATATCAAACAACAATTCACACTCTCCCTCTATGAGTCTATTACATGACTCCAGGCATTATTTTATCGGTTTTCATGACAGGGAAAAAAAGGAGAACGATATTGACTGATATTACATCTTTATGCCGATATCGGGCCCATAATATCGGACATCCCTACTAAACTTGTCTGAGTGCCTTCCATTGAGCCCAGTGAGAATCACAGCGTCTCCTTTGTAAATAATAATTTTTCTTAGTTATGTTTTTTCCTTTAAATCTATACTTCTCTTCTGTGTTGTCGTTGCTTGGTAGTTTGCGGAAAGCAGAGAAATCTTCTGCTGAAATATCGACGTTAGCGCCGGAAAAAGGATCTTTGAGAGACACAAAATGAAAGATAGTCCTGTTGTTGTCTCCACAGTTTTTATTTACTGTGAGTCTATGAGGTTTAACTAAAGCCAGCAGTGTTTACACAGAAAGGATTTCATTATTTAGCACAATATTTGCACAGCTGTGGAATTAGAATAATAAAATCACTGGCAGTTTTAAGGCAGTTTTTTTTTCCAAAATCTTTCTCTGTCAGCCAAAAATAATTTCAATAGCACCTTCCATGAAGCTCAGTGCAATTCAAAATGACAACGCTAGGTTAAAAAGAACAGAAAAGATTTAACAGACACAACATGAAAATTTAATTAGTATATATGATCAGATTAAAATTACAATGCATTAAATGATGAAAAATAGATAATGGGTTAAAAAAACAGAAATAAAATCCAGTAGCATAAAATTTAACCATATAAAAACTCTAAAAAATCATTCTTCTGTCTGTAAATGCTTTAAAACGAGGCCATGTGATGTTCTCTGATGATTTTATATCATGAATAATGTCATTTTTTTTTTTTTACATATGATCTCTTTTTCTGAAGAATTGTATGACTGTGTGAGAACTTAAACTTTTCTTCTCCACCTGGACTAATGAGCAAAAGTGTTTTTATTTGTGACACATTTAATATTTTGTATTTTGCAGAATCTTTTCAGCACAAGCAGTCTTATTTTTTGCTCATTTTTAAAGGTGTAGCATGTAGACTAATGCAATTTTTGATGAAATAGACGCTTAAATTCAGTAAAATTTTCCTCACAGAGCCGCGGCTGACAGACGATTAGTTCAAGTACAGTCGGAAAGTTGAAAATCCAGCACATCTTTTTCTGTTATCACAGTTTATAGCTCTGATGAATGCTGTCACTTTGGCGGTTTTTGTTTTTTTTCCAGTTTATTTATTGGTTCAAGGTCAATATGATAGAATTCTGACCTGCATCTATCATGATCGTGTTCAGATTTATTCAGGTCTAATCCTCAGAATGGAAACCACAACTTTATCGTGTGTTTTTAAAGAAGCTGCTGTCAGAAGGTCACATCATAAAGCATATTATAGATGTGTCTGCGTGGATGATTAGGTTAAACCATATTTGCAAATAGCTCTCAGCTGTCGTTGAATAATAGATGAGATGTGAGGTTTCAGCAAAGCTGGAAGAGCCGTAGAAATAATGGGAACAAACCGCAAAAACTCCAAATCTTACCAAGTCTGTTTGTCTTATTTTGAGGCAAAATGTCTCATCCCACTTGATTTCTGATAAATTCACTTGAGTGACATTTCAGCAGATGGAGGGACTTGTTTTAAGACAATGCATCTTAAATATCTTGTTAATTCAATCTTGAAATGATCTTGTTTTGAGTTGAATTTTACCCTCATGTCGTCCTGCACGTCAGATTGATCCGTTTTAAAGTTTGAAAATGTGGAGAAAAAACTCTATTTTCACAGTGAAACTTCTGATGTCCACATTTTCAACATTTTTGGCAAATTTTTGAACATTTTTGGTGGAAAAAAGAAATGTTAAAAAAAAATGTTTCTGAAGAACATTCACAAAAAAAATCAACTTCAATCCGGCGAATTTCACTGGATTTTGGTTGATTTTATGTGAATGTTCTTCAAGAAAATATTAGAAGTTTTACTGATATATATGGAATCACTTTAGATATTTTTAGGATTTTTTTGGAAGATTTTTACTAATTTTTTGAAAATATTTACAAGAATTTTTTTCAAATAATACTTTTAATTATTGGAATTTTCTTCCTGAAGGTTTTGCAAATTTTCAGAAATTTGGGGAATTTTTTTGCTGAATTTTTGGATTTTTTTCAGACAGGAAACAATATTTTTTGGTGCCTGTAAATGAAGACAACAAGAAGGTTAATAAACATGTTAAGTGTTAATATATATTCCCTTCTTTCTTGAATCTGTTTGCTCATGCAAAATGAAACGTGATTAATATAGATTAAAAATGTATGATATTTAATCGTGATTATTCGACATTAATCTACAGCAACACAAAAATTTAATCGTTTGACAGCACCATAAAAAAGTTTACATTTTGGATGGACTTCTCAGTAAACTAACTGTTCTCCTGATATGATTTCGTCGCCTTCAGCTAGAATGCTGCTCAGAATGTCAGAAGTATGATGGGGGTTGGACCATTTTCCATGCAGCTGTAGACACATCGTCTCTGCAGGTTGAACTAAACTGTCTCTAGATGTCCTCTCTGCAGGTTGAGTTAAACTGTCTCTAGATGTCCTCTCTGCAGGTTGAGTTAAACTGTCTCTAGATGTCGTCTCTGCAGGCTGAATAAACTGTCTCTGGATGTCGTCTCTGCAGGCTGAATGAACTGTCTCTAGATGTCGTCTCTGCAGGCTGAATAAACTGTCTCTAGATGTCGTCTCTGCAGGTTGAGTTAAACTGTCTCTAGATGTCCTCTCTGCAGGTTGAGTTAAACTGTCTCTAGATGTCGTCTCTGCAGGCTGAATAAACTGTCTCTAGATGTCGTCTCTGCAGGCTGAATAAACTGTCTCTAGATGTCGTCTCTGCAGGCTGAACTAAACTGTCTCTAGATGTCGTCTCTGCAGGTTGAGTTAAACTGTCTCTAGATGTCGTCTCTGCAGGTTGAACTAAACTGTCTCTAGATGTCGTCTCTGCAGGCTGAATAAACTGTCTCTAGATGTCGTCTCTGCAGGCTGAATAAACTGTCTCTAGATGTCGTCTCTGCAGGCTGAATAAACTGTCTCTGGATGTCGTCTCTGCAGGTTGAGTTAAACTGTCTCTAGATGTCGTCTCTGCAGGCTGAACTAAACTGTCTCTAGATGTCGTCTCTGCAGGTTGAATAAACTGTCTCTAGATGTCGTCTCTGCAGGTTGAGTTAAACTGTCTCTAGATGTCGTCTCTGCAGGCTGAACTAAACTGTCTCTAGATGTCGTCTCTGCAGGTTGAATAAACTGTCTCTAGATGTCGTCTCTGCAGGTTGTGTTAAACTGTCTCTGGATGTCGTCTCTGCAGGGATCATGCTGCCCTCGCTCACCTCGGCTGTTTACTTCTTCCTCTTCCTCTTCCTCTGCACCTGGTGGTCTCTCCGCCGGACCTTCAACACGCTCATCTTCAGCTGCATGTGCGTCCTGATGGCCATATTCAGCGCCGGACACATCGTCCTCCTCTACCTCTACCAGTTCCAGTTCTTCCAGGAGTCCGTCCCCTGGGACGACGGCTACATCAGGTCAGTAGTCTGCAGCTTCACACACGGTCTGGATTTAAACCGATACGCCAGGGCCGTTCTGTTTGGAGAGAAGGCGCAAGGTTTGTTTTTTTAACCTCAAAGAAAGGAAAGAAATAAGGAAGGAAGGAAGGAAAGGAAGGAAGGAAGGAAGGAAGGAAATAAGGAAGGAAATAAGGCAAAAGGAAAGGAAGGAAGAACGGAAGGAAAGAAAGAAAGGAAGGAAGGATGGTATTGATGGTATTTTGTTCCGTATCTGACGTAGCTTTGCTCATGTGAGGCCGAGTGGCCATCAGAGCATCCTGGACTTTAAAGAGATGGAGCTAAAAACATACAATATGAGACAAACAGTGTCTTTTTTCAACATTAAAGCAGATAAACATGTTGTAGTCTGCCCCCAAAACAACACTAGAATCATGTAAATGTGCAGAACAGGTGCTCAAATTAAACTTCCCGTCACGTCGATGAGCCTCTGGACTCAGTTTATCTGCGGTTAAACATCAGCAGCCCACCCTGATGCCGTCTGACGGCCTCATAATGTGAAAAAACACGACGGGATGACGGAGCTCAGGACTCCTTCACACTCAGCCGTATTTATCGCTGAGGCAGGTTTGTTTAAACCGTAGTAAATATTTACTATTGTTGCAAACAGGGAGGAAAAGTTGCAGCCAGCTGGAGGGCAGATAGATCAAACTCCTCTCAGCTTTCAGGCCGTTGGCTACGAGCAGCGCTGCTTTATTATGCATGAGAGAGGAGATGATTAGCCGTCTGTGGTTGGAGGGAAGCCACGCTGCTGTACGTCCTGCCAGCGAACGTTAGTCACAGCTGGAATAAAAACCGACTGTAGGATTAAAACTCCTCAGGTCAGGAAGTCTGACAACCTGGAATGCAAAGAATGCTGCTTATTTACTAAAAACATGACAGAAATAAAGTCATGCTCTGCTGCAGGAGTGATGCTTAGAGAGTTTATTCGATACCACCGTCACGACCGAATACCGAATATTCGAATATTCGGGTCCAGCCCTAGAAAATCATTGATTTTTTTTGGCAAATTTGTAAATAAAATGTACGGAATATAGTGATTTAGATGAAGTAGTGTGAGTTCAAGCTTAGTTTTTTTGATGTAGCAGCATGTTGCAGATGATTATTTATGTTTTTACAGTTTCTCGTTCTAATAAATGGGGTAATTTTGGCTTTTTTAAAAATTTTTTAAGCGCTCTGTCAGGCTTTGGAGTTCAGAAGTGTGAAAAATAAATACATCACCAACAACTCACCACATGACTCTTTGCTCAGCTTGTAAATGTGCTTTTTTTAGTTTCTCGCGGTGAATATGGTGAAGTGGGTGCCTTTTTTAAACAGTGGACTTCTCATTTAGGAAATAAAAGCTCTCCGTTGGTGTTTGAAGGCCCGCACTCGGAAAGTTTGCTTCTTAATTGACACAATCTGACCGACTGTTTCATCATCTGCCATCTCCTGTTGACTTTCCACGGCGCTGAGGTATTTCTGTCCGCCACTGTGTGAAAACTGAGGCCCAATGTGACGATCAGTCCTCCTCCTCTGCCTCTTCCCTCCGTTCACGCCCTCAGCGAGACATAAATACGAGCAGCCATCTGGGGACAACTCTAATTGTCCGTGCTGACAGCGACTCGGCCTCGCTGCAGGTCTCCTGCTGAGTGAAGCTGTCAAGATTCCCGGCTTCTACTCCACTTCCTGCCTCACAATGGAAGTCCTAGTCATGTGACCAGCGGGCCTTCCTCGTGTGAAAGAAGAAACCGCTCAGGAAGCGAGCTGGGGTCACGGCAGCGCTCGCCCCTCCACATGGCATAAAGGAAAAGACTCGGGAGGCTTCTAAATCTGAGCGGCTGTCACTGGAACACGTCAGCGCAGTTCCTGAGTGGGTGACCTCCGTTCTGCCCTGAAAGGAAAAGGAGTGAATCATATGACATCCTTTTGTTGTCCAAACAGATTCTGTAGCCCCACTGCATTGTTCAGATTCCAAGGTTAGACGGAAATGTTCTTGACAGGAAAAGCATTCATCAGAAAACAGCTGTCAAAGGCAGAGACTGCACTGATTTACAAAGACATTAATATCCAAAGGAGACTTTACCATTGTTTTTATGAATGAAATGTGCCTTTTGAGACTCAGGACAGAACCAGTCGGATGAATTCTGAAGTGTTCAGAGACAAACTGTCAGCTCAAATCCAGACAAACGGATTGGTTTCAGAGGGACAACGACCCAAAACATCCAGCCAAAGAACCCAAGACTTTATTAAAGCAAAGAAGTGGAATATTCTGGGATGGCTGAGTCAGTCACCTGATCTCAGCCCAGCTGAGCATTTCCTCTGTTAAAGACTAAACTTCAGAAACAAACAGCAGCTGAAACCGCTGCAGTTAAGGCCTGGCAGAGCGTTAAAAAGGAGGAAACCAGCGTCTGGAGACGTCCATGAGGGTTTTCAACCGAGTATTTGAAATGAACATTTTATTTAATTTGTCCAGTGACTTTGGATTGTGTGTAAAAAATGTCTGCGTGTCTCTGCAGGGCGTTCGGCTTCTCCCCCATCATCCAGAGCAACTGCTCGTACACGTGGAAGCTGATGGTGCACTCGGACCGTCGGTGGTACCACTTCGTCAGCCCCATCATGCTGCTGGTCCTCTACTACACCCTGGCGACGCTCATCCGCCTCTGGTTGCAGGAACCCATCGAGCAGCTGATGGTGAGTCTACACCCCTGGTATACAGAGTCACGTAAGACATTTTGAGCTCTCTCTGATGTTTCCGTAGAGGTGCAGGGCGTTATATCGCAGGGAAAATGAGTCCACAGTGAGTAAAAACGTGACAGGAGCATAATACACCCAGATACTACATAGAAATGTATTATTCTAAGTGATTGATCATGTAAGTCTATACATATCAAACAAAAAGACCAGATATTTGCTTCCTGGCTCCACAGTTTCACTTTCTATCCTCACAAATAAAGCTTCAACTGGATGATCTTCTGCTTTGAGAATCCTGTATTTAGGAGCAGCTGATTGAACAGTGGATGAATTGGGTGTTTGTCTGCTGGATGTTTACCTGAATTCAGCTCCAGACAAACTGAAATAGATGCAGACTGAATTAGATCAGCAGCCAGGTGGCCTCGTGATCAGAGAAACCATATCGATGAAAGATCTGTCCACCGTACGGAGCTCAGGCGTCATCTGAGACGCTGCCGCTCTGATTCTCTGATTCTGACGAAGCGTGAACGTCTTGGCACGGTGCTGCTTTTACAGAACAACTCAGCAGACTAAACGACGGGTCCAGATTAGTTCAACAACCGGGGATGATGCACTGTGGTAGTGATGTACAAATACTGCCCCAGCCAAATTTTAATTAAATCTGTGGACGATCGCTGCTCAGTTTTCCACCAGAGAGACTTATGGACAGATTCTAAACTCTCACTATGAAGCAACAAAGACTGGTTGTATTTTATTCCATGCCTCTCTTCCTCCACATTTCTGATCTCTCTCCACGTCACAATATATTAATGCTGTCAAATTATTAAAATGTTTAATTAGATAAATCACAGGGTTCTGTGGATTAATTTAGATTAATCACGATTAGAACTCATTCATTTTTGATCGATGTTAATATTCATTTTGCATAAGAAAACAGGATCAAGAAAGAAGGGTAAAATTCTTGTAAATATTTTCATAAATTGAGTAAAAATCTTTCAAAAAAATCCTAAAAATATCAAAAGTGATTCCATATATATCAGCGAAATTCGCTGGATTTTGGTTGATTTTTTTGTGAATATTCTTAAACATTTTTAACATTTCTTTTTTTTTCCACCAAAAATGTTCAAAGATTTCCCAAAAATGTTGAAAATGTGGACATCAGAAGTTTCACTGTGAAAATATATTTTCTCCACATTTTCAAACTTTAAAACGGGTTAATTTTGACCCGCAGGACGACATGAGGGTTAAATTTATTTTGAGTTTTCTTGTAAAATTCAACTCAAAACAAGATAATTTCAAGATTGTTTGAATTAACAAGATATTTAAGATGCATTGTCTTAAAACAAGTCCCTCCATCTGCTGAAATGTCTCTTGTAAAGTGATTTTATCTTAAATCGAGTGGGATGAGACATTTGGACTAAAAATAAGACAAATAGACTTGGTAAGATGTTGAGTTCTTGCAGTGTGGAACGACTGCTGTTCTCAGTAAGACATCCAGCTCTAAAGTCCTGTTCAAGAAGCTCCTCACTCCTGAATCCAACCTGTCCTCCTCGGAGCTCCTCGGTCCTGTAATGGAGTTATAGATTGGTGTTTTTATAGAGGGGTCAATACTTCCCTCTAACCTATGGGGCCGTATACATTATTGATCTCCCCACTGAGGGGTGGGTGCGTATTTTCACCTACACTTACACTTTGGATGACGCTAATAATAAAAAATGATTGCGGCTTAAATCAGCCACTGACAGCTTCGTTCGATGGTGGAGACGACACATTATGACCTTATCTTCACCGCAGCTTTGCCAAAAACACCAAACAGACTGAGTGTGCTGTTCTCTCTCCACAGTTATTGGATTCAGTCCCAACGACTGACAAAAACTGGATGATTCCAGCAGCTTTGGTGCTAAAAACACAATAAAATACCCCAAAAATATTTAAAAATCATAGAAATTATCCATTAGATAGATAGAAAGATAGACTATAGATAGATAGAGGATAGATAGATAGATAGACATCCATCCATCCATCCACCCACCCATCCATCTATCATCCATCCATCCATCCATCCATCCATCCATCCATCCATCCATCCATCCAAACTAAAACCAAATCCAGAAGCAGTAATGAAAATGGTATTTCTTGTGTGAATGTGTTTTAGTTCTGAGATGCCAAATGCAGAAATTCATCTGTTAATAATTATAATAATGTGAGTCATATTTCACATTTTAACTTAATTTATCAATTTATCTCATTTCTTTGCTGCTTCCTGTTTAAAGACACTCCAAACTCCTGTAACTCGAATAGCTGCACTGACAACTGTTCCTAATGGCAGAAGAGGCGGCGTGTTTCCCACTTTTTGTTCGGTTCCGTCAGTCTTGTGTGGTGTTTGAGTCGTGCAAATGCTGCCAGCATGATGCTCAGTCATGATTTCCTCTTTTTAAAGGTCCCTCAGCTCCTCCTCAGACTCCGTAGATTCAACCTGTGGCTCTTCGAGTTTCATTTGTGAGCTCACTGGAAGATCGTCATCAGACACCGAACTGTCTATCTGTGTTTTTTCAGGACGACAAAGACGACGACGTGAACGAGGAGGAGGACGGAAACAACTCGGCCAACAGGAAGAGGCACATGTGGTGGGAATCTCGCCAGGGCACCGATGAGAAGAACGTACGTCTGGTTACACATGACCCACGCAGTGTTAATTCATTTATTAGCAGACAGATGTACACACTGGAAAAAATGCCCCTCTCAAAACAAGAAAAAAAAATTATTTCAAGAAACTTTTACCTTGAAATAATTGAAAAAATCTGCCAATAAAACAAGTGAAAAATGTCTTGGTCAGATTTCTAGAAATAAGGTATGATATTTAGAATATTGAGATCTTAAAATTAGCTGGGAAAACTTATTTTAAGCTCTATTTTACCAGGATTGTCAAGCTTAGGTGTCTTAAAATAAGCCAGATATGCTAAAAAAAAAAAAAAAAAAAAAAAAAAAAATAGCAGTTTTTCACTCAAAAAGAGATTTTTGCTTTCATGTAACCTCCTAATTTGAGATGTATTAAACTTATTTTGAGTTTTCTTGTAAAATACAACTCAAAACAAGATCATTTCCAGATTGTTTGACTGAACAAGATAGTTCAGATGCATTGTCTTAAAACAAGTCCCTCCATCTGCTGAAATGTCTCTTGTTAAGTGAATTTATCTTAAATCAAGTGGGATGAGACATTCTGACTAAAAATAAGACAAATAGACTTGGTAAGATTTGGAGTTTTTGCAGTGCAGCTGCTGATTGTTTTCACCGGCTTACATCTCTGTGATGGACTTTTTCCCTGGAAAGATTTCAGCCGGAGAACACACACACACACACACACACACACACACACACACACACACACACACACACACACACACACCGTCTCACACACACACACACACACACACACACCCTGACCTTGTTCCTATATCAGGTCTGTCTCCACCGGCCACCTCCTGAGGTTTGAAAGCTTTTAGGGTGTGCAGACAGATGAGCGATGGGCTCGATTTCCAGACTAGTGCAGCTTTGTTCCTGCTTATCAGCGCCTATAAAGAACAGCGAGGCCTCTGACCAGAGCAGCCCGTCGATAACACGCCTCGCTTTCTTCTGTGCTCTTTTCTCCTCCAAGCTGCTCTCCACTCAGGACGGCATCAGTACGACCGAGGTGGGCTGCTCCGGATCCGTCTTAAATCTGTGCTTCTAGTCCTGCTGCAAGGAAAAGAATGAACTGCAAAGTGCTTTTCACACTGCATCCTTATCTTGTGTTTGTGAATGAGTTAATCAGAGGCTGCAAGATGTTTCTACTAACCCTGGAGTCAGACAGCCTCAGTCATCGAGCTGTTCAGGTGTTAAAGAAGGTGAAAACTGAGGACGTCTGCAGGATAAAAACTGTTTTTCTGATCTCAAATCTGCTCGACCATCTCTGAAACTTTTTTATCCAAAACAAGGTTCGTTTGAAATGTTTTTGTAAAATTTTAAATTGATATATGAAATATTTTCTTGTACAAAATTTAAGAAAAATTTAAAAATTAGGGAAAAATTGAGGCCGTCGTGAAAGTTTCATATTTTAGCAAAAATTAACAAGAAAGAATGAAACACTTTGTCACAAAAATGGGCAAAAAAAAACCTGTTGTTTTGAATTTCATAACTGATTGAGCAGGTTTGACAAGTTGTACCAGAAAAACAAAAATATAGTTAGATAGCCTGATCAACAGAGCTCTGGAGTCTCAAAATTATTTGTAAAATATCCAAAGTTTAGGCTCTTATTTTATTTAAAAAAAAATGCAATAAAAAATAATAATTTAAAAAAATCATAATAATGTTAATATATAAACCCAAATATGGAAGGAAATGAGCAACAAAAAAGCCAAAATTAAAATAAATAAATAAATAAATACAGAAAAAATTTAACAAAAAAAATTTCTGTATGTGCATAATATTTAAAAAAATAAAACTGATGTGTTTCTGCAACAGTGGGTTTTCCAGGGTTAATGAAATACTTGTTAGCCCGGGGTTTTAAGGCAGATTATGTTGGCTAAAGTCAGATAAAATGCAGTGTGAAAAGTAGAAAAAAAGCAGAAAAATCCCTCTATTACCCCACAAAGTCAAAGTGTTGTAACTGAAGGGCAACTGAAACAGTCAAAAGAAACCCATTAAACAGATTTTATGCTCAAAATGCACAATATCCAGCCAATTGAAATGATTTATTCACTCCTCTTCAGTTCCTCCTGTTTGCCTTTGTGGGGCAGAATGCTGACCAGTTCTGTGATCCTGATGCTTCCTCAGTTTATCCGATGTTTATCTGTGATTTCTGGTGGTGATCTGCAGGGTGTTCCCACCTCTAACGGGACATCGTTTGACTTCGTCACCGCTGAGAACGGACCGGTCTGTTTGGACCTGTACTCCACCCCCCAGTATAAACTGGACCAGCCCATGGACAGCCCAGGTGAGCTGTTCACCTGTGACACCACACAGCGGAATGATGTGAAATGGAGCAAACAAGACTTAACCCTCCTGTTGTCCTCATTTACCGGCACCGAAAAATATTGCTTCCTAGTCTGAAAAAAATCCAAAAATTCAGCAAAAACTTGCACAAATTTATGAAAATTTCCAAAACCTTCAGGAAGAAAATTCCGATAATTCCTTAAAACTTTTATTAAAAATGTTTTTTTGTCTTGTTTTTATCATTTTTTCTTGTTTTTGTCATTTTCTACCTTGTTTTGTCATTTTGTGTCTTATTTTTGTCGTTTTCTGTCTTGGTTTTTTCATTTTGTCTTTTTTGTCATTTTGTGTCTTGTTTTTGTCATTTTCTGTCTTGTTTTTGTCATTTTCTACCTTGTTTTGTCGTTTTGTGTCTTGTTTTTGTCATTTTCTGTCTTGGTTTTTTCATTTTGTGTCTTTTTTGTCATTTTGTGTCTTGTTTTTGTCGTTTTGTGTCTTGCTTTATGAAGTCTGAGGAAACTATTAAGGGCACATTACATGAGAAACCATGTTAGAAACTCAGCAGCTTTCTAACCCCAGTGAACTGCTTTATGCTGTTAGATCGAGTGTTTTTACACCAAATCAGGCCGGAAAGTGACGATAACTGGACCTCCTCCGCATCAAAATAAAGTCCCCTCAGCTTTATGGAAGGGTAATATGACTTAATTTAACTCCTCCTAATGCCTTTTTTCTCCAAACAGACAAGAAAGACGAGACTGTGTACGAGGTGTGTTTGCCTCCGGAGGACTCGGCTCAGAAGGAATCTGAGGCCGAAGAGAACGACATGAAGAAACGAGGAGTCGGAGCGATGGTCAAAGCCTTCCACTTCCTCATGAAGCAGAGCTACATCTGTGCTCTCATCGCCATGATGGTGAGTAGTACGAGACGCTGAGACACAAACTGACAAAGAAACACAAAATGACCAAAAAAAGGCTCAAAAACACACAGAATGACTCAATGAGACACATAATTGCCATATAAAGACACAAAATGATGAGAGACACACAAAATATCTACAAAAAATTGCAAAATGACCACAGAGACACACAAAATGACCACAACCCAACTGAAAACAGCCACAAAGAGGTGCAAAAAATGTGGTCATTTTGTGCCTCAAAGAGGTGCAAAATTACCACAAAAATGCACAAATTACCCACAAAAATGCACAAAATGACACAAAATGACGAGAGACACAAAATTACTACAAAAAATTCCAAAATGACCACAAAAATACCTAAATTGATCACAGTCAGACTGAAAACAGCCACAAAAATGATCACAAAAAGACCTAAAATGACCACAAAACATACTGAAAATGACCAAAAAAGAAACAAAATGCAGAGCACAAAAACGCACAAAATAACTACAGAAATTGCAAAATGACCACAGAGACACACAAAATGACCACAAAAGACCTAAAATGATCACAAAGCAGTCTGAAAATGACCAAAAAAAGAAACAACATGAGCAAGTCATGTGATCTGGAATCAACACACTTCCTGGAGAGGTGTTTTTGTAACGGTGAGTGGAAAGTGAATTAGTTTATTATTTTCCATATAAATTTTTTTATATATTTCCAAAAAAGAAATATCTGTCATGATTATCTCAACTTAATAAAAGAACACAATCAGAACTATTTCTGAATCAGCTCATTTTATTATGGTTTAGCTCATTAGAAGGTGGTTGGTATTAAATTCAGACGTTATTTAGTTGATATTTTAGTGACATCCAGTCATTTTTTATTAATAAGTGATTGTTTCCATAATACATACTGATGGAATTTGTAATACATGATCATAATGAACTTAGAAACATTATTTTTTTTTTACTTTTAATAAAAATTCATGCAAGATATATCCTATGGACTTCAAAAGTCCCTCAGTTATAGATTGACCTCAGTAGTTTTACCAGAAAGTGACAAATTCAAACCAGCAGACGTGTTGGAAAACTATCAGTCCACTCAGTGAATTCCCTCCTGCTCCTTCCTGCTCGATCAGCTGCGATTAAAACGCCGTTGAGCGTCGTTCTGCTCCAGTGGAGCCGCTGGCCGACCGGCAGGAGGAAACTTCAACGGCTGCATGTGGCAGGAACTAAAGCCGAGCATCTGTTCTCCGTTTGAACATTCCTGCGTGACTCACAGTCAAATAAACGCAACAGTTGCTGGACTTTGACTATGACTCGGAAACACAAAGATGCTGTTTTTTTTTAAAATGGCAAATTGACAGAAGAGCTTTATTTACTGCCATATTCTACAGAAACAAGCGAGAGTAAACTGTATTAAGATTTTTACTCATTTTTTGAAAATATTTACAAGAATTTTCTTGCCAAATTTGGGGGATTTTTTTTAAAATAAAACTTTTAAGGGAAACTTTTATGGAATTATTGGAATTTTCTTCCTGAAGGTTTTGCAAATTTTCTGAAATTTGGGGAAAATTAAAAATCTTCCAAAAATATCTAAAGTGATTCCATATATATCAGTAAAACTTCTAATATTTTCTTTCAGAACATTCACATAAAAATCAACCAAAATCCAGCAAAATTTGCTGGATTTTGGTTGATTTTTATGTGAATGTTCTTAAGAAACATTTTTAATATTTCTTTTTTTCCACCAAAAAATGTTCAAAGATTTCCCAAAAATGTTGAAAATGTGAACATCAGAAGTTTCACTGTGAAAATATTTTTTTTTCCCACATTTTCAAACTTTAAAACGGGTCAATTGTGACCCACAGGACGACACGAGGGTTAAAGATTCCTGTATCATTGCCAGATAGCGTCACGGCGTCACTGTAACCATGACAACCAGTGAACACTACATCAGAGTTTGCTTTTATTTCATTCTGCTCTCTCCAGGCGTGGAGCATCACGTACGTCAGCTGGCTGACGTTCGTCTTCCTCATGTGGTCCTGCATGCTGTGGATGGTGAGGGACCGCCGGCGCTACGCCATGCTGACCTCCCCCTTCATGGTCGCCTACGGCAACCTGCTCATCGTCCTGCAGTACATCTGGAGCTTTGAGAAGATGGACGAGGTCTCGGGATTCTTTGTCAAGAAGAACAACCCGTTCCACTCGCTTTCATCCAAGGTTTGATCGTTCAGTTTAACAGCAGAAGTTTTAATTCATACAACAGATGTAATCTACATGCAGCCAATAAAAGTTAGAGTTTAGATCAGAATCAAGCTGTTTGGCCACAAACAGCGCCTCTCTAATGGTCAATTAATAAAACCCGACAGAGCAGTCTCTCAGTGCTCCTCAAAAAGGTCAGTTTTGTGGTGTTTTGACGTGTTTTGGAATCGCTGTAAGACGTTCATGTTGGCAGACACAGAACCTGACCTAATTATGTCCAGAATCAGACTTTATACGTCAGCTGTTCACCACAGACTTGGAAATGCCTTAATGCCATACTTCTATGTTATTAAAATGTGTGTTTGTCCTTTAAGAAAGTGGAGATGCAATTATATTCCACACCTGCATCAAACTCTGTGTTTTAAAGCGTGTTTTGAGTGTCAGATGAAAGATCAGACAATCAGATGAAGGTTTACTAGCTGCATATAAACCATCATCACATTTTACTTATTGTTTTATTTATTTGTTGCAGATCCTGTGTCTGTTGAGCTTCTGGCTGCTGCTGAGACAAACACTTACAGAGAGAGAAGAAAAGCTAAAGGAGGACAACACTGACCTGTTCGACGTTCATGTGGAGGATCAGAAGAAGAAAGGTAGGATTATAAGGATGTAACAAAAATGGTGTTTTGGGAAGAAAATATAGAAATTCTACCAAAGAAAATAGAAAATTCTAACCAAAATATGCAATTTTAAAGATGTGATGCAGAACAGTCAGATTCCAGGCCCTCAGGTTTGATGTTGAATGTCCTCCAAACTGCACCTTCTACAGAGGAAGAGGACTCTGAGGAGGGAGGGGAGCCAGACGTCATGCAGGTCCTTGGTAACATGGTGATGGCTCTGCTGGTCAAATACTGGGTCTACATCTGTGGAGGAATGTTCTTCTTCGTCAGCTTCGAGGGAACCATCGTCATGTACAAGATCATCTACATGATGATGTTCCTTTCCTGCGTGGCGCTCTACCAGGTACCCAGACTCCCCGGGCTCAGGATGCGTTTGCATGCAGGGAATCAAACATTGTAATTAAATAAGTATTCAACCAAAAAAGCAGCATGATCCAGATGTTCAGCAACAACTTTAGATGTGATCAGCAATTCTTTTTATTCTTTTTATTCAAAGTCAGTAAAGGTGATTGTTTTACCTTCTGACATGTTTCAACGACGTCTGCAGTCTTTCTCAGAGCGTCATCTGACGTGTTGATGACGTGATGATGACGTGTTGATGACGTGTTGATGATGTGATGATGACGTGTTGATGACGTGATGATGACGTGTTGATGATGTGATGATGACGTGTTGATGATGTGATGATGACGTGTTGATGATGTGATGATGACATGTTGATGACGTGATGATGACGTGTTGATGATGTGATGATGACGTGTTGATGACGTGTGATGATGATGTGTGATGATGACGTGATGATGATGTGTGATGATGACGTGTTGATGACGTTGATGACTATTAAAATAAATAGATAATATAAAAAGACTATTGTTGGCTGTACAAATCAAACAGAGGTGGCGTTTGTGGTGTAGTTCAGGTTTACAACTTGAAAAAGGCCTTGTGAAAGACAGAAAGACTAGCTGACGACATAAAGGATGATTGTGGATCCAGCTACTTCCAGACTTCTCTTTAAAGCAAAACGGCGCCACACTTACCTGAAATGTGTCTGTTTATGTTTTGGTGATTTTGTGGTGCTTAAAAGTTCTAAGTGAATTGATTGCAAGTTATTTTATTATTCGTAATCAGATGCAGACCGTAGAGGAACAGGTTTGAGAACCCTTGATGTAGAGAGCTCCATGAAATTTAGACAGCTGTAGCTGATGTCTTGAATTGTTTTTAAAGCCTCTTGAGACCAGATTGCCATCAGGTAGAATTGGACTGTTTACTGAGGGTTAGTGTGTGTTAAGGACTGGCCATAAAGTTCGTGTGCCACAGGATGATAACGCATGTTGTCTTTCTCAACTGTTTTATAACCACACTTAAACTGGGAAGTCACCATAAATCCACTAAGTCCTCCGTGCACCATCTTTCTGGTTATCTAGGTGCACTACGAGCGGTGGCGATGGATCCTGAAGTACTTCTGGATGTCGGTGGTTATGTACACGATGCTGGTGCTCACGCTAGTCTACACCTACCAGTTTCGCGGCTCTGAGGACACCTGGATCAGGATGCTGGGGATGGACAGAGAGAGGTGAGCTTTTCTTTCAAAAATAAGGACTTTTCTAAGTGACCCCAAACTTTTGAATGGTAGTGTAATAAAATACAGTAAAATACACTCAAAAATATGGAAAAAAAAGCAAAAATATTGTAAAAATACAGTAAAAATAAAGACAAAATATAGTAAAAATATAGAAAAAATACAGTAAAAACTGACTATAAATATCGTAAAATATATTAAAAATACTCAAAAAATGCAGCTAGAATAGTCGTTTATCACATTAACAATGTCTACACTGGATTTATCATTCATTTAATGTTACCTTCATTGAACAAAAACTGCTTTTCATTCAAAAATAAGGACATTTCTAAGTGACCCCAGACTGAACTATTGTGTAAATGGTAAGAAAATACTATCCACCAAGAGACCTTTGTTTCCCTTTTTTACCTGAAAAGATTTTTACTTTTTGAAATTGAATTTGACATTCATTCTTTTTACTCCTTCAGGCTTTTAACATTTCCTCACTCTGGAACCTCAGTACAGAGGTAAGTTCAAACCTCATGTTTCTTTGCTTCATTTCCATTTTTCCTCTTCGATGCAGTTTGAAGGACCTGGGCCTGGAGAAGTTCTCTGTGTCGATGCTGTTCACCAGGATCTTCATCCCCACCTCCTTCCTGCTGGTGTGTATTCTCCACCTGCACTACTTCCACGACCGCTTCCTGCAGCTCACCGACCTCCAGGCTGTGGTGGCTAAAGAGGAGAGCACCATCTACAGGTGAGTTTTCTGTGACCACAGCCCATGAAAAAGATGACATTCTTTCCTCTTTTACACTTGGTTTGTTTAAGATTACGTATGGCTGAATTGAACCCCTTTCAAACATTCTCTCCTTTCCGTTAATCTGACAGCGACAGAACTTGTCGGTTGTATGACTGAATGATCTACCTGCTCGCTTTTCTGTGAAACTTTCACATCCAGCAGATGTCAGCCTGAGCTGCATGCCGTCAGATTAACGGATAGGCCGGCACAGGCAACATACTTCAGCTTTTTCACATTTCAGCTCCTACATTCGCCCAGTTGTCCTTCAGATTCACATCTATTACAAACTGAAATGTCCATGAACTTCCCTCACACCAGACCAGCGCATGATTCAAACATGCAGAATTAATGTTGCCCTTAAATGTTAATGTTCATTTGAAGCTTCAGCTGCTCTCCTGAGTAAACGTTCCTTCAAACCAATCAGCCGTCACTTCCTGTTCTCACTGAGGACTCAGTGTCACTGTTTATATGATGGAAGGATGGATGATGGATGGATGCATGGATGGATGGATGTGTGGGTGGATGGATGATGGATGGATTAATGGATGGATGGATGATGGATGATGATTGATGGATGGATGTGTGGGTGGATGGATGGATTGATGGATGGATGGATGATGGATGGATGATTGATGGATGGATTAATGGATGGATGGATGGATGGATGATTGATGGATGGACGGATGGATGATTGATGGATGGATTAATGGATGGATGATTGATGGATGGATGGATGATTGATGGATGGATGGATTAATGGATGGATGGATGGATGTGTGGGTGGATGGATGGATCCAGTGAAATTCACTGGATTTTGGCAGATTTTTTGTCAATGTTCTTAAGAAACATTTTTAACATTTCTTTTTTCCACCAAAAAATGTTCAAAAATTTCCCAAACATGTTGAAAATGTGGACGTCAGAAATTTTCACTGTGAAAATATTCTTTTTTTCCACATTTTCAAACTTTAAAACGGGTCAGTTTTAACCCGCAGGACAACAAGAGGGTTAAACTTATTTTGAGTTTTCTTGTAAAATTCAACTCAAAACAAGATAATTTCCAGATTGTTTGACTTAACAAGATATTTAAGACGCATTGTCCTCAAACAAGTCCCTCCATCTGCTGAAATGTCACTTGATAAGTGAATTTATCTTAAATCAAGTGGGATGAGACATTTTGACTAAAAACCAGCCAAATAGACTTGGTAGGATTTGGAGTTTTTGCAGTGCAGCATCTGTGGCGTGGACGTGTTAACTTTACGGTCGTGTTGTTGTGGATTGTTTTCCATTGTTTTCGCCGCCACAGCTCGCTCAGCTCATCTCCCCTCTCGCTTCTCTCTGTGACCTGCTTCCTCACAGCCACGCTAAAGTCAATGGGCGTGTCTATTTGATCATGAATAGGTGGGTATCTGCTCGCTTTCTGTGGCATCCATCACCATCCCAGTTCAACCTCAGCGTCCTCCTCCCCTCCCATTCTTCTTGCCTTGTTTTTGACAACATTAATGACCTTCTGAACTATCTTCCTCTTGATGCTCAGGTATTTGATATGACATGATTGGTTTTCCTTTCCAGGTTTTCTGTTTTTTTGTTGTTGTTGTTTTAGCTTGTAGCCTACTCTTGTTGGGATTGTTTGTTAGTTTCCTGGATCTGTCACCCTCTGTCTCCGAACCCAAACCAAATCTTTCTCCTGACAGACTTCCAGCATGTTTCTGTTTCTGCAACGACTACTTCTTCCCTTCCAGTTTCTCACCAATGACCCTTTCTGTGCACTGAACCCTCCATCCTGAACAGGTTCCTCCTCCCCAAACCACCAGAGTCCTGCGGCCACTTCTTTATGTGTTTTAATAAATCCACGTGGATGTTTTGAAATGATTTTCAGGGTGCTTTTGTCACATTTCTCTCCTCACTGTTCATTCTGTGTAACTTTATTATTCTGAGCAGCATCAAAGAAAAAATTCCCAACCATCAGAGCAAGTAAGTGTGACCAGCGGGCAGTTAGATGCTTGATGTGTTGATATGCAGCCGGTTCATGCTAGCCAAACCTCGCTCCCATTGCCTGAGAGGACCTTAAAGCCTCAGCGTTTCCTTTCAGTTCCTATTTATCTGCTGCAACAAGGACATCTCTCAGGCACCATTAGAACCAACATGCATTGTTTAGAAGAATGCAGAAGGAATGTGCACTGCTTCTTATCACGATGCCTGATGATCTGCTGTTAGCGGTTAGCAGACAGAGCTAACCATCCCCGTCCCAACATCTGCATCAGAACCACCACCTGGACCATGTGTGAGTGGTATTCATATACTTATGAGGACGGGATACCTAGGAGTGTTAGAAAAACCACTAAACAGGTGTGTTTTCTTCAAGTTGCTGCGGTGACGTTAAACTTTAACGTCACCGCAGCGGTAGGACGTGTTTGATGAAAGGATTAGGTGAAGTTTTGTCATCTTTATTAATAAGGTGCTTTTCTAAATTCAAGTGCTTCACAATGCAGCAAAATGACACAAACAGGTTTTAGAATCACCAAACAGACAAAAACACGCATAAATAATCCAAAATATACATCTAAAACAAGGCAGAAAATGACAGAAACAAGACGCAAAACGACAAAACAAGATAGAAAACAACAGAAATAAAGCCGCGTGTCACTAGATGCCTTTTTCCCGCATGTCAACGCACCGCATCTGAAAATTGCACGCATGGCGGCCGGTCACTAGCGGACCACAAAATGGTCACGTGACAGCGCTCAGGCTTCAGCAGCTGCTACGTGGTCATGTGACCGAGCTTTCGGATTGACAGTCCAGCAGACATGTCGGAGAAACACAGCGGCTCGGCTGCAAACTCTCACTTTAATTTCGAAAACACTTGTCCAAAATTATTAGAAATTAATCCAGAACTTGCTCAAAAAATCCTCTTTTCCTCTTCACAATCTGTCCAAAATGAGTTAAACATCTAGGATGGCTTAGAAGGGTTCCAAGAATTAGTAAAAACAATAAAAACACATCCAAAATGACTCAAATCTGACCTAATAAAATAAGTGTGTTCTCTAAATGTTGTTAAAACTTGACCAAAAGAGACTCGAAATATGTGCAAAAGGACTAGAAATTACTCAATTTTGTCCAGAACTTGCTCAAAAAATCCTCCTGAACTGTTCAAAATCTGTCCAACATGAGTTAATGGTCTAGGAGGCTGAGAAGGGTTAAAAAAAAAAATCCTAAAAATGGGTCCAAAATGACTTTAAATGTCTTATTCACAGTTGCAGTTTTATGAACATTGGTGGTCCTCAGTGGTGGATTTGTAGTAGAATCACAATCATGTGATCATCAGCAGGCAGCTGATGCAGTGTTCACTTGTTGTCATGGTTACAGTGACGCTGTGCTGCTATCTGGCAATGATACAGAAATCTTTCACTAATCGGTAGATCCAGACTATAAGCCGCATCACTGCTAATGCTGTATTCCTTGGTGGAGTAAATGTAAACATTAGAAGCAGTGAAAATGTGCTCTAGAAAAATGCGATTAAAAGGTCAAAGGTTGTGCTGCTTATTAGCTCCTAAAAGCATTTACAGGGAAAAAAAGCTCCTCAAAAAGCTCCTGAAGATCCTCATAAGTATATTAATACAGGTGTGTGTGAGTAGCTCCATCTACAGGTGTGTCTGCTATAATAACTTGTCACCTGTCTCCAGGCTGGTGCACCAGGACGGCAGCCTGGCCGACCTCACCATGCTCAGCGCCAGCTCGGTGGAGGCGGCGCTGCCCAGGGAGGAGGACGAGCCTCGGGACAGGCAGGAGGAGGATGAGGGCAGCTGGGGCTCGGAGAAGGAGAAGGAGCAGGCCCTGGTGGTGGTGATGGACGACACCAGCATGAGTGGCGAGAAGCCCAAGAGCTTCTCCGACCCGCGACAGTCCAGCACCGAGGACAGCCAGCACTGCAGCGCCGGGACCGAGCCGGAACCGAGCACCGAACAGAGCTCAGGTACCCAGCAGGTCCACAAACCTCAGCATGACAGGAATGAGGCAGTGAAACAGCTTAGAATAGAGGTCAGTCTAGACCTGGAGGACATTTGGGCTTCAAAACTAGTCTGATCCTGATAATATGAGGTGGAGTGAGATGTTCAATCAAGGCTGACGATGTTCTGAAAATATGAAAAATAGAAGAGAGGACATAGCTTTGCTCTACATATTCTATTGGACAACTGTCTCATGATGTTAATGACAAAAACAAGACAGAAAATGACAGAAATTAGACAAAATGACTAAAACGAGACACAAAACGACAAAAACAACACACAAAATGTCAAAAACAATACAGAAAATGACAGAAATTAGCCTCAAAACGAGACACAAAACGACAGACACGATACATAATGTGACAAAAACAAGACACAAAGTGACAAAAACAAGACACGAAACGACAAAAACAAGACACAAAACGACAAAAACAACACACAAAATGTCAAAAACAATACAGAAAATGACAGAAATTAGACATAAAATGACTAAAACAAGACAAAAACGACAAAAACAAGACACAAAACGACAAAAACAACACACAAAATGTCAAAAACAATACAGAAAATGACAGAAATTAGACTCAAAACGAGACACAAAACGACAGACACGATACATAATGTGACAAAAACAAGACACAAAGTGACAAAAACAAGACACAAAACGACAAAAACAAGACAAAAAAATGACAGAAACCGACAGGAATGAGACAGATAACGACAAAAACAACATACAAAACGACAAACAAGACACAAAATGACAAAAACAATGAGCTCATGAACAAATGAGCCATTTTGGCACACGTGTTGTAGAAATATTTGGACAAAACAAGAAAAATGTTCTGAGAAACTGCTTTGTTTTTCCTTTTAGCTGATATTTACAGACCAAATAGTTCAGAAGATAATCGCTACAAAAAGGACATTTTATTCGTAGCAGCCATATAATTCATTTGCATTTTATAGAGTTAAATTAAATCCAATGCAAATAAAACGAATGATGCATTTACTCTGTGTGGTGAAGGATTTAATCATTGTGAGTAAACGTGTTTTATGTGTTTTCTGAACCTGTCCGATCGTTTACGTTGTTTTTCCGACACGCAGTGATGGAAACATGCTTCAAATATGTATTAACAAGCAAATTCCAAAGGGCTGCTTTAATTAGCTGAGAGTGAGGACTTAATATTCGGTTTTATATTCTCATAAAGGATATAAAACTTGCAGTGCGACGCTGGGGGAATGTATTATCTCAGGGTTTAATAGAGGCCTCATTGTTTGGATAAGAAGCTCTGAGGGAGCGTATAACTCATGTAAGAGGTCCTGCAGGGTCGTGCTTTATCACCTATTTCATTTTCTATGTGTATAAACTACATCTTAATTTAAGGCCGTGTGCGTGAATAAGCTAACGGTGCAGCAGTAGACAGATGTGAGGCTGAAAGAGAGCACTTGAGCTACGTCCCGCGTCAGAGTAAAAAACTGGAGATAAATCTACTGAAGACACAACGGGCTTTTACAGCTTTTCCTGGATGATTAACGGCCGGCTGAATGGTGGGAGAGCAGCAGCAGACAGAGGAGCTACAGGCCGAGAGATCTGGAAGAAAACGTCTTTAGATTTAAGCCTGAACTTGCAAAATGCTAATATTTTACTGTATTTTTACTGTATTTTAACTATATTTTTACTGTATTTTAACTATATATTTACTGTATTTTAACTATATTTTTACTGTATTTTAACAAAAATTTTTACTGTATTTTTACTGTATTTTAACTATATTTTTACTGTATTTTTCAGGTATTTTTTTAAAAATATTTTTACTATTTTTTACAGTATTTTGTATTGTATTTTTACAGAATTTTAGTATATTTATTCTATATTTTTTTTACTGTGTTTTACTTTTTTCAATATTTTTATAGTATTTTTACTATTTTTTTTGTCAGTTTAGAGTCTGTGGCGCAGACAGATAAGAGTTTTCAGGCTGTGAATAAACACAGAATGCAAAAAGATAAAATATCAGCAGAAAAGACAAAGACAGATTCATGTAATCAGTGAGCAGAATGTTAGAACAGTGATAATAGCATTTGAACTTCAGGCTTTCTGCTGCGTTTAAGAGGAGGAACCTGGAAATGTTTCACATCCACACCTCCTCAGTCTGGTTTTCTGTTGTGTTTAAGTGCATCTGGTTTTCATCTCCTTCTCCTCAGATCTGAAGAACAAATGGCACCTGGTGGTCGACCGTCTGACCGTGCTCTTCCTCAAGTTCCTGGAGTATTTCCACAAACTGCAGCTGTTCATCTGGTGGCTGCTGGAGATCCACATCATCAAGATCGTGTCGTGCTACATCGTCCTGCACTCCGTCAGAGAGGTACGAAAGAGATGCGACTGACCTCAGGATGTGGAGCGATGAGAAGTCGAGTCTGCTTTGCGTTTATATTTGACTGATCAGGAAGTGAAGCGGAAGGGTTCTAGATTCTTCTGTTGTTCTTCGATCTTGTCTTGGAATCTTTACTTTGTACAGAATACAGGAGGTCCTCGGTTTACGACATCCTCGACTTACGGTGTTTCACCATTACGTTGGAACTGATTACGGTCGGTCCTTGGTTTAACGTACACTGTATTGTCATTACGTCGTTAATGGTTCAGTGGAACTAGTTGGTGAGCAGAGCAGATGAATACTGTATGTACAGTTGTAACATGGTGCTATAAGACAGCTTTGTTTACATTTTCACCAGTATTTTCCTACCGTGTTGTGTTTCAGTGTGAGCTATTGACTGTTTGTCGTTACTGTAGTTGTGCAAATATGTAAACCCATCGATATCGTGATGCATGTAACTTTGTTTACGTTTTCACCAGAGTTCCGACTTACGGCGAAATTGACTCAAGTCACACTAACTGTCTTATTTGCCGGTGTATCGCAGCACATACTGGTCTGTTAATGCTGTTTTATGGGGATTTCATTTCTCAGATAGATGAATAATTGATTTCTTGCAACACTGGGACAACTTGAACCAATTTGAGACACAACACAGACTAGTCAGATAATAGCTGGGAGGTATTTAGGGGCAAATCCTAGCAGCTGTTTCAGTGTTGGGATGTAAAAAAAGGCTATTTCTAGGATGTAATAATGGATTATTTTGTCTTATTGAGTAGTATTCATGATGTTTTATCTATTTTTGTGTTAAAAATGTTTAGAAATGCCATATATTATTGGTACTAGTAGTTGCAGCAGGATGGGGAATGTCAGTGGAAAGAGTTTATTTTCGTTCTCATGGCCTGTATTGTCTCCTGTGCAGGTGTCTTTGTTCAACTCGGTGTTCCTGGCGTCCTGGGCCTTCGCTCTGCCTTACAGCCAGTACCGGCCTCTAGCCTCCAGTGTTTGCACTGTCTGGACGTGTGTCATCATCATCTGTAAAATGTTGTACCAGCTGAAGTCCATCAACCCCATCACCTACTCCAAGAACTGCACCAAGGCAGGCGTTGTAGATCCCTCTCTGAACCTCGTGTTTATTAGATGAAGCAAACACTTTACACCATGCAGATGATTAACCCTCGTGTCGTCCTGCAGGTCAAAACTGACCCGTTTTAAAGTTTGAAAATGTGGGAAAAAATATCTATTTTCACAGTGAAACGTCTGGTGTCCACATTTTCTACATTTTTCGGAAATCTTTGAACATTTTTTGGTGGAAAAAAGAAATGTTAAAAATGTTTCTTAAGAACATTCACACAAAAAATCAACCAAAATCCAGTGAATTTCGCTGGATTTTGGTAGATGTTTATGTGAATGTTCTTAAAGAAAATATTAGAAGTTTTACTGATATATATGGAATCACTTTAAATATTTTTAGGATTTTTTTTGGAAGATTTTTACTCATTTTTTGAAAAATATTGACAAGAATTTTCTTGCCAAATTTGGGGAATTTTTATTTATTTATTTATTTTTTAAATAAAACGTTGAAGGAATTACTGGAATTTTCTTCCTTAAGATTTTGCAAATTTTCAGAAATTTGGGGAATTTTTTTGCTGAATTTTGGATTTTTTTCAGACAAGGAAACAATATAAATGAGGACAACAGGAGAGTTAAATCAAGATTTTATTGGTTTTGTGGTAAAATCCAAACCCAGCAGCTCTTTTTGTTTCTATCCACAGCCAGTTAACTCCACTAAGGAGTTGGAAGAGTCTCTGCTGTATAAAGCACCTGTGGATCCGACCAACTGGGTGGGCCTGAGGAAGTCTGATGACCTGCTGGGTTACCTCAGGGTGAGGGACCAGCTCAGAGAGAGCACTACACCACGGAGTTATTTTATCCTAATTCTATGAATTTCATGTCATTTTACTAGCCTCGCATGAGAGCATATGAGGAGAACTTGACCCACATTATATTTAAACCGAGATTTTAGGTGTAAAAAGACAAAAATATGACAAATGTCCATCCAGGTAGAAGTCTGAGGCTGCTATGTTTCTTACTTTGATCCAACCCCACAAATAAAACAGTCCAGCGGTCCGTCGCCTTAACGCGGTTCACTTTTTCACAGATTTGTAAATTTCATTTTAAATCATGGATTTTTCACTATATCGCAGGATTATGCAGTATATAGGTATTTTTATATATTTACTCCACCAAGGAACACAGCGGCGTTATGTGATGGTCAGCGTACATCTGTCTGTCTGTCTGTCTGCCTGCCTGTCTGCCTGTCTGTCTGTCTGTCTGTCTGTCTGTCTGTCTGTCTGTCTGTCTGTCTGTCTGTCTGTCTGTCTGTCTGTCTGTCTGTCTGTCTGTCTGTCTGTCTGTCTGTCTGTCTGTCTGCAACATTACTCAAAAATGGCCCAACAGATTTGGATGAAATTTTCAGGGAAGGTCAGAAATGACACAAGGACCAAGTGGTTAGGTCATTCTGGATGCGTCGATGTATAATTGCGGGACTTTTTGTATCATAGTTGACATTTTAGTGATACCCAGTCATTTTTTATTAATAACTGATTGTTTCCATAATAAATAATTGTGGAATTCATAAAGACATGATCATAGTGAACATAAAAAACTGTTTTTTTTACTTTTAATAAAAATGTACGTAGATATATCCCATGGACTTGAAAAGTCCCTCAGTTATTATATTGATCTGGACAATTTCTGAGTCAATTTGGACAAATTTCATGTCATTCTCCACTAATTTTCTGTAATTATGGATCTTTTTTTTTGAATGATTTTGAACAATTTTTGAGTCATTTTGAACAATTTTTGAGTCATTTTGGACAATTATCGAGTCATTTTGGACAATTTTCAAGTCATTTTAAACAAATTATATGTCCGCTTGGATCTTTTCTCATCATTTTGGATCATTTTTGTGTCTTTGGGATAATTTTTGAGTAATTTAGGACAAACTTCATGCCATTCTGAACTAATTTTCCATAATTATGGATCATTTTCAACTCATTCTGGATGGGTCAAGATATAATTGCGGGACTTTTTGTAACATAGTTGATATTTTAATGATATCCAGTCATTTTTTATTAATAAGTGATTGTTTCCATAATAAATAATTATGGAATTCATAAAGACATAATCATAATGAATATGAAAAACATTATTTTTTTTACTTTTTATTTTAATGTATGCTAGATATATCTTATGGACTTCAAAAGTCCCTCAGTTATAGATTGACACATATTGTATTACAATGAATAAGAATATTTAGTCATAAAATACTATAATTATCAGAACAGTCATGAATATGCTGCTTCATTTAAAAGGATTAAATGTTTTTATTTCTGTGCAGTATAACCTCCTGATGCTGGCTCTGTTGGCGTTCGAGGTGACCATCTACCGCCATCAGGAATACTTCAGACTGAGGAACAAACTGTCGCCTCCCGCCGCCAGGATCATCTTCCACGACATCACACGGCAGCACCTGGACATCGGCATCGTTTGCTTCGTCAAGTACTTCATCAACTACTTCTTCTACAAGTTTGGCCTTGAGGTAGGGAGTGTTAAACAGCAGAAACACGTCTACATTTGGGATATACGTATGAAACGTGTGTGTTCCCGTCAGACGTGCCTGCTGCTGGTGGTCAATGTGATTGGGCAGCGGATGGACTTCTACGCCATGCTTCACGCCTTCGCCCTGATAGCCGTCATGTACAGACGACGAAGGAAAGCCATCGCTGAGATCTGGCCCAAATACTGCTGCTTCCTGGCCTGCATGCTGACGTTCCAGTACTTCGTCTGCATCGGGATCCCGCCTGCTGCCTGTAAAGGTCTGTGTGGTCGAATGGGTCCGATTTTACTCACAATTTAAGGATTTAGTTCCTCATAGAAAGTGGTTTCATTGGTTCAGTCCTGGTTTGGATACCTGACTGGTTAACCCTCCTGTTGTCTTCATTTACAGGCACCAAAAAATATTGTTTCCTTGTCTGAAAAAAATCAAAAAATTCAGCAAAAAAATCCCCAAATTTCTGAAAATTTGCAAAACCTTCAGGAAGAAAATTTCAATAATTCCTTAAAAGTTTTATTTTAAAAAATCCCCCAAATTTGGCAAGAAAATTCTTGTAAATATTTTCAAAAAATGAGTAAAAATCTTCCAAAAAAAAAATCCTAAAAATATCTAAAGTGATTCCATATATATCAGTAAAACTTCTAATATTTTCTTTAAGAACATTCGCAGGTGTTACAAATTTTTTGGTGCCCGTAAATGAGGACAACAGGGGGGTTAACAACCTTGATATTTTCATGTTGTTTCTCCACGTCTGATGATGATATTGTCTTTTCAGATTATCCCTGGAGGTTTCCCGGTTCTTCTACTGACTCCAATGTGGTCAAATGGCTCTATGTTCCAGATTTCCTCACCAAGCCCAACCCATGGTTCCTCATCTGTATGTTTGTTTAGTTTAACAGGAGATTAGTCTGAAGAACAAGTCGAACTTTTTAGTCCGTTTCCTTAAGTATAAGCATGAAGTGAAATGTTTTGATTTTATTATTTATTATAAATTATTACAATTAGTTTTAAACTACAGAAAATACTGAGAAGCGCTTTTATAGTTCATCAAATTTTTTGTATGTAAAATATTAGTCTGTACATTAACTGCTAATGGAAATACTCAAAGTCAAACGACTGCATCTTTGATTATGAGGAAGAAATAATTTGTTAAATTTGTATTGATCCACCTCTCATCTCATCTTATCTCATCTCATGTAATCTCCCTTCATCTCATCACATCTACTCCAATTTCATCCCATCTGACCTCACCTTCTTTCATTTCTTCTCATCTCCTCTCATTTCTCATCTCTCACCTCATCTGATGTCATCTTAATGTCATTTCATTTCTTCTCATTTCGTCTTGTTTCCTTTCAATTCATGTCATTGCCTGTCATTAATCTAAATTCATCTCCTCTCATCTAATCTAATTTCTCATTTTGTCTCATCTCCATATCTCCTTTCATCTCATATCTTTTCATCTCCTCTCATTTAATCTCATTTCATCCCTTCTGATCTCACCTCCTTTCATCGCTCCTCATCTCCCACCTCATCTAATGTCATTTCATTTCTTATACTTTCATCTTGTCTCCTTTCACTTCATCTCATTGCCTCTCATTTAATCTAAATTCATCTCATCTCATTTAACCTAATTTTGTCTCCTCTACTCTAATCTCATCTCATTTAATCTAATTTCTTCTCCTCTACTCTTATCTTATCTCTATATCTCATGTAATCTCATCTACTCCCATTTCATCCCATGTGACCTCACTTCCTTTCTCTCTTATCTCCTCTCATTTCTCATCTCTCACCTCATCTAATGTCATCTTGATGTCATTCCATTTCTTCTCATTTCATCTTGTCTCCTTTCAAATTATCTCATTGCCTCTCATTAATCTAAATTCATCCTCTCTCATCTCATCTCCTTTCATCTCTTCTCATCTCCTCTCATTTCTCATCTCGCACCTTATCTAATGCCATCTTAATGTCATTTCATTTCTTCTCATTTCATCTTGTGTCCTTTCAATTCATCTCATCTCATCTCATTTAACCTAATTTCCTCTTATCTCCTTTCCTCTCATCTCATCTCCTCTCCTAGATGACTTCATGTTGCTGCTCTGTGCCTCTCTTCAGAGGCAGATTTTTGACGATGAGAACAAGGCGGCCGTCCGCCTCATGGCCGGCGACAACGTTGAGATCTGCAGAGATTTAGACGCCGCCTCCTTCAGCGTCCACAACCCCGTCCCTGACTTCATCCACTGCAGGTGCGTCAGCTGACCATCTGCCACACGGGTCCATGTTTAAAACATTTTAAATTAGATTCACTTGAAGCACTCGTCATCGTTTTGGTGCCGACACTCGGCTTAGCTGCCATTAACGCAGAAGACAACAACAGCGCGCTGAAATGGAAAGGAAGCGAGGTAGGCGGCCTAATTGATGCTTAAGGATGCTAACGGTAAAGTCAAAAGTGCAACATGTTCCATACAAGTGGAGCTAATAATAACTATTCAGTGGAGGATCTGTCCTTTCAACGTATATTTAAAGGCTCTCAAAGCATTTTATAGTCAAATATTAACCTTAAATATTTATGCCAACCACAATTTAACTATGAACAAAGTGTCAAAATTCCAGAGAAGACATTAACAGGTTGTAAATTAGTAAAACTAGAAATGTGTGTTTCCTTTTTGTCTCGCTTGTGTTGTTTTTTGTTTCTCTCTTTTGCCATTTTTTGTCTAATTTTTGTCGTTTGTCCATTTTTTGTCACTTTATAACTTTTTTGTTTCTTTTTTGTTTTGTTGCGTGTCATTTGTCTCATTTTCTGTCATTTTGTCTCGTTTTTTGTCATTTTGTGTTTCCTTTTTGTGTCACTTGTGTTTTTATCTTATTTTTGTCATTTTGTGTTTTGTTTTATTTGTTGTTTTGTGCTTCGTTTTTGTCGTTTTGTGTTTTTTTGTCTCATTTGTGTTTGTCTTTTTTTTTAGTCATTTTCTCACTATTGTCATTTTTGTCTTGTTTTTGTCGTTTATTCATTTTTTTGTCGCTTTCTAACTTTTTTGTCAAATTTTTTCTCTTTTTTGTTTCGTTTCTTGTCATTTGTCTCATTTTTGTAATATTTTGTCTTGTTTTTGCTGTGTTTTGTCCTTATTTCATCTGAATTGGGTCTTTTTGAATTTTTTTTCTTCAGAAATTTCAGGTTGTTCATTTTGTTTTGTAAGAAGAAAGTTGCTTAAATGTGAGCATTTTTGCACTAAAACAAAGGAAACATGAGGAGCTGTGGTTATTTATAGGTTATTATGCTGTGGTTTTACTGGTCTACTTCAGATCAAACTGGGCTGAATGTGGAACCTGGACTAAGATGAGTTTGACACCCCTGATCTAAGAGTTAGAAAAAGACGTGGAGAGCATCCCGACCTGTCATCGATTCTGTGCTTTTCACATTCCACTGTTTTGATGCGTAAAGTGGACGAGTCTTTTATTAACGCACTCTGCGTCCATCAACAAGGAGAGAGAGGGATCTGCAGAGGCCGTCTGTTCCATCGCTTCTTCTCCAGGATCCAATTACGGATACGGGGAGGGAGAGAAATCCATAATCCACAAAAACACTCTGTCCGTCACACCAGACGCTCGGGCCCTGTGCTCTAACTCAATAAATAGCTTTCAAGTATGGAAAAGGTATTTTCTCCCCCTGGTGAAGGAGGACGCTCACTCTTCATCAGAGCCGCTTACTAAACGCTCAGATTAGCATGTTTTCACTCCAACATGGGATCCATGCACATGCTCTTGGCGTGTTGGAGGCATGTAGCTGCACTGAGGGACAGGATCAGGTTGCAGCTCCGAGTCGCATCCATCCATCAGACAGCACTAAATGTGACTGATGGATGGATTAGAGCCCAGAACAGAGCAGACTGAAGTGTTGTTTAGATGTTTGTTATGAGGTAAACATGTGTCCTCACCTGCAGCCGGATGAGGTTCACAGGACTAAAAACATTTAAGCAATTATGTTTTTACAAAACATCACGAACAACCTGAAGTTTCTGAAGAAAAATAAATTAAAAATGACAAAATTCAGACAAAAAAAAAAAGCAAAAACAAGACAAGATATGACAAAAGCGAGACACAAAACGACAACAGCAAGACACAAAATGACAAAAAGTGAGACAAACAACACGAAACAAAACCAAAAAGAGACAAAAAAGTTAGAAAGCAATAAAGAAAGTGGACAAACATGACAAAAAAACTGCACGTGAGACACAAAATGACAGAAAATGAGACAAACGGCACGAAACAAGACAAAAAATTAGGCAAAAGAGTTACAAAGCAACAAAGAAATGGACAAATGTCAAAAACAAGACAAAAAATGACAGAAGAGAGAAACAAAATGATCATCAAAAAATAGACAAGCAACCTAAGCGAGACAAAAAGGAAACACAAAACGACAAAACATGAGACGAAACGACAAGTCAGGCAAAAAAAGACAAGAAACAACAAAAACAAGATAAAATATGACAAAAATGAGACACAAAATGACAAAAAATGAGATGGACGACACAAAACAAAAAAAAAGAGACCAAAAATTTGACAAAAAAGTTAAAACTGGGTTAAAACTGAAATTGAACCTTTAGTTTCTTCTATATTTCGGTGTCTCTCTAACTCTGCCGTCCTGGTCTTTAGGTCCTACCTGGACATGCTGAAGGTGATCATGTTCAGCTACCTGTTCTGGTTCGTCCTCACCATCATCTTCATCACTGGGACTACGCGGATCAGCGTCTTCTGTATGGGTTACCTGGTGGCCTGCTTCTACTTCCTGCTGTTTGGAGGCGACCTGCTGCTGAAGCCCATCAAGAAGATCCTCCACTACTGGGACTTCCTGATCGCCTACAACATCTTCGTCATCACCATGAAGAACATCCTGTCTGTGAGTCATCTGTGGAAGTATTATTATGTGACGATCGGCATTGGTTTGTCCGTCCGTCCATCCGTCCGTCCGTCCGTCCGTCAGTCATCAACATTACTCTAAAACAGACCAACAGATTTGGATGAAATTTGAAGGTCAGAAATGACACAAGGACCAAGTGATTAGATTTTGGCAGAGATGCAGCTTATAGTCTGGATCCATGGATTTGTTAGAGATTTCTGTATCATTGTGAGATAGCGGCATGTTGTCACTGTAACCATGACAACAAGTGAACACTACATCAGCTGCCTGCTGACGATCACATGATTGTGATCCTACTACAAATCCACCGCTGAGGACTTATCAGGACTTATCCATCAGAAATGATCCAAGGAACAACTGATTAAATTGTGGGGGTGTTTCTGAGTCCCATCAGTTCCTGCCGCCTGCTGCATATTTAGGTTACGTGATCCGGTATCCGTACATAACGTACACATGTATAACACATGTCTGTGCTCAACGCAAGGTCATTTTTTATCAAAGATTTCATCCGTCGGAAATGATCCAACGACTGAGCAGCCTTGGAGGAGGACTGAGCTCTCTGACTGCTTTTTTTGTTTGGCCCTCTTATACACAGAATATGTTTTAAATCCTTAATCAAGATAACGTAACATAACATGTTATTGATCCCAAAGGAAATGCTTGTGCCAAATATTGTTCTAAAAAGACATAACATAAAAAATGCAACACCTAAAAAATGAAAAGCAAAAAGATATTATTACAACACACGACTGAAATTTAAAAAGTGAGCTAAAATAAGGCTTGAATCGCACAACAAAATACAAAGAAAATAAATAATATCACATATAATAATTGCATAATGAGAAGAATATTGCACCTGTATGTTAAAAGAAAATTAAAATGAACTTTGCGAATGTAATCAAAACAATGATTGCAAATGGATTTTTACACACGATGCTGAAATATTAGACAATAAACTGAAATATTAGACCTGAGAGAAACTGCTGAAATGCTGAACATGACACAGAAACTGATGTTTTACAGACTACTGAGACGTCTTGTTGTGAGTTTCTGTTGAGTTCTTCATATATTTGATAATCACACAGTAAAATGAAGTGTTTTTTTCCAAGTCTTTAATGTGGGAATCTTGTTCGTAGATCCTGGCTTGTGGCTACATTAATTCTCTGATGAAGAACTCGTGCTGGTTGATCCAGTTGTTCAGTCTGGCCTGCACCATCAAGGACTACAAACAAAACATTAACCAGGACGGCATACGTGAGTGAACCTAACATTTTCATTTTACCACCGATGTATCTCCTTAGAAGTGGAAATTAAACCCTTTTTTTGTGTTTTTTTTAAATTCAGTGCAGAAAACTGACAGACACAGATTAAAAAATTAGATTCATGCACAATCAGAGCAACTAAATACCCCCAAATCTCCTTATTTTCATCTAACTTTGGAAGTAAACACTGTCAGGTTCACTGTTTTATTGTTTCAGTAATAACTTTTTACATCCACCTACTGGCAGTAGTTTATTGTGGCATAAAGCAATGATACAATTTTTAGGAATGAATGTGTATTAACCCTCCTGTTGTCCTCATTTACAGGCACCAAAAAATATTGTTTCCTTGTCTGAAAAAAATCCAAACATTCTGCAAAAACATTCCACAAATTTCTGAAAATTTGCAAAACCTTCAGGAAGAAAATTCCAATCATTCCTTAAAAGTTTCCCTTAAAAGTTTTATTTAAAAAATCCCCCAAATGTGGCAAGAAAATTCTTGTAAATATTTTCAAAAAATGAGTGAAAATCTTCCAAAAAAATCCTAAAAATATCTAAAGTGAATCCATATATATCAGTAAAATAATAATATTTTCTTTAAGAACATTCACCAAAAAAAAAAAATGAAATCTGCTGGATTTTGGTTGATTTTTATGTGAATGTTCTTAACAAGCATTTTTTTTTTTTTACCATTCCTTTTTTTCCCGCCAAAAATGTTCAAAGATTTCCCAAAAATGTTGAAAATGTGGATATCAGAAGTTTCACTGTGAAAATATTTTTTTTTCCCCACATTTTCAAACTTTAAAACGGGTCAGTTTTGACCCGCAGGACGACTTGAGGGTTAAGAAGCGTGGTGTTTCCATGTTATATGTATGTTCCAGTCCCTGCAGAGCAGTGTAACCTGCCCAGCGACGAGGCCGGCATCATCTGGGACAGCATCTGCTTCGCCTTCCTGCTGCTGCAGAGACGAGTCTTCATGAGCTACTACTTCCTCCACGTGGTGGCGGATATCAGAGCGTCGCAGATCCTCGCGTCCAGGTACTCAAAAAGAAAGTGCAGCAGTAAATGAAGCAGACGGGTGAAGTTCTAATGCAGCACCGTACAGTTTGATGTAGAGATGAAAGATCTGCTGATGAAGGAAACTCTCTGTTTGTACACTTAGAAAATAGAAATCTGTTGATTTACGGCACATGAAGCAGGACACATTGAACCAATCGTGTTGTTGCACTGATGCAAAGAGATGACGCATAATTTCTTTGATTACTTACAGTTAAACTAAGTTACAGTTAAGCAAAGTTAAGTTACAGTGAAGTTAAAATGAAGTTAAGTTACAGTGGAGTTAAATTAAGTTAAAATAAAGTTAGTTCATGACAGTGAAGTTAAGTTAGGTTAAGTTCCAGTGGAGTTAAGTTGTTTATATTTAAATAAAAAATACAATATTGGAGAGCATAAAGGTTTCCAAAGCTCCCAAAAGTGGGACAGAAACATGACATGACAGGAACATTTAGAGCAGTTGAGGGGCGAGTCACAGTAATGTTTGTTTTGGTCATTAAATATAAAATAACAGGATTTAACCTGCCGTATATTCCAAACTCAGACTGAACTTGTTGTGTTGTTGTGTTTCAGAGGAGCCGAGCTGTTTCAGGCCACCATAGTGAAGGCGGTAAGAGCCCGACTGGAGGAGGAACGAAAGTCTGTGGAGCAGCTGAAGAGACAGTGAGACTCTCAATGTTTAACCGTCACGTTCCTTACACTCCACATGACCCTAAAGCTTCAAATGCATCATGTTTCAGTTCACATAACTCAAAGTAGTCCTCCCGACGTCTTGCTCTGGACTCTAGTTAAGTATTTATTTACTCCAGAAAAGAGGCCTGTGCAAAGAAGCGACGTGACGTTTAGGATTTATAAACTCCCACTTAGGATTATGCATGTCTGCTACTGGGATAAAACTCACAGTATTTCTGTTCCAACTACACAGTACTTGCTGTGATTGGCTGTTTATCTTTCCTCCTAAACTTAAAGGTGTTGTTTCTTTTTTTTCTTTTTTCTGCAGTTCTTCCTGGCTCCCCTACCTAAGTGTATTTACTCCTTTTTATCAAAAAAGTCACACCAGTCATTCCATTTTTAACAACAAACTCAACCAGGAATCATTAGTGCATCTGTTGGGCCTTGTTTGTTTTTTTTAATTTGGTGTTACATTAATACACATTTAGTGAGAATTCCCAGCAGCAGGATGATGCATGTGGCACTGAATCAAATAAATATCAGTGTGTGTGCTTATAGTAACGAAGGACAGTGTCTTCCAGTGCAGTGGTGTAACTCACTGGTGTGTTTTTAACAGTTTTTAGACAATAATTGAGCTCCATAGAACAGAGGAATAGAGGCTGCAGCTGCACTTCTCGTTAGTAGAGTCAAGTAGTTGTCTAATTGGATTTGCTGACAACTGGAACAGTGTACAAGCTAAGCTCAAACAGAATGCTTCTCTCTGTTTCAGGGTTATAAATGTCTTTGAGTCTCGCTGGGTCTAATTTAGGAAGTAAACATGACTCAGAGAAGCGTGTTGTGGGCTACAAGCATCTCCTGGCTCGGTCTTTATTGTTTCCTGGCAGCTCTTAGTATATGATACGACATAAAGGCAACGTATTCCCACTTATAACTACCTCAGGAGTTACTCTTCTGCTCTCTAGTGAGCTGCTGTCCCGCGTCATGCTCTCATTTCCACATCAAGCCCGGAGATGTTTGCAGTCGGACTGTTGGAATGTTTTTGTGTGTCGACGTCTCACTGTCTCTCTGGTCCAATCAGGATGGAGCGCATTAAGGTCAGGCAGCAAAAGTTTAAAAGGGGCAAAGAGAGGATGATGAACCTGGCGCAGGAGTCTGGAGAAGGACCAATGCTGGTCCAACCGGATGACGAGGACGATGATGATGGTATGACGAAGCCTGCCGGGGCCTCACGTTGTGTTAGAAACAGTTGGTGTGCTAGTAGTAGAAGTCTAGTCAAACCTGGTGAAGTTACAGTTACATTTACGTTAAATTACAGTTAAGTTACAGTTAAGTTACAGTGAAGTTAAGCTAAGTTACAGTGACGTCAAGTTACAGTGAAATTAAATTACAGTGAATTTAACTTAAATTACAGTTAAGTTACAGTGAACTTAAGTTCAGCTAAGTTACAATTAAGTTAAGTTACAGTGAAGTTAAGTCAACCTGAATTACAGTGAAGTTAAGTTACAGTTAAGTTACAGTTAAATTAAGGTAAGCTAAGTTCCGTGAAGTTAATTTAAGTTACAATGAAGCTAAGTTACAGTTAAGTTAAATTACAGTTACGTTACAGTGAAGTTAAATTAAATTACAGTTAAGCTAAAGTGAAGTTAACTTACAGTTAAACTAAGTTACAGTGAAGTTAAGTTATAGTTTAGTTATAGTGAAGTAAATTTACAGTGAAGTTATAGCAGCAGAATTGCTCGTAGTGCTCAGGGAAGGTGGGTTTGAGTAAAATTCATTTAATTAACCCTCTGAACCCCAAGAAGTTTCTGAATGTTTTTTGCTCCTGTCACATTTTTACTCACTCATTTTAAACTGCAATAAAAAGTCCTGCACCACCGTTGATATAGAAATATCTGAAATGTCTTTTTTGCAAGAAGTTAAAATGCAAAATGTTAAAATATAAGCAGTAAGTTAAAATGACATTTTCCCAACAGTTTCTGGCTCAGAAAAATGGCATAATTTAAGTGTTTGTTTATTTGTTTTGTTTTTGTTTGTTTCTTCAGAAACAACATGCCTGTCTAACCTGCTGGCATGTGTTGGAGTTCAGAGGGTTGAATGCAGCCATGTTGTGTCATGATGTCTTTTCCATTCAGTGTTTTAGACTTAGTGGAAAATATGCCTGAAAAATCTGCAGTAAAAGAAGTGATTTTCTTATGAAATGTTGCCTTGATGTATTTGTGAAATTTTAGGAGCACAGCGAACGAAAGCCAAGGCCAAAAAAAAGCAGTGGTGGAGGCCGTGGGTTGACCATGCTTCCAGTAGGTTGACCAATCCAAAACCCCTCTTTTCTCTTCCTCCACTCTGATTGGCCCTTGTGTCCTTGACCAGAACGCTGAGGATTCCCGTACTGCTGCTGGGCTCTGAAGGCACCGCCAGCTTTGGCTCGCCTCCAGACTTTAATCGTTTTCCGTCTCTATTTAAGGGTCCTCGTCACCTGCAGCTCTCGTGTAGCTTCACCCTGCATGTCTGGAGAGGAATAAAGGTTTGAGATGAGTGAGCAGGGTCGTCTTAAATCAGGGGAGTCAAACTCATCTTAGTCCAGGTTCCACATTCAGCCCAGTTTGATCTGAAGTAGACCAGTAAAACCACAGCAGAATAACCTATAAGTAACCACAACTCCTAATGGTTCCTACCTGAAAGTTCTAAAGAAACTGAACACAATCGATGCGCAAAACAATGAATAACACAAAACACAAAATGACACAAATAAGAAAAAACACAAGTGAGACAAAAAGGAAACACAGAACGACAAAAACATGACAAAATATTACAGAAATGAGACACAAAATGAGAAAAACGAGAAACTAAATGGCAGAAACGAGACAATATGACAAAAGTCAAACAGAAAGAGACAAATGTCAGACAGAAAGACACAAAAAACATGACAAAATACTACAACGAGAAACAAAATGGCAAAAAAGAGACACAAAGCGACAAACGTCAGATAAAAAAAGACAAAATATTACAAAAATGAGACACAAAACGACAAAAACGAGAAACAAAACGACAAAAACAAGGAAAAAAATGACAAAAATGTGATGCAAAGTCAGACAAAAGACTAAAAACAATTAAAAAAGACAAAATATTACAAAAATGACACATGAACAACAAAAGTAAGAAGCAAAATGACAAAAAAATTAGACAAAAAACACAAGCGAGACAAAAAGGAAAAACAAAATGACAAAAATAAGAAAACGACAAAAGTGTGACTCAAACGATAAAGGTCAGACATAAAATAGACTGAAAACAGCAAAAACAAGACAATATTTCAAAAATGAGACACAAAACAACAAAAGCACAATGAACAATCTAGTATTTTACTTTCTGATCAAAACAACTTGTCATGGTCTAGAAATGATTTTAAATTTATAGTTTTACTAATTTACAATCTACAGTTAATGTCTTCTCTGGAATTTTTACACTTTGAGGTCCGGATTGGACCCTCTGGAGGACCGCTTTTGGCCCGCGGGCCTCATGTTGGACACCCCTGCCTTAAATAGACACGATGAGAAGAAAGAGAAAACGACTAACGGCTGGAGGTTGTTTCAAACATGAACTCGTCTCTGGTCTCGCCTCCAGAGCCCCCAGTAGAGAATCTCTGTGTTGTAGAAACACTTTAGAGCAAAGACATGAAGTCGGCTTCGGCTCTGTTCTCTTAAAGGACGACGGCTTTCTTCATTCTTTGCCTGCAGACATGATCCCCAAACAGGTGTGACCCTGGAGAAGGTCGAACAGCGATTGGCCCGGCCGTCAAACCCTCTGCGGTGACCAAAAAGCTTCTCCGCCTGTTTGGTTTGAACTCATGTCTCATCTCCACCCCCACATGACATTTTCAAATTATTTTATCTCTTTGTCATTTGGTGTTTCGCCTCCATCTTCCCAGCATCCTCCCTCATCTCCTGCCCACCGCGGTTCTGTTCAAGGACATAAGTCAGCCTCGTCTATCCCATTCTTCTAACTGGAGGCCGCTGTGCAGACTGAAACCAGACACAGTTTTACTAACATCATGCATTTGTGTGTTTCATCCTCTCACGGTTTTGATGTTGTTTCATGACTAGCTCTCGGTAAGCTTAGAGAAATAGAATTTAACGTCTTCCTTTCAGCGAGGGAACCTTCTCTGATGTGTACAGTCTTGGACGAAACTATTTGCACCCCTGGAATTTTTCCAGAAAATCCACCATTTCTCCCAGAAATTGTTGCAGTTCCCAATGTTTTTGGTATACACGAGTTTATTTCCTTCATGTGTATTGGAAAAACACAAAAAAGCAGAAAAAAAGCTAAAACTGACATAATTTCACACAAAACTCAAAATTGTTGGCACCCTTAACTCAATATTTGGTTGCCACCCTTTGGAAGAAATAACTGAAACCAGTCGCTTCCTGCAACCATCAACAAACTTCTTACTCCTCTCAGATGGAATTTTGGACTCTTCTTTTGCAAACTGCTCCAGGTCTCTCAGATTTGAAGGGTTCCTTCTTGCAACAGCAGTTTTCAGATCTCTCCATAGATGTCCAATGGGATTTAGACTCGGACTCATTGCTGTCCTCTTCAGAACTCTCCAGAACTTTGTCTTCAGCCATTTCTTGGTGCTATCTGAGGTATGTTTGGGGTCATTGTCCTGCTGGAACACCCATGACCTCTAACGCAGACCCAGCTTTCTGACACTACACCCTACATTACAGCCCAAAATATTTAGATAGCCTCAGATTTCATGATTCCTTCACACCGTCAAGGCAGCAAAACAACCTTAAAATCTCTGTGAACCTCCACCATGTTGGACTGTAGGTTCTGTGTTCTTTTCTTTGTGGGCCTCATTCTGTTTTCTGTTATCAGTAGAATGATGTGCTTTTCCAAAAAGCTCTACCTTAGTCTCAAACGTCCTCCCAGAAGGATTAAGGATAACTCAGGTACATTTTTACAAACTCCAGTCTGGTTTTTTTTATGTCTGTTTGTCATCAGTGGGGTTCTCCTGGGTCTCCAGCCATAGTGCTTCTTCTCATTCAGATGATGATGTATGGTCTGAGCTGACACTTTGGCGTTTTTAACCAACCACCCAGTCAACCGACTGACCGACCAACCAACCAACCGACCAACCAACCGACCATCCAACCGACCAACCAACCAACCAGTCAACCAACCAACCAACCAACCAACCAACCAGTCAACCGACTGACCGACCGACCGACCGACCAACCAACCAACCAACCGACCGACCAAATAACCAACCAATCACACACATAGACACACAACACAAAGGTTGAGTTAACTTTTAGACGTTCTAACTGGCTTCAGGTGTGATTTCTATCTTTCCAGCACCTGTTACTGCCACAGGTGAGTTTAAACGAGCATCACTTGAAATAAAATTATTTAACCACAGTTTTAAAAAGGTCCCGACAATTTTATCAGTTTTTGAGTTTTGTGTAAAATTCTGTCAATTTTGGCTTTTCTCTTCTGCTTTCTTGTGTTTTTCCAATGCACATGAAGGAAATAAACGCGTGTATACCAAAAACATTTGTAATTGCAACAATTTCTGGGAGAAATGAGAAGTGTTTTCTGGAAAAATTCCATAGGTGCCAATGGTGGGGTCCATAACTGTATTAAGCCTCGTGTTGTCTGAACATCCTGAACTCTCCTCAGAAATGAGCCGCCTCCACTGATCCTCTAAAATAGAGCAGCTTCATTGACTTTTCAACCAAAAATCTAATTTTACATGAAGAACCTTCGTGTCCTGCATCACACACTTTGTGAATGTTGGGTTTTTCTGTCTTCAGAGGGCAGAAAGACTGGATTTAATCAGTGGACACCACTTATTTTATTAGATCACACATGTTAGAACTGTTTTTGTTTTTTTTTTTTACTAAAGTAGAGGTTTATTGTCACTATTATAGCTGCTAAAAGTGCTGCACAGGTGTAAACATTATTTGTTTAGCAAGAAATAATACTTTTATATGTTAAGAAAGTACCAGACGTACAGAAAGTAGCTTCAAATGCAATTTTGAAGGGAAATAACAGTGTACTGTATACTGTACAGTGGAACTGTATGAAATGGAAGCCATTTGTGGTGGTTTTTGCATCTGTTTGTGCTGATTTTCTATCTTTTGTGGCCATTTTGCATTTTTTTATGGCACTTTTACATATTTTTTGGTGGTTTTTGCATCTTTTTGTGGTTCGTATTCATCTTTTGTGGTGGTTTTACATGTTTTTGTGATGATTTTCCTTCTTTTGTGGTGGTTTTTGAGGTGATTTTGTGTTTTTTTTGTGTTTTTTTGTGGTGATTTTGCATTCCTTACGTTCCATTACATTCCATACAGTGGAACTATACAGTATACAGTGTGGAAAAGTCCTCGAATTTCAAGTTGAAAAAAGGTCATTTAGGGGTCTTTCTTTGCTATTGAACATAGCGGCCAGATCATTGTTGACCCGAAGACAACACGAGGGTTAAGAAAGTGACTTTAACTTCTGTTTGAACGTAACGACGCTTTGCTTTCTGTCCCTCAGTGGTTAGAAGTGGAGACTATTACTTATTTGAAACCGACAGCGAGGAAGAAGAGGAAGAGGAGGAGAAAAAAGACGAGGAGCCGCCCAAGAAGTCGGCGTTTCAGGTGCCTCATTTCACCTTTTGGACGTATCTGTCGCAAAAATGTTATTTCACAGAGTCGAATTATTCATTTTTCAAGATGTGGCACTCTGCTTTCTGTTTCTAATTCTCTATTTTGCATGACAGATGGAACAAACGTGCAAATTAAAATTTAAAAGAGATGCGTTGCTTTTTTTTTTTTTTTTTTTTTTTTACAATACAGAACACACAGAGTGACATTTTCTTAGTGTGTACCGCTTTTGACAAGTAAGTAAATGTTTTTTCGGTTGAGTTTTCGCAGCCTCCTGTAGACGTAACACTTCATAACACTTGACTGGAGCACACACCGCATGAAAGGACTTTATTTCATCATGTTGTGATCTGTTTGTCTCATGTGATGCTGCAGAAACCCTCCCACTCACCCCTCACACACCCACAGACGGGTAAAAATGGAACACTGCAGTTCTTCACAGTGTAATATGACCTTTACAGTAGCGTTTATGCTTATTATTTGAGATGAAATCGTAGACTCAGGGCTTTTGTTTGTCTGTTTTCACATTGTGACTCCTGGTTTTGAATACTAACACTCATAATCTGTTCTGAAATCCTCTCCTCTCCACTGTCTCCTCACACATTCAGCCTCTTCTGTGTCTAACAGTGTGAAACCTGATCCCACTAACTCTCCCACGCTGTCCTCCTCTTCAGCGAGCGATCGGGAAGTTTGTCTCCGCTGTTCTGGCTTTGCCCAAGTCTATCATTAAGCTGCCTAAAACTGTGCTGCAGTACGTAGTGAAGGCAGGAAAGGTACTCGCCGCCGTCTGACGCTGTGTGAACGTCTGCCAGCTCAAATAACAGCAAACCGCCCTTCCAGCTCATGTTTGGTGTTGTCAGCGGATAGTTTGTGTATTTACACAGCAGCAGGAACACTGATCGGGCAGAAATCATCAAATTTGACCTGGAAGGGAAAGGCTTTGTTCTGACTGATGGGCATGAAGTGTTGGTGTGTTTCTGTGGCTCTGCTGCTCATCTATCTGCTGTTTGATGGCTGTTTTTGGTTTCAGATTCTGCTCATGGAGATGCATGTTTTAATGCATTAATCTGACTAATCTTAATGCAAATGTTGTTATTGTTGAGGCACAATAAAGCTAGAGGCCAATCCTTTTACAATACAGAGATAGCATTCAAAAAGAATAAAATAATAACCCTGTAAAACCCACTGCTGCAAAAATACATCAGTTTTATTTTTATTATTAATTCATAATATGTGTGTGTGTGTGTGTGTGTGTGTGTGTGTGTGTGTGTGTGTGTGTGTGTGTGTGTGTGTGTGTGTGTGTGTGTGTGGGTGTGTGTCTGTGTGTGTGTGTGTATATATATATATATATATATATATATATATATATATATAGAGAGAGAGAGAGATATAGATGTATATATATTTGGTATTTTTCAGATTGTTTTTTCTTTTTTATGTAATTTTTTCCATAAGTTCAGTTGAAGTAGTTTTCTTATTTTGCTCAGACAATGTTTCCATCTGAAAACCTTGTTGCATCTGAGAATGCATCCAATGGAGCATCACAATAAAATGAGGCATGATGTGTTAATTCCACCACAGGAGATATGAGATGTTACCTAGAAGTAGTTAAACAGCCCACAGATATCGGTATCGGTTGATATCGGAATCAGACATTGAGAGTTGGACAATATCGGCAAAAAAGACAATATCAGACATCCCATTTGAGAAGTTAAGGTAGGCCTTAGAAAATAGTCTAAAAATTTAGATCAGGGGTGTCCAACATGAGGCCTGTGGGCCAAAAGCGGTCTTCCAGAGGGTCCAATCCGGCCTCATTATTCTTTTGTTGTTTTGTGTCTCATTTTTGTAATATTTCGTCTTGTTTTTCTTGGGGTTTTTTTTTGTCTTTTTTTGTCTGACTTTTGTCATTTTGATCATACAGTAAAATCCTCTATGGTTCAGTTCCAGGTGACTAAATGTTGTGTTCCTTTGTCGACACTCTGTGATCTGGAAGTTGTAATGTGGAAATGATAAACTGAAGCTGAATGCTGCTGAAACTGGATTTATTTTTCTTCAGAAACTTACGGTTGTTCATGATGTTTTGTACAAAGATAATTCCTTAAATGTGAACATTTTCATAATGTACTTTTTCACACTAAAACAAAGGAACCATTAGGAGTTGTGGTTATTTATAGGTTATTATGCTGTGGTTTTACTGGTTACTGGAGATCAGAGTGGGCTGAATGTGGAACCTGGACTAAGATGAGTCTGACACCTCTGGTTTAGATCATTTATATTTAAATCTTTTTAACCAGCCTAAGTTTAGATTTTTTATTTATTTATTTTTTTGCTTGTTGCCCTTTTAGCGCATGATTCATGTTTCTGCCTCACATCCTTTTCCTGAATCTGCTGTCATCTGTTCTCCAGTTCCTCTACCACGCCTGGATCACCGACCCTAAAGCCGCTCTGAGGGCTCGGGCCAAAGACAGACGCAAGTTCTGGAAGAAATACACCAGAGGAGTCAGAAAAAGGAAGAGCAAGAAGGATGGTAAGCAGGTCCTGGAGATGAAAAGGAAATAAAAGTGAGTTTTCTGCTGTTTTAAACTACAGCAAGGTTCTTTACTGGATTTCAGCAGGTCATGTGACCATCGAGGTCGGAGAGCTTTCTGATGGGCAGGAAAAGACGGAAGAGAACAAGAAGTCCGGTGGTCCAGGTTGGCTTCTCTGCAAGAAAGTTGTTTTATTACATTTAGGAAATAAAGACTGGGTTATTCTAAACACAAGACTAGAAACACTAAATCAGGAATGCAAGCATCAAATACAATGTATGCAGATTAGTCGTAGTATCATTACCTTATTAGCAGCACATAGAAGAATTTCCTGTTGAAGCTGAAAACCGACTGATTCAAATAAACATCTGACTTAGGATAAGACATTGATTTACAATTCTCCATCCAGAAAATCCTGGAAATGATGCACTTCTCCCTTTTGCCATCCCTTGGTGGTTTTCAGGGGATAGTAATGAGTAGTTTGCTGAGCTTTTTAACCCTCCTGTTGTCCTCATTTATGGGCACCAAAAATAAATAAATGTCCTCATAAATGAGGACAACAGGAGGGTTAAACTAACCTCTGCTGTGTTTCGTTCCCTCTCTCAGACAACATCATCAAGCGAGTGTTCAACATCATAAAGTTCACCTGGGTGCTGTTCCAGACGACGGTCGACAGCTTCACCAAGTGGATGAACGACATGTGCAGGGAGTACATCGACATCTCCACGGTGCTGAGGATAGAGCGCTGCATGCTGACCAGAGAGGTCAAGAAGGTACGGAAACCTCCACGCTGGCTTTCAACGTGTAGACGGAGATAGTCTTTAAATTAAAATGAATCCATTTACTGGCTCATTTAGTGTCCTTCTCAAAATCAGTCCCGTGACTTTCTGACTGATAGCTTTTACTGTATTTTATAGACTTTTATGTTGTTTTATGTGATTTTGTTTGAATTTATCATGTTATAAACACTTCAGCACTAGACCTGGAGATGCTAGTATTAAAAACGATCTCAAAATAACACAAATTATAAGCAGCGTATGGACAAAAAGGTGTTTAACTCTCTAGGCTCTATCTATCTATCTATCTATCTATCCATACATACATACATACATACACACACACACACACACACACACACACACACACACACACACACACACACACACACACACACACACCAGTGTTTCCTCTATATTCATTCAGCAGCGGTGGCCTGCCATTCCTAAATCCCAGCTGCTGCTCCTTCAAATTTCTTTTTTTTAAAATTTTTTTTATTTTTTTTTTATTGTCGCAAATACTCCACCACCACGTCTCCACCTTCACAGCAGTCTTGCACCGTGTCGGGTTCTCGCGAGTACTGAGGTAAACTACAGATAACTATCTTGCTCAGTATCTACTCTTTGATACGTCGGATTAATACGACATTCATTACTCACGAGATCGCGGCCTTGAAAGTGACGTTACGTCCAGCATCCAGGCAGCAGGTCAGAGAGTCAGAGGAACGTTGTCTTGGAAAATAGGGCAGCGACTTACTGGAGAAAAGTTATTAGCTTAAGATAACTCATAATAGATTCTACAAGTTAAATAGGCATTCATATGTGATAAGTGATGTTACCTAAAATTAGTTAAACAGCCCACATTGGTTGATATCGAAATCGGAAATTGAGATTTGGACAATATCGACATACCGGTTATCAGCTAAAAAGACAATATGGGACATCGCTAGTAAAGGATGAACTAATCTCCTCCTCGCAGGGCAACGTGCCATCCAGAGAGAGCATCCACGTCTACTACCAGAAGGCCATGAGGCTCAACATGTCCAGACAGGCCAGCATGGATCAGCTCAGCGAGGACGAGTCGGCCTCGGGCTCCTCCAGCAGGGTGCGAAGGAGGCGGAGAGGATACCCGATGGAAAGTCAGGACTCCACGGCCTCCAGAGACAGCATGTCCAGGTACATGAGGAAGCACTTGGGATGGGGATAACTTTCCTCCTCGGGATATGCCGACTTAAACGCTGAAGGATTGTGGACTGAAGTTTAGGTAGGGATCATAAGATGCAATTAAAGCTGCAAGCAGTGTTGAACGGGTCCTCACATCCTTGCTGATCAGTGAATCCACGCATGTCCACCAGGTGGCGCTGCGACTGAGAGTGTATTTAGGCCTCTGGATGTGACCAGGGCTGGATTCTGATCACACATGTTAAGTTTGAGCAGATTGGAGGATGTACGGACTATTTATGCAGCACTTCCTGTCCATCCACCAGGTGGCACTATCACTGTGACTGTATATTGGTCTATGGAATTCATTAATTCAGTTCAATTTTATTTATACAGCACCAATTACAGGTCAGATTGTCTCAAGACGCTTTACGGAACCCATATGCCTGCACTGGAAAAAATGCCCCTCTCAAAACAAGAAAAAAAAACTTATTTTAAGGAACTTTTACCTTGAAATAAGTGAAAAAATCTGCCAATAGAACAAGTGAAAAATATCTTGGTAAGATTTCTTGAAATAAGATATGATATTTAGAATACTGAGATCTTAAAATTAGCTGGGAAAACTTATTTTAAGCTCTATTTTATCAGGATTGTCAAGCTTAGGGGTCTGAAAATAAGCCAGATATGCTTTGAAAATAAAAATAAAAATAAAAAAATAGGAGTTTTTCACTCAAAAATAGATTTTTGCTTTCATGTAACCTCCTAATTTGAGATGTATTAACCCTCCACTTGTCTTCATTTACGGACACCAAGAAATATTGTTTCCTTGTCTGAAAAAAATTCAGTAAAAAATTCCCCAAATTTCTGAAAATTTGCAAAACCTTCAGGAAGAAAATTCCAATAATTCCTTAAAGGTTTCCCTTAAAAATCACATAAAAATCAACCAAAAACCAGTGAAATTCGCTGGATTTTGGTTGATTTTCTATGTGAATGTTCTTAAGAAACATTTTTAACATTTATTTTTTCCACCAAAAATGTTCAAAGATTTCCCAAAAATGTTGAAAATGTGGACATCAGAAGTTTCACTGTGAGAATATATTTTTTCCCACATTTTCAAACTTTGAAATGGGTCAATTTGACCCGCAGGACGACACGAGAGTTAAAAGATAGCATGCCTGTCAAACCTATCGGCAGGTTTTAAATTAAAATATATCCAGATTATGCATTTCTTAGATGTTCAAAGCTGTCCTGATCTCATTCAGTTCTATTAGGGAAGATGTAGAATGTAGTTTTACATTTTTCACTTCATCCAAACTCTTCACTTCATCGATCTAACACTGCGGTTGGATTAGATGCTTTTATATCACCTGTCTCTGTAACAGAACATAGATCCACCTCATCCTTCTCATCCTCCCATCTCTCACCACCTCTCAGCGCCTTCACTGAGGCCACCACGCTGTTTTCTCGCCAGTCCACCCTGGACGACCTGGACGCAGAGTTCATTCCCAAAACCAGCGAGCGCGCCAGGCCCAAGCTGCGTAAGATGTACGGCCTGGACGTGTCCAACTCGTCCGTGGACAGCGGCAGCAGCTTCATCTCCAGGTGCTGCACACCTGTCTCACTCACATGGGTCACATCACTGCATCTTCTCAGCGTTGGTTTTTAACTTCAGCTGAATCACTGCATGACTTTTGTTTGGTGCTTCCTATCAGAAAACTGAAGATGGCCTAAATTTCTAAGTGACCCCAAACTTTTGAATGGTGGCGTAATAAAATATTGTAAAAATACAGCAAAAATACAGTAAAAATATAGTAAAAAAAATATATAGTCAAAGTACAGTAAAAATATAGTAAATATATAAAAAAAATACAATAAAAATATAGTTTAAAAAATGGTTAAAATAAAGTAAAAGTATTGTAAAAATATCGTAAAAAATATAGTAAAATATTGTAAAAATACAGTAAAACTATATGGGCCTCTGTACCCCTATGGAGATATTCCATTAAAAATCAGCCATTTCCAGCTAGAATAGTCATTTACCACATTATCAATGTCTACACTGGATTTATCATTCATTTAATGTGATCTTCATTGGAAAAAAACTGCTTTTTTTTTCAAAAAATAAGAAAATTTCTAAGTGACCCCAAACTTTTGAATGATAGTGTAATAAAATACAGTAAAAATACAGTAAAACTAAATTTAAAAAGTAATAGAAAAAATGCAGTAAAAATAGAGTAAAAATATAGAAAAAATACAGTGAAAATACAGTAAAACTACAGTAAAAACATATTAAAAATACAATAAAAATGCAGTAAACATATAGCAAAATGACGATAAAAATACTGCAAAAATATAGTAAAAATACAATTAAAATGTAGTAAAACTACAGTAAAAATATAGTAAAAATACAATAAAAATGCATAAAAATATAGGAAATATATAATAAAATTATAGTAAAAATACACTGAACATATAGTAAAAATACCACAAAAATATAGTAAAAATACAGTAAAAATATAACAAAAATACAGTGACAATATAGTAAAAATATAGTAGAAATACAGTAAAAATACAGTAAAAATATAGTAAAAAGATCCACTACCGTTGAAAAGTTTGGGGTCATCCAGAATATTTCCCGTTTTCCATGAAAACTCCCACTTTTATTCTTGTGCTAACTGCATGGCCTCCTGCATCATCCATCTACACACTTGTCTCACTCACATGGATCACATCACTGCATCTCCTCAGTGTTGGTTTTAACTTCAGCTGAATCATTGTATGACTTTTGTTTGGTGCTTCCTCTCAGAAACCTGAAGATGACCTAAATACAACAGTTTGATGAGGATCTGTTCCTCCTCTCTCATTTAGGGTTGGAATAAACAATCATTATCTTGTTTTCGTGTTTACTGAGACATAATTCAGTTCTACTTTAATTCCCTGTACTTAGTGTTCTCTGACAGCATGTTAAGCATTGTTGTTTTGCATCTGTCTGTGTGTTTAGATGTGTCGTATGGACCTTCCTTTTCTGTGGCTGCGTTGCATCAGGCTTTTATCTAGTCAAGATGCTGTAAAGTTGAGCTTCTTGTTTGAATGGAGTCAAAAAAGAATAATTCTATTGTAATTCTACCGTTTTTGTTATGATGCATGCAATCCACCTAAGTGCGGGACGCATTTTATTTATCTGCACCTAAACCAACATATTTAGCTTATAGGCAGTCCAGCTAAACTCCTTGTCAACTCAAACAGCTTCTTTTCATGAATGCCTGGACTCTAACCTTGACTTTGCTGGGAAAACAGTGACAGTTATCATCTTTTTAAACCCTCAGTGAAGTAGAAAGGGATCCTGAAAAGGTTCAAAGGTCCTGTTTGCTTTTTGGGATCATGAAGTAGCGTTTGCATCCAGAAATGTTTCCCAGTTTGGACAGACATGAGTTGTAAGCAGATTTAAATTTCTATTAAAGTTTTTGTGGACATCTGTAATTGAAGGCTGGTTTAAAGACTGATAATGACTGACAAAATCATGGCAAATATCATAGGAAATGCAATGCTCGGTGACAAATACTGTGCATTTATCAATACATGTGCATTAAACTATAGAATGTTCTCTATAATATCTATGAAATGTTATTTACTAATTACAAATGTTGAATGGGGGCTAAAGTAAACTATTAATAAAATATGCCTTTATTCATGGCGAGGTTGTGGCATAAAATATTCGGGATGTCCAGTAATATCAGCCCACCAATATTATCGGCCCGATATTGGCATAAAAATGTAATATCGGTCAATATCATGAAAACCGATAAAATAATGCCTGGATTTCACCAGCACTTACCGACTCAGAGGGAGGGAGAATGTGAACTGTTGTTTGAGACATTTTTTTTAAATGGCGTAAATATGTAATTTTTTCCATAAGTTCAGTTGAGGTAGTTTTATTTTGCTCAATGTTTCCATCTGAAAGCCTTGTTGCATCTGAGAATGCATCCAATGGAGCATCACAGTAAAATGAGGCATGATGTGTTAATTCCACTACAGGAGATATGAGATGTTACCTGGAATTAGTTAAACAACCCACAGATACTGGAATCGGGAATTGAGAGTTGGACGATATTAGCATATCGGTTATCGGCAAAAAAGACAATATCAGACATCCCTAAAAATAATGCAAGTCAGTGATGTGGTTAAAATGATGTAAAACATACGGAGTCAAATGTCTTTAGTAAATCTGGCCTTGTATGTTATAAAAATTCTAATGCATATCTGCATGATGACTGAGAAACCAATTTAATTTCAGACATCTAGTTTAATAGTTTTATTCATGTCCTGTTTTGCCCTCTGCAGCGAGACGACCCAGTGTGTCATGCTCTACTCCAGACAGGGAACTACAGACACCATAGAAGAAGTGGAGGACGAGCAGGACCAGGGTGAAGAGCGGCAGCAGGTTCCCTGGGAGTCCCAGCAGCTGGATGAGAGCGAGGAGGCTGAGGGTGGATCCTGGAGTGATGGAGAACCTGTGGAGGAACAGGAAGAACGGGAGGAGGAACATTGTGAAGACGGTGAGGAAGGTGAGGAAGGTGAGGAGGAGCTACAGGGAATTGAGGTACCAGAGGACCAGGAAAGGGAGGAGGCTCCCTGGGAGTCCTTTGGTCCAGATGAGGGCCCCTCCTTAAGGCCGGAGGAGACGGAGTCTGGCCCCTCTGGTCAGGAGAACGACTTCGTCACTGAGAGTGAAGATGGAGGACAGCAGGACTTCATGCAGACAGAATCCCAGGCTGGGCTCCCCTACACTCCTGATACAGACGCTTCCAAAACATCTGACGCTGACGTACCTCCAAGTTATAGCAAAGCAGTCAGCTTTGACCGTCTGGAGGTTAGCGACGATGAGAGCGACATGGAGGATAGGAAGAGGCGAATGCTGATGACCTCAGACAGCCGCTCAGACAGCAGGTCCGACATCATGCTGCCTTCGATGACCACCGAGCTGACCGCCAGCGATCTGCTGCTCAACAAGTAAGTCTGTTTAGCCTTCAGCCCCAAAGGAATCAGAAGCTGCTGGTCTCAGGTTCATCATAAAAATGAGAAATGACACAAGAATGTAGAAATACAAACGTTTATTTACAATAAGTGAATGACAGAGAGCCAAATTTAGAGAGCTCATCTGCTCTGCTTACCAACTAGTTCCACTGAACCAGTTCCGACGAAACAACGAAACGCCGTACGTTAAACCAAGAACCGACCGTAATGAGTTCCGACGAAACGCCGTACGTTAAACTGAGGACCGACCGTAAACAATTCTGACATAACGACGAAACACTGTACGTTAAACCGAGGACTGACCATAATAAGTTCTGACATTATGACGAAACGCCGTACGTTACATCGAGGACCGGCTGTAATGAGTTCTGATGTGATGGCAAAACGACGTAAGTCAAGGACGTTGTAAACTGAGGACATCCTGTATCTGTTTAGTATTTCATCGATGCTTCCTTACGTCTGTCCAGGATGTTTTATGATGAGGAGCTGGAGCAGTCGGATAAGTTCTACCGCGGCCAGCCTCTGATCCTGCAGCTCTGCTACGCCCTCTACAACATGCTGGTGGCGCACTCGGAGTTCGTGTGCTACCTGGTCATCATCATCAACCACATGGTGTCGGCCTCCTGCGTCACTCTGGTCCTTCCCATCACCATCTTCCTGTGGGCCATGCTGTCGGTGCCTCGGCCCAGCAAGCGCTACTGGATGACTGCCATCGTCTACACAGAGGTACGGTCAAACACAAAGGTATCATTCAGAGGAAATCTGCAAGCTGTATTCATTTAATCGATCATTTTTGACAGCGTTTTATGGAGTGGTGGACGTCTGGTTTGAGAATAGAGCTCAAGCATGGAGCCTGTCTACATTCCTGTTCTGTTGTGTAGGATCAGTATGTAGTTATGGGACTTTTTGTATCATAGTTGACATTTTTGCTGTTTTCAGGCCTAAAATCAACATGACTGCCTATAACCAAACACCACATGGCGTTTCCATAATAAATAACTGTGGAATTTGTAAAGGCATGATCATAATGGACATAAAAACATTAGTTTTTTTATTTTACAAGATATATCCCATGGACTTCAAAAGTCCCTCAGTTATAGATTGACCCTGCAGGTTTTTCTTGGTCCGCAGCTCAGAAATCCTCCCTAACATTGATGCTGTTTTCCTTGCAGGTCACCATCGTCATCAAGTACCTCTTCCAGTTTGGCTTCTTCCCCTTTAACCAGAGCAACGCATATAAGAATCAGCCATATCACCCTCCCAACATCATCGGCGTGGAGAAGAAAGACGGTTACGTCCACTATGACCTGGTCCAGTTACTGGCTCTCTTCTTCCACAGGTCCATCCTGAAGGTATCTGGTGTCTGCCTTAAATATCAATAGAAGCTTCAGGATACAGTATTCAGTGCTTCTCTTCATAAAGAGCTCAACCAACAATCAGTATAAACATCCATTGTTGTCCAGAAGTTATCATCCAGCTGCAAATTCACTAAAGCACCAGTTGTGTCTGAACCCTTTTAACCCTCTGAATTGTTTTTTTTCTTTTTTCACTGCAATATAAAGTCATGTACGTCTATGGACAGCTCACCCATGACTAGAAGAGAAAACCTAAAGTTCTCCTCTGTGCAGTACGACACAGTTAATCATAAAATGATCAATATTCTCCTGTTTTTAAATGTCTCCTATCGATTCATTCTGTGTAAACACAAAATGAATTTTTATGAGTGATGGTCACAGCTGAGTGACTGACGGCTTCATAGCTGCGATGAGGAGCACAGAGTTTTGGGATTCTTACAGAGTTTGGCACAAATGGTTTATTTTTTCTATGAGACTTGTAGAATAGGGTGATTCTGATGAATTCTCACAGTTTTAGGCTCGAATTTGGTTTCCAAAGGAACAGCATGTCATAGATGTGTAGTTGAAAGGCATCACACAGTTAAAAACCAGAGGATTCTTTCTGTTTTTACAGTTTCAGGGTCAGATAATTAGTGTAATTTTTGCACTTGTTTGAAAGACATGCCTTTCAAGCTGAAAATAGTCTGTGTCTGATGCAGTGTTTATTCCAGTTAGAGGAGCTTTTTGTTCAAACTGCAGCACCAGGTTGTTTTATCAGGCAAATGATCAGATTTGGTAACTTCCACACATTAAATATGGTGTTGCTCCTGCCTCTCAGTGAGGTGCAGAAGCATGTGGTTTCCACTCAGCCAATCAGCAAAGATCACTATACGTTACATCACACTACATCGTGGCATCTGACCAATCAGAGGCCTGGAACGGATCAAGCTTTCTCTTTTCTCTAAAGTTGGAAGTTGGACTTGCTGCTCGGTTCTCTTCCATATTGGGTTCGAAACGTCCAAACTAACCACGGCTAGTTGATGAAACTGACACATTTTACGGTTCAGTAGTTGTGCTAAGTGATGATATATACATTTATTGGAATGTTTTTTTACCACTAACGGACAGGAACCATAGATGGTAACTTCATTCACCTTGAATGTCCTCCAATGACACTTTAGGGTTGAAATTTTGAATTTCAAAGTATTTCAACGAGTGCCCTTTGAAGGGTAAAGTGGTAGAGCTGTTCTATTGGATTGCTTTGAATTTCACAGGTAGTCCTAACAAAGCGCTCGGTTAGTTTTATTTAAAGTTGAAACCCCAACTGATGCACTTTGCATGAAAAGTGCTCTGCAGATGAAGTCTCACAATATTAACCCTTTTGTGGGACAAACATTCTGCAGCACACATAGCATAGATTTGAAGACTAGATGTTTCATTTGGAGGCTCTCCTGTTGTATTTCATCACCTCTTCTTCGTATTTCCAGTGCCACGGGCTGTGGGACGAAGACGACCCCAAAGAGAAGAAGGAGGCTTCCCGTCAGAGTGAGTCTGAGGATGAAGGAAAAGAGAAGAAGGAGGAAAGCGAGAAGGAGTCTGAACCTGCCTCGTCGCTGATCAGTGAGAGGAGAAGTTCCACTCACACCTTGAGGTCCTTAAACTTCGGGACGTCCATAGATTCAGGACACGTCCAGGTGCATTTCCCAACGCAGCAGACCTACCAGCGACGCAAAAGCTCCAGCGGAGGCTCGCTGTCTCATCGATCCCTCCACTCATCGGCAAGGTCCAAGAGAGGTAAAGGCCCTGGCTATTTCCTGCAATTAAATGCCTATTTGATGGTTGTTTTGCATTTTCTACTAAATATACCACTTCCAGAATTATTGACATCCTTTCCCAGTAGTCGGTGGCGATGCTTTTATTTGCCACCGCATCAATCAAACAGTTCTCAACAAGCTTCCTGCACGTCTCTGCTGGGATTTTATTCCACTCCTCTTTTGTGATGATCTCAAGGCCTTTGAGGTTGGAAAGTATTCTTGCTATCACTTTATTACACAAGGCTAGTTGTTCTGCAGACTGTCTGATGTTTTTGTCCTGAATCCTAATGTCACCTTTGACAATGTTCTTCTTCGTCTTCTACTTCTTCTTCGTTTTCCTCTTCTTTATCTTCTTCTCCTTCCTCTTCTTTGTCTTCTTCATCTTCTTCATTTTCTTCTACTTCTTTATCTTCTTCTACTTCGTCTTCTTCATCTTCGTCTTCTTCATCTTCTTCTTTTTCTTCTTCATCTTCTTCTTCAGCCTGGGGTGCTTTTACACTGACTAGCTGAGCTTGTGTTCGCCTCAATTTATCATTTCCACATTACAACCTAAAGATCACAGTCGATCTACAAAAAGGCACAAATGGTTTAATCTCAGGTACCTGGAACTGATGATATAGTGTTTAACTTTATGATCAAAATGACAAAATTTAGACAAAAATCAGACAAAATTCATTGTACAGTGACCATAGATGAACTCTTCTTACATCTCTAGCACACGTATCACCATCTTTTGCCACTTCTTTATGTGACGAAATTAATTTGCCGAAATAAAAATCATCATTATTTGAAAGTTGGCATATTATGAAACATCTTGGGCTTTATGGAAAAAGACAAACTGACCAAAGCAGTCTTCCTCCTACAATCAATCCCTTCGAGGGATGTCATATTTGGAAGTGAGCACAACCATTATTATTCAAACAATATTGATTCTAACAACAATAAATAGTAGAACTTCTTTCACAAACGCTGTCCCTTGTGCTCTCTAAACTTAACCCTTGGACTGGTTTTGTGTTTGCGACTCTCAGGCTGCATCAGCGACTCTTCACGCTTCATTTACAGCTCAAAATGTAAATTATTTCCACAGGAAGTACCGCTTCCCACAACAGCAGCCGCAAGGACGGCAGTGAGGCCAGTGTCCATCAGAAGACCCGCAAAGAGATGATCATAGAGAAGCTGAGGGAGCAGGTCTTCAAAGCAAAGGCCTTTGTCATAAAGCGGTATGATAAAACGTAGAGTTGGTTCATAGAAGCTGCATGTTTGGTCTGATAGACTACACCATACTTTGACTAGAAAGTCTGAAGTTATGACGGCTCTGATGAGAAGTGGTGCTCAGCGAGTATTCTGGATGAATGATGTGAGATGCTCTGTGGAAAATCACATCAGATAAAACCTCTCAGAGGCCTAAATTTAGACCATTAATTACAGGATTCCCGGCAGGCCGTCCAGTGTCCTTTTTGTAAGTGCTGCAAGCAGACAATCAAAACACCTAATTGCTCTAAATTTAATCACGACGGAACGAGTGGTTTCTGAGATATTATGTCGAGAATAGAAACTGAAATCCAAACTTTTTCTCAAAATATGTCCAGTGGTTTCATCACTGGCAGCATTTCCTGTATTTTTTATAACATTATTATTCAGTTTACAGTTTGAAAAGCACCTGCACTCATCGTGTACCAACATAATAGAGATATTTTACTACTTTTATTCTTAAAGTGTTTCCATACTTCCTCTCTACTCCATGTAGCCCACAGTTTTTCCACTGTAAGCTCTATGTTTTTGGCACATTTTTAATGAAATAAGGTGAAATATCATGAGTTTAAGCTTAGATTTGGGTACGTTTCCCAACAGAGTGGCACATTACTGCTAGTATTTAGTACTTAAACTTTGTTCACAATCTGGCTATTTTTTTTTTTTCGAGTTTTACAATTTCTCAAATTTCTTGAAAAGTATCTATCCGTCTGGCTGTCTGTCCATCTGTTCTTTGTCTGTTCTTCATCTGTTCTTCGTCTGTTGTTCATCTGTTCTTCGTTTGTTCTTCGTCTGTTCGTCTGTTCTTCGTCTGTTGTTCACCTGTTCTTCGTCTGTTCTTCGTCTGTCTATCTGTCTGTCCGTCTGTTCTTCGTCTGTTGTTCATCTGTTCTTCGTCTGTTCGTCCGTTCTTCGTCTCTTCTTCGTCTGTTCTTCGTCTGTTCCGCTGCTCATTAATAACATGAGTTCTGCTCTCTGTAGGTTCATGGACTTCTACATTCCCATCAGGCAGTTCTTCTATAACCTGATCCATCCAGAATACAGCGCAGTCACAGACGTCTATGTGCTGATGTTCCTCGCTGACACGGTCGACTTCATCATCATCGTGTTTGGCTTCTGGGCGTTTGGTGTAAGTTGGTTTTTCTTAGATGTTGAAGAAAATCACAATTTTCACCTTTACTTCATGACTTGTTAAAATGAACTTTTATCTGAAACTTTTCCTGCAGAAACACTCGGCGGCGGACATCACGTCGTCTCTGTCGGAAGATCAGGTGCCGGGACCCTTCCTGGTCATGGTTCTGATCCAGTTCGGTACCATGGTGGTGGACCGGGCCCTCTACCTCAGAAAGTCTGTTATGGGCAAAGTCATCTTCCAGGTCCTCTTGGTGTTTGGCATCCACTTCTGGATGTTCTTCATCCTGCCGCACGTCACAGCAAAGTAAGAACTTTATCTGACCTCCAGTTAGATATATTCAGCTGGAGTTGGGCTTCTGATTCATTAAAGTTCTGCAGTTTGAGGCGCCTGATGGATTATTTGGCAACGTGAAGCCTCTCGTCACCAGTAGTGAGCCTCAACATGAAGGTTCATCCAGCTGCTGACTGTCAACAAAAAGCAAAGTTTTCTTTTCTGCTCCTGTTTGTGCTCCATGGAAAAATCTTAAATATACACTTAGTGGTGACAAAAACACACAACACATGTCCAGCTGTTGACACACTTAATTCACGTGCACCATGAGCAGCATGTAAAATTTCTGATCAACGTTTGTATTCCTTTTTTCTTTCCTGTCACTGCTGAGAAAATGAAAAATGTGCCTATATGAATCCTCTCCATTTTAGAAAGTCTCTGTTAAAAGTGATTTTCTGAATGAATGTAGAAATCAAAATCACTTAACTTAGTGATGCAAATTTACCTTTTGTTAATTTAATTTGCAAAATGTTCCAAAACTAGGGCTGGGACTTTAACGCATTAATTAATTACAGAAAAAAATTCTGCATTTCATCGCACCTTTTCGTCCCATCACTGTCCAGAACATTTCAGAAAGCTTAAAAACCCCTCTCACCCTGGAAAAAATGCTCCTCTCAAAACAAGAAAAAAAAACTTATTTCAAGGAACTTTTACCTGGAAATAAGTAAAAAAATCTGCTAATAGAACAAGTGAAAAATGGCTTAGTAAGATTTCTTGAAATAAGATATGATATTTAGAATATTGAGATCTTAAAATTAGCTGGGAAAACTTATTTTATGCTATATTTTACCGGGATTGTCAAGCTTAGGTGTCTTAACCTTCCTGTTGTCCTCATTTACAGGCACCAAAAAATACTCCTTCCTTGTCTGAAAAAAAATCCAAAAATTCTGCAAAAATTCCCCAAATTTATAAAATTGTGCAAAATTTTCAGGAAGAAAATTCCTTAAAAGTTTCCCTTAGAAGTTTTTTGTTCATCCCCAAATTTGGCAAGAAATAAAAATAATAATAATAATAATAATAATAATAATTATTATTATTATTATTATTATTATTATTATTATTATTATTATTATTATTATTATTATTATTATTATTATTAAAAATATATAAAAATTGTAAATATTTTCAAAAAATGAATAAAAATCTTCCAAAAAACTCCTAGAAATGTCTGAAGTGATTCCATATATATCAGTAAAACTTCTAATATTTTCTTTAAGAACATTCACATAAAAATCAACCAAAATCCAACAAATTTAGCTGAATTTTGGTAGATTTTTTTTGTGAATGTTCTTAAGAAACATTTTTAACATTTCTTTTTTTCCACCAAAAAATGTTCAAAGATTTCCCGAAAATGTTGAAAATGTGGACATCAGAAGTTTCACTGTGAAAATATATTTTTTCTCCACATTTAAAACTTTAAAACAGATCAATTTTGACCTGCAGGACGACACGAGGGTTAAACTTATTTTGAGTTTTCTTATAATATTCAACTCAAAACAAGATAATTTCCAGATTGTTTGACTTAACAAGATATTTAAGATGCATTGTCTTAAAACAAGTCCCTCCATCTGCTGAAATGTCTCTTGTTAAGTGAATTTATCTTAAATCGAGTGGGATGAGACATTCTGACTAAAAATCAGACAAACAGACTTGGTCAGATTCTGAGTTTTTGCAGTGCATATTTTAAACATCTGCTGTGTTCCTTGTTCAGTTTCTCGGTTGTCTTTCTCTCCCTCTTGTAGGCGTTTCGCTGAGAATACCGTGGCTCAGATGTGGTATTTCGTCAAGTGCATCTACTTCGGGCTGTCGGCCTATCAGATCCGCTGTGGTTATCCCACCCGTGTCCTGGGGAACTTCCTCACCAAGAGCTACAATTATGTCAACCTCTTCCTGTTCCAGGGGTGAGTTTCATTTCTTCCAGCTGGACAAACAGGTCCAAGGTTCTGGTCATAACAAACAGCAGATTAAACCCAGAGCGCTTCAGAAACTGTACACCAGAGTATTATTCTATAAGATGTCTTTATTTCGCCGTGGGCTTTTGGAAACTCACTATTTCTAGATATTAACCCTCCTGTTGTCCTCATTTACAGGCAACAAAAAATATTGTGACCTTATCTGAAAAAAATCCAAAAATTCAGCAAAAAAAATTCCCCAAATTTCAGAAAATTTGCAAAACCTTCAGGAAGAAAATTCCAATAATTCCTTAAAAATTTCCCTTAAAAATTTTATATAAATTTTTTTTTTTAATCCCGAAATTTGGCAAGAAAATTCTTGTAAATATTTTCAAAAAATGAGTAAAAATCTTCCCAAAAAATCCTAAAAATATCTAAAGTGATTCCATATATATCAGTAAAACTTCTAATATTTTCTTGAAGAACGTTCACAAAAAAAACAAACAAATCTTTGAACATTTTTTGGTGGAAAAAAAGAAATGTCAAAAATGTTTCTTAAGAACATTCACAAAAAATCAACCAAAATCCAGTGAATTTTACTGGAATTTGGTTGATTTTTATGTGAATGTTCTTCAAGAAAATATCAGAACTTTTATTGATATACATGGAATCACTTTAGATATTTTTAGGATTTTTTGGAAGATTTTTACTCATTTTTGGAAAATATTTACAAGAATTTTCTTGCCAAATTTGGGGGATTTTTTATTTTTTTTAAATAAAACTTTTAAGGTAAACTTTTAAGGAATTATTAGAATTTTCTTCCTGAAGGTTTTGCAAATTTTCAGAAATTTGGGGAATTTTTTTGCTGATTTTTTGGGGGGATTTTTTTCAGACAAGGAAACAATATTTTTTGGTGCCTGTAAATGAAGAAAACAGGAGGGTTAAACTAACCGCTCTTTCACACTAGATTCAGGAAATTCTCAGTAAGGATACTGAATCTATTTTAGTCCCACGATGTGCCAGATGAACTAAAGCAGGCTTCTGCTCCTCAGGTTCCGCCTGGTACCGTTCCTGACGGAGCTGCGAGCCGTGATGGACTGGGTTTGGACTGACACCTCGCTGTCTCTGTCCAGCTGGATCTGTGTGGAGGACATCTACGCTCACATCTTCATCCTCAAATGCTGGAGGGAGTCTGAGAAGGTGTTTTTATCATGCTTCAAAAAAATCCAATTCCATAGCCAGTTTCTGTCACGTTGGAATTCAACCTGAAACTTACGTTTGTGCTTCGCTTTTGCTGCTTCATGAATCTTTTGAGGGTTAAATTCTGATCTCACTCTCTGAAATGTTTCATAGATTAAGTGAAGATGTTAGTCTGCTGTGCTCAATATTCCCAAAAGTGCACTCAGAATATCCTTATTTTGGCTTCACTAGTAGAGATCATGCGCCCTTGTAGTTCTCTCCCAGTCTGTCTGCAGGTACACTGGAAACAATGCTCCTCTCAAAACAAGAAAAAAAAATTATTTCAAGGAACTTTTACCTTGAAATAAGTGAAAAAATCTGCCAATAGAACAATGAAAAATGTCTTGGTAAGATTTCTTGAAATAAGATATATTTAAAATATTGAGATCTTAAAATTAGCTGGGAAAACTTACTTTAAGCTCTATTTTACCAGGATTGTCAAGCTTAGGTGTCTGAAAATAAGCCAGACATGCTGAAAAATAATAGCAGTTTTTCACTCAAAAATAGATTTTTGCTTTCATGTAACCTCCTAATTTGAGATGTATTAACCCTCCTGCTGTCTTCATTTACGGACACCAAAAAATATTGTTTCCTTGTCTGAAAAAAATCAGCCAAAAAATTCCCCAAATTTCTGAAAATTTGCAAAACCTTCAGGAAGAAAATTCCAATAATTCCTTAAAAGCTTCCATTAAAAGCGTAATTTAAAAAATAAATAAATAAAAATTTGGCAAGGAAATTCTTGGAAATAGTTTCAAAAAATGAATAGAAATCTTCCAAAAAAATCCTAAAAATATTTAACGTGATTACATATATATCAGTCAAACTTCTAATATTTTCTTTAAGAACATCCACAAAAAAAAAAAATCAACCAAAATCCAGCGAATTAAGCTGGATTTTGGTAGATTTTTTTTTTGTGAATGTTCTTCAGAAACATTTTTAACATTTCTTTTTTCCCACCAAAAAATGTTCAAAGATTTCCCAAAAATGTCTAAAATGTGGACATCAGAAGTTTCACTGTGAAAATATTTTTTTTTCCCACATTTTCAAACTTTAAAACGAGTCAATTTGACCCGCAGGACGACACGAGGGTAAAACTTATTTTGAGTTTTCTTGTAAAATTCAACTCAAAACAAGATCATTTCAAGATTGTTTGACTGAACAAGATATTTCAGATGCATTGTCTTAAAACAAGCCCCTCCATCTGCTGAAATGTCTCTTGTTAGGTGAATTTATCTTAAATCAAGTGGGATGAGACATTTTGACAAAAAGTCAGACAAATAGACTTGGTAAGATTTTGAGTTTTTTGCAGTGTACCATCCATTCTACAAGTTTACGTTCCATTTTCTCTGTTTTCGGCTCCATGATTACCTAATTTTGATGGATTTACCAGAATAGTCCATGCATAAAACACCCAGTTTGTCCATTTCTACATCCACTCCTGCAGAGGTACCCCCAGCCACGAGGCCAGAAGAAGAAAAAGGTGGTGAAGTACGGGATGGGAGGGATGATCGTGGTGCTGCTGATCTGCATCGTCTGGTTCCCGCTGCTCTTCATGTCCCTCGTAAAGTCTGTAGCCGGAGTCGTCAACCCGCCGCTGGACGTCTCGCTGAAGATCACCCTGGCAGGCTTTCAGGTGTGCTTCTTCTATCCGATCATCTGCAGGGAATCAAAACGGCTGAATGTTTCACTGAGGAATAAATACCAAACAGAAATGACAGTGAAGTTAATTCACCAAGACTCACATATGGTAGATCAATGGTGTCAAACTCATTTTAGTTCAGCTTCCACATTCAGACCAATCTGATCTTCAGTGGGCCGGACCAGTAAAATCACAGCATAATAACCTATAAATAACCACAACTCCTCATTTTTCCTTTTATTTTAGTGCAAAAAGTATGATCTGAAAATGTTGACTTTTCACGACTTATCTTTTTACAAAACATTACAAACAACCTGAAGTTTCTTTAGAAAAATAAGTTCAGTTTCAGCAACATTCAGCCTCAGTTTATCATTTCCACATTACAACTTCCAGATCACAGAGTGTCTACAAAGACAAGACAAAATATTACAAAAATGAGACACAAAATGACAAAAATGAGACAAACATCACGAAATGAAACGAAAAAGAAACAAAAAATTTGACAAAGTTACAAAGCGACAAAAAAATGGACACAAATGAGACAAAAAATGACAAAAAAGGAACAAAACGACAAAAATACACAAAAAACACAAGCGAGCCAAAAAAGAAACACAAAACGACAAAACCGAGACACAAAAGAACAATCTCGTGTTTTACTTCATGATCCAAACAACTTGTCATGGTCTAGAAATTATTTTAAATTTATAGTTTTACTAATTTACAATCTGCAGTTAATGTCTTCTCTGGAATTTTTACACTTTGAGGACCAGATTGGACCCTCTGGAGGGCCGCTTTTGGCCTGTGGGCCTCATGTTGGACACCCCTGCTCAAGTACATTTCAAACAACAGACCTTGTTCAAACAACAGACCTTGTTCAAACAACAGACGTTGTTTGAAATGTGCTGATATAAACTTCCCACATTCTTCAGAAATACAATTCTATAGAAACAGGTGCCTAATTAACAAACATCAGCTTTAACCAGCTTCATTTTACGAAGGAAATTTCTCTTTCCACAGCCCATCTTCACCATGAGCGCTCAACAGACTGCACTAAAGAATGTGTCAGGGGCCGAGTTTAAGAAATTTATGGGAATATTTGACAAGAATGATGTAAGTACAAGAATAAGTGTGTGATTTGTTTTGACTGGGTCGTAGCTACTATAAAATGCAGCTTGTTCTTTGTCTAAGTACTGGATGCTCAGTGTCCAGGCTGTAAATACACACTACACATGATAATTATCTACTTGTCATATTCCCCAGAGGATGCAGTTTGTGTTGGCATTACAATTCATTCACGAATGTATGCACCAAAGTTCATGGCAATCCATCTAACAGCTGTTGAGATATTTTACCTAAAATCACAAATGTCCTCCTTATTGTCATCACTAAGGTATAGGAACCACCAAAATCATCCATGTTCATCCTCTGGGGACCATGAATGTCACATCTTTTGCAGTAATCCAACAATGGCTGAGATATTTCACTAAAAATCACAGATGTCATCCTTAGTGTAAACACCAAAATATAGGAATCACCAATGTCCATCCATCCATGTTCTTCCTCTTATCTGGGGTCGGGTCATGGAGGCAGCAGATGAAGCAGGTCATTCCAGACGTTCCTCCTCCCAGCAACACTTTCCAGCTCTTCCTGGGGGATCCCAAGGCGTTCCCAGGCCAGATGAGATTATATGGACAAAGACCCCCTGAGTCTTCAGACTCTGCCTCCTCCACAGAGGACGTGTTTACCAGATTCAGGAGATCCTGCTCTTTCCACCGGTCCACAGTGTCTCCAGTACGGGTCAACAGTTCTACACCCCGACTGTACACAGCCTGAGTAAAGCCCTGCCTCTCTTTCCTGAGACGTGAAACAGTTTGCCAGAACTTCCTCGAGGCCAACTGAAAGTCCTTCTCCATAGCCTCCCTGAACTCCTCCCACACCTGAGTTTTAGCTTCCACAGCTGCTGCAGCCCTGTAGGCCGACCGCTTCCTGTCAGCTGCTTCAGGAGACCTCAGAGCCAACCAGGCCTGAGAAGCCTCCTCCTTCAGCCTGACGGCTTCCTTCACCGCTGGTGTCCACTAGCAGGTTTTTTGGTTGCTTCTGTGACAGGAACCAGTGACCTTCAGGCCACCAGCTCCTAACAGCTGCTTCTGCAATGGAGGCTTTGAACATGGACCACTCAGACTCCATGTCCCCAACCTCCCCTGGATGCAGGAGAAACTCTTCTGGAGGTGGGAGTTGAAAACCCCACAGACAGGGTTCTCTGCCAGATGTTCCCAGTTCACCCTCACTACATGTTTGGGTTTACCAGGTCTGTCCAGCAGCCTTCCATCAGATCCAACTCTCCACCAGGAGATCAGCTGACAGCTCTGCTCCTCTCTCCACCTGAGTGTCCAGAACATTCGGCTGCAGGTCTGATGATACGACTATGAAGTCGATCATCAACCTTTGGTCTAAAGTGCTCTGGTACCAGGAACACTTATGAGAACCTGATGCTCCAACATGGTGTTTGTTATGGGGGGTCTTCTGAATCACTTAGTCTGGTCTCTCCCCCAGGACCAGTTTGCCTTGGGAGACCCTACCAGGAGCTAAAGCCCTGGACAGCACAGCTCCCAGGATCACAGATATCACTGCCATTCATATTTATTCTCTGGGGACCATGAATGTCACTTTTTTTGCAGTAATGGTTGGGGTATTTTATCTTCAGTGGAAGTGGACAACAAACTGACCGAATGCGGCATCTGAGGCGACCGCGCCACAAATTCTCCACATACTGATTTAAATGTCGACACTTTTACATGAAAGGTGAATGTAAACTGGTTCTGTTGATTCTGTGCTGTGGTCAGATAGCCTTGGAGTGGCTGGAGAGCTACTTTCCAGAGGATCTGATCATCGCTAAGCTAAAAGGCAGCTCCAACTCTCTGTGGACCATCAGTCCTCCCAGCAGAATCAACCTCATGGAAATGTTGAATTCCACAGAGGAGTTTCCCATCACTGTGTCCTGGTCTGTGCAACGGTGAGATGTTTCTTATTCATCATGTACAGTCCAAACTGTTTTATCCTTCATATTAAAGAGTCCTGCACCTCCATGGAAATAAAAAAGGTTTTTGCCATTATTTGAAAGAAAAAAAAGTACATTAAGGATAAATTTTTTACCAGTTTTGTGAAATTATAGGTAATAACTTGTAAAATCACACAAAAAAGTATTTACGTGTTTATTTTCAAAATGTCCACATCAAATGTCAGTGTTTTTACAAACAGTAATTCATTCTTTACAACATTTTACCTTAGAAAAATACTAGTTTTAGCTTGATTGATATATGTATATTAAGGATCGAAGTGCTAAATCATTTTTGAGAATTACACATAATATCTTGCAAAATCACAGAGGAAAATGTGTTATTTTGCATGTTTATTTATTTAAAAAACTGACCAAAACTGTCAATATTGTCTTCATCTAAAGTCAGTATTTTTACAAATAATTGTTGGTTCTTTACAGCGTTTGACCGTAGAAATATACCAGTTTTTACTGTATTTAAATCAGAAAAAAATATGGTTATTTTACAAATACCTGCCATTATTTGTTTTGTTTTGTATGTGTTTTGTTTGTTCTATATTTGGGCCTTACAGGGTTAAGGCTTGGGAAATGGCAATTCATTTTACCGGTTTTTTTTTGTTGTTTTGTTTTTTAACTATATTTTTACATTTATATTTTTCAGTTTCCAGCTCTAATAAATAGGATTTTGGGGGTATTTTTTGACACAGGTTTTGAGGTGGAAAACCCAGAAACAATCATTTCACTGTTTTTCTTTTCAGAGAGCTCAGTCGAGGAGCCAAAGCTGAAACAGCGTCGGGAAAACTAATGCAAAAACTGGACGATGAAACAAAGAAGGAGCTCATCAAGATCCTCAGCGGGCAGTCGAAAGACTCCAAAGTGTGAGTTTATCAGCTGCTCACCCTCTGATGAGAATGACAAGATTTTTAAAAACTGTTGGCTTTTAAGTTTACATTTGTATTTGAGGTGTTGCTGTGTATATTATGGCTGATTAATAAGCTTGAGAAAACAGCAGAATATCTGTGGTTTATCAGCTGCATCGGATGAAATGAGCTTCTGAGTATTTGCAGAACTAAACATCTGTTTAGTTTGGACTCTCAGTTTATTACCGCATGAGATTCAGGAGCATATTTATTACTGAAGAGGTGTATGTTTTAACTCTCAGTGCTTTCAATCTTCTTATCCCTCATTTCATACCCATCTGGAGACGTTTCACAGAAAAATGTTTTTGCGTTGAATTTACAACCTGTTACTTTGATAAAGGGGAATTTTAACGCCTGAAACAAGACATTAACCCTCGTGTCGTCCTGCAGGTCAAAACTGGCCCGTTTTAAAGTTTGAAAATGTGGAGGAAAATATATTTTCACAGTCAAACTTCTGATGTCCACATTTTCAACATTTTGGGGAAATCTATGAACATTTTTTGGTGGAAAAAAAGAAATGTTAAAAATGAAAATATTTACAAGAATTTTCTTGCCAAATTTGGGGGATTTTTTTTTCAAATAAAACTTTTAAGGAATTATTTGAATTTTCTCCCTGAAGGTTTTGCAAATTTTCAGAAATTTGTGGAATTTTTTTGCTGAATTTTTAGATTTTTTTCAGACAAGGAAACAATATTTTTTGTTGCCTGTAAATGAGGACAACAGGAGGGTTAATGAGAATGAGTGCAGTTATAGTGGGACATAGAATAAAAAATGCACTAATTTTCCATGTAATAATTCAGCATTTTGAGAAGCTACGTAACACAGATAGTTCACTAACAGCTTCTGTTTCCCCGCAGGACCCTGACAAAAATCATGCCTCGGTTTATTCGAGCCCCCAGTGACTCGGATGCAAAGCCTGTAACGGAGCTTCAAGAAGGTGAACTTTGTTTTGTGTTATTTAATGACCACAAAGGAAAAGCAAAAAATTCACATGTCCATAGCCTGAGATGTATCTTCTCTGAATCCTGTTCAGTTTCTGGACATTTTTTGCTCCTGATTTCTCATTTTTTACTGCAATTCCAAGTCCTGCACCTCTATTTAAACTGCACGACCACAGCTAGAAGTAGAGCGAATTCAACCATCTGTGCACTAAGACACAATTATAATGGGGGAAAATCATTAAAAAGTAGATGAAGAAAAAAATAAAGACACTTACATGGCTAATTTTGCAAAAATGTAAAAAAAAAAAAAAATCTGAACTCAACTTTTCCAATATTTTGCGAGAAGTGACACGGACAGCAGCAGTACATGCAGGTAATGTGGTAAATAATGCTGTTGCACTAGTTTCAGGTTAAAGTTATGCAATATTTAATGACATATAACACAAACTGACCACATTCTGCAGAAATACAACCAGTTTGATAAACTTCTAATCGCTAGATGTTAACCAACATACCAACAGTCAGATTGGAAACAGTATCATAATGTAAATCAAAGAAATGAAATCCATCCATCCATCCGTCATCCATCCATACATCATCCATCCATCCATTCGTCCATCTGGGGTTGGGTCGTGGTAGATGAAGCAGGTCATTCCAGACGTTCCTACTTCCAGCAACACCGTTCCCAGGCCAGATGAGATACATAATCCCTCCAGAGGGTTCTGGGTCTGCCCCGGGGTCTCCTCCCAGGAGGACGTGTTCAGAAAACCTCCAAAGGAAGTCTCCCTGGAGGATCTGAATCAGATGTCCAAACCTCCTCAGCTGGTTCCTTTAGAGGTGAAGGATCAGCAGCTCTACTCTGAGCTCCCTCTAGATGGCTGAGCTTCTCCCCTTATCTCTAAGACTGAATCCAGCCAGCCTACAGAGGAAGCTCATTTCAGATGCTTGTATCCACGATCTCATTCCTTCAGTCACTACCCAGAGCTCATGACCATAGGTGAGGGTTGGAACGTAGATGGATGGTAAACTGAGAGCTTCTCCTTGAGGCTCTGCTCCCTCTTCACCACGACGGTTCGGTACAACGCCCACATTACTGCTGATGCTGCACCAATCCTCCTGTCCATCTCTAGCTCCATTTTCCCATCACTCCTGAACAAGATCCTGAGATACTTCAACTCCTTTGCTTGGGGAAGCAACTCCCCCCCAACCCAATAAGCATTCTTAACCAGAAACTGTGTTGGTGATTATTTGTTTGAAATCAACGGGAACATTACTAACCCTGCATGGTACCAATCACTGATGGGTCCATCACACAGTTACATATATTTGAATACTTTCTGTTGAGTTTTTCTGCCTGCTGATTGTGTTTTGTTGTTGGGGATGAGAGATTCAGCTTGTAATAGTTTTTTTTCTGACATTATTCACAATTTGCGCCGACTAAATTCCACAATTCTCACTCTTCATCTTTGCAGAGGACAATCTGGGAAACATAACGCTGACCCTGAAGCGAGCTCAGAATACATCGGAACAGGTCCAAGAATGGTGGACTGTAAACCAGACGGAGCCCGGCCCCTTAGACGAAAAAAATAGGACTGACGTTGGTGTGGACCTGTACGTGTTCAGCGACCAAGTCAGCCCGCCCAGTCTGGGCTTCCTGGCTGGATACGGGTACGTTCGTAAAAACACTGAGGTGTATGTTTAACCCTCCTGTTGTCTTCATTTACGGGCACCAAAAAATATTGTTTCCTCGTCTAAAAAAAAAAAAAAAATCCAAAAATTAAGCAAAAAAAATCCCCAAATTTCTGAAAGTTTGCAAAATTTATTTAAAAAAAAAAAAAAAAAAAATCCCCCAAATTTGGCAAGAAAATTCTTGTAAATATTTTCCAAATTGAATAAATAAAACTAGATTCAGAGAGGAATGCACAATGAAACTGTTGGGAAAAAGCAAAGCAAGAAATGGTTAAGACGTTACAAGAAAAATAAGAAATATGATATTTGCCTTTTCCCCACATCATAGTCGACCTTACAGCCACAGAAGAGGCTTTAACCCTGTAAGACCAAATGTAGAAAAAAATGAGGAAAAAAACCCAACTAAAAATAATAATTATAATAACATTTTATATATATATATATATATATATATATATATATATATATATTTTTTTTTTTTTTTTTTTTTTTTTTTTAAAACACACAAATACAGAAGAATAATAAGAAAAAGCATCAAACAGCTGTTGTATTTTTGCAGCAGTGTGTTTTCCAGGCTTTACAGGATATAGAGCTGAACTCTCCTCCTCTGTGTTCCGTCTAGCATCATGGGTCTGTACGCCTCTGTGGTTCTGGTCATCGGGAAGTTTGTGCGCGAGTTCTTCAGCGGCATTTCCCACACCATCATGTTCGAGGAGCTGCCCAACGTGGACCGGATCCTCAAGCTGTGCACCGACATCTTCCTGGTGCGAGAGACGGGCGAGCTGGACCTGGAGGAGGACATGTACTCCAAACTCATCTTCCTCTACCGCTCGCCGGAGACCATGATCAAGTGGACCCGGGAGAAGACTCAGTGATGGACCGGAGGAAGGTGTTCTTCATTCAGTCGCTCTGCAGGTGGGAGCAGCTGTTTCAGGCCCACGAGGACCAGATTCCTCCTCTTCAGCTGGCCTCGGACGGCCCAAATGTGAAAAAACACATTTCTGAGTTACAAACTGGTGTTTTTTTTACAACTAAGCAACAACAGTAACAGTCACATTATTGAAAATTGAGCACAGATTTGCAGGTGCTGTATTTATGGTGGACTAAATGAACAGCTGGAGGTCTTTCCTAAGCTATAATCACTAATATAAAAGGAGATTTTGAAACACCTGCCTCTTATCGTTTTCACAGTCGCATGGCAGGTGGACAGAAACACTAACTGGCTGCAACTTTACTCTTTAAGGGCTTCCTACCGACAAATACGTGCACAAAAACGACCACACGAGCACAATCTCATACCGTCTCCAACTGGAACGTTCGGATGGTGGGACTGTGCAATACTGAGCTCCTGTTCTGCAGGTTTTAGAGGACGTGGAGCACATGAAACGGTCATTTCCAACTAAAAAAACACCAACTTCATGGCAACTTTCTGTTTTTTTTAATTGTCAAATAAGTGGATACAAAACCATCATCAGACAATCTGTTTGTATGAGAAGAACTCTTACATATCTTTTCTCAGGAAGAGCTGTTTTCACAGATATCCATTGTGTATGTTACAACATGTAGGCTTTGTTGGATGTAAAAGAGGTCATAGAAGAAGGTGAGAACTATTTAAATGGCATGAAATATAACGTGGAAGCTGTTTGCTTACTGCACAGGGACACAGATAGAGGATGCACTGAGGAGGGGAACGTGTCGCCGTGGACTTTATTTCTTTGCAGAGATTTTTGCCAATCCTCCGACGTTCTTCATCGCCCACCGGTCGGCTGGTGGAGACGAGGTCAGCAGAGGGCTGTTTCTGAATCAGGGTAACGTGCATTAAGGCGGCGGCACTTTATCGCCTCGCTGGTTTTCATCCCCACCAACACTGTGGCGCCTTCAGCCGTGCATCAAGGAAGAAAAAAAAAAGATTCCTCACACGAAGGGCTGAGACTTGGAGCCCTTTGGTCCAAACTATGCATTAGAGGACACTGTAGCATGAGAGACTAACTTCATTATTGCCATGAGTAACTTTCAGTAGGTGTACATAGGGGCTAGGATGAAATGTGAACCTGTATGCTAAGGCCATGTGGTATGATGGAGGTCCAGAGATCTGCTAATAAAACATGTGGAAAGGTGTGTGGACTTTTTCTGTTTGTGAATCAGAGTTTCAACAGGTGATGATGGAAAACTGCTGAACCTGAAACCCTGGTGTCCTCCAGAACCACCACTGTTTATTTTACTTTGATGTCATTTAGCAACAAATTGCCAGAAAATTTTAAGTTGTTGAAAGTGAGATGTTTATTACCCCTTTTAACAGAATCCTTTTTGAAGACACAAAATGATCCAAAATGACGAGAAAAGATCCAAGCTGACATAAAACTTGTTGAAATTGACAAGAAAATTGTCCAAAATGATTCAAAACTTGTCCAAAATTACAGGGTTCTCTGCCAGATGTTCCCAGTTCACCCTCACTACATGTTTGGGTTTACCAGGTCTGTCCAGCAGCCTTCCATCAGATCCAACTCTCCACCAGGAGATCAGCTGACAGCTCTGCTCCTCTCTCCACCTGAGTGTCCAGAACATTCGGCTGCAGGTCTGATGATACGACTATGAAGTCGATCATGGAGAACTATAGAGTCTCCAGGTGGTCCCCCTTCCAGGAACCATCCAGAGACTCCAAGAAGGCCGAATCCTCTGAGCTGCTGTTTGGTGCATAAGAACAGACAACAGTCAGAGTTTCCCCTCAGAGAGGCGACCCTCTGGTTCTCCAGGAGACCTTCAACAAAGCGACGTTCACCCACCCAGTGTCTCTCACCCTGGGCAACTCTGTGAGTATGCAGCAGCAATATTTCTACACACTGGAGTCCAGTTTGGATCCCTGTAACGCACAGAAGTTCACTCAGAACTGCAGGCATCATGAATGTAGGAGCATTAAATATCTGCTAACAGCTGGAGAGCATCAGCCTCATCTGAGGACGCTGCAGTCATTCCGTCTGTCAGACGCCCTCTGAGGCTCAAATATGGAAAATGTGTCTAACTGGTTTAAAAAAACGGACACAGACCATAAACTGCCACACAACGGAAATGTTTATTGATGCAAAGTTTGGAGCTCTGCTTTGGAGGAACATACAGGAAGTGGGCAACAGCACGAATAAAAAATAAAATGTAAACAATCCCTTCATTACCTTCAGTGAGATTAGAGCTTTAATTGGCATTTAGCTGATGTTTTCCTCACAAAAACACAAAACGCAGCATCGACAAGGAAGTCAGGGATGAACTCTCACTGCATGGTCCCTTTCTGGTGTTTAATTAGAGCAAATAAACACAGCGCACGATTCTCTTTTATTTTCAGGTAGACAAACGGAAAACAGTATGATTGGGTACAAGCTGCATCGTGTTTTAGTTCTCCAGGACGAGTCTAAATAAGCTGAGGAATCATTCTGAAGCGTTAATATCGACCAATCTGCTTGATTTAGTTCCAAACATGCATTAAACATCTGATTGCATATTGCTCCGGTAACATGAATACTGAATAAATTACCTCTGTACAAATAAACACCTAAACACCGATCCAGACACAGAGTACTTCTGATTTATATACTTATATATTCTCTAGCCACAGACGATAACAGCAAAATGTACAGCTTCACAGAGAGCAGAAATGATAAACATGTTGATAGGACAGGCCGAGGATCCACCTCAGAACACGAATTAAAAGGCTGTTTACACGCAGGTCGACTCTCCTGCAACACCGACTGCGACTGGTGGGATATTTTAAGATGCTTTTTAACTTTATGTTGCTGTTTTTGTGTTGTTTTTGCTCAAACAGCTGCCGGTCTGGGCTCCAGAGGGTGCAGCGGTGGCAGCAGATGGAGGCTGAAGGCTAACACAGGCCGCCCTCATAGTCATCCTCCTCCTCAGCAGCGGCCGGCGCCCCGCTAGCGCCACCCTGTGGAGCGGCAGCGGCCTTCTTCTTCTTGCCTCCTCCTCCAGGTACCCTCAGGGAGATGGCCAGTTTGGCGTACTGGGAGGAGGGAATCAGACGTAAGAGGAATCTGACTTCAAGTATTTACACAAAACATAAAACACTGCATTTAAACAAGAGCAGGAAAGGAGAGTTAAGCTACTAAAAAAGGCATGTTTGAAGTGAAAATAGTCACTTTTAGCCCAAAGTTATAGTTAATTTCACGCTAAAAACAAAGTTAATGACGTTTTATATCGGCTATATATATAATATAGAGCAACTTTAACTACTATAGAACAACTTTAACCAATAAAGAGCAACTTTAACTCAGTTTTGATCAACTTTGACTAATATAGAGCAACTTAAACTCATTTTTGAGTCATTTTAACACATTTTTGAGCAACATTAACTAATATAGAGCAACTTTAATTCATTTAGAGCAACTGGAATTCATTTATGAGCAACCTTTACTCATTTTTGACTACCTTGAACTAATATAGAGTCTGAATGCAGAGTTTCTTGTTTTAGTCAGATTTTTTTGCACTCCATGCTCTGCAGTAACTCTTATTTACTGCATCTCACTACATCTCAGCTCTACAGCAGCAAACCAATCACTGCTAGTTGATATAAAATGCATCAGTCCTGGGAACGTTCCCACAGACAGCAGATTTAAAACACTGGAATACCGGGAAACTCAGAGACTGATTGGTGCTGATAGGCTTAATCAGGATTGTGTGAACTCATTTGGCAAAGATTAAATGTGTCTATTTATACGTCCCACGCTCCAGCTTTAACTCAGGCTTTTTTCAGAAGACCTTGAAATATTATTCAATGTTTAATTTATTCATTTTTTTTTTATGGGAATACAAGATAATAGAATGTGAAGCTCAGCAAAACATACTGTGTTGTTTTACAGCAGGGAAAAATCAGCCACAGCTTGTTCCAGAGAATTCAAATCAGCGAATTATGCACAAAAAAAACGGTTGTCTTCACAAAGAGGCTCAGCCAACAGATCAAACGTTACCAGACTGAGGCCGGAGACACTGGAAGACACAAGTCATGTGTGAAGCTGATCCTGGGTCAGCTGTACTCACGTCGTTGTCCATGTACTTCAGTAAAGGTGAGTTGCACACGCGGTACACCTGGTCCTCGTCCTGCTCGTCATAGCCCTGCAGTAGCGTCTCCATGGCGACGCAATCTTCGCTCCCGCTGTAGCCGGGCAGACTGTCAGAGATCAAGAAGCGCTTCAGGTAAAAAGTTCCACCGTGAAGGTAATAATAATAATAATAATAATAATAATAATAATAATAATAATAATAATAATAATAATAATAATAATAATAATAATAATAATAATAATAATAATAATAATAATAATAATAATGATGATAATAATAATAATAATAATGATAATAATAATAATACATGAAAGGTGAAGCAAAGTCAGAGGCAGCAGGAAGTCACAAGAAGGAAGGTTTTTTTTTTCTTTTGAGGAGTTTTTTTTCCCTCAAGGACACTTTTTCTCTCCTTGTAATTTAAGGTTAAACCTCCTGTTGTCCTCATTTACAGGCACCAAAAAATATTGTTTCCTTGTCTGAAAAAAAACCCCAAAATTAGCAAAAGAATTCCCCAAATTTCTGAAAACTTGCAAAACCTTCAGGAAGAAAATTCCAATAATTTCTAAAAAGTATTAGTTTAAAAAAAAATAAACAAAAAAATCCCCAAATTTGGCAAGAAAATTCTTGTAAATATTTTCAAAAAATGAGTAAAAATCTTCCCAAAAATCCTAAAAATATCCAGTGATTCCATGTATATCAGTAAAACTTCTAATATTTTCTTTAAGAACATTCACATAAAAATCAACCAAAATCCAGTGAAATTTGCTGGATTTTGGTTGATTTTTTTGTGAATGTTCTTAAGAAACATTTTTAATGTTTCTTTTTTCCACCAAAAAATGTTCAAAGATTTCCCCAAAAAATGTTGAAAATGTGGACATCAGAAGTTTCACTGTGAAGATATATATATATTTTTCCACATTTTCAAACTTTAAACCGGGTCAGTCTGATCCTCAGGATAACATGAGGGTTAAAGACGGCAATGAAGCTTCTGAGTTCTTCTACCTGTAGCTTTCTCTGACACATTTATCAGCCGCTACATAGTCGCCTCTGTGGAGGTGAATCAGCACCTGAGCAGTGGTTTTCTGAGGAACGGAGGAAAAAACAGCAAGTTAAGGATCCATTCAGTAAAAAAAAAGGTTTGTTATCTTCTGCTCTGGTCTGAAGTAAGTAAGTAAAGTTTATTTCTTAAGCGCTTCTCACAGATAAAAATCACAAAGTGCTTTACAATTAAATACTAGAAAATAAAACAAACAATAAAATACATATACAAGACAAGTGGAAGAAATTGTCAACCAAATGCTTTCCTGAACAGCAGTGTCTTCAAGCCCTTCTTAAAAGAGTCCACAGATTCAGCAAAACGGAGAGACATTGGTAAAGCATTCCACAAAGTTGGGGCCACAAACTGAAATGATCGCTCTCCTCGAGTTTTATAGTTAGTCTTAGGAACCTCAAGCAGATTCTGTCCAGCAGAACGAAGAGCACGATCAGGGGAGTATGGAGTCAACATCTCCAATATATAATGAGGAGCCTGACCATGCAAGGCTCTGAAGGTGAGAACTAAAATCTTAAAATCAATCCTGAATTTCACAGGGAGCCAGTGTAACTCTGAAGTCAGGTTGAGTTCCACAACAACCTCCTGACTCAGAAATCTGTGTCATATTCAGTCACTTTAAAACAGGGCTGAGCTATTAATCGCATTATTATTCAGGCTTATGGGTTCTGTGAAGCGTCTTGACACAATTTGACCTGTAATTGCTATATATATAAATAAAACTGAATTGAATTGAAATTATTGGCACAATATGTCCCAAGTTCCCATTTTAAAATGAAGCATTGAGATGCTCCAGAGACACTGAATCAGATTCTCTAGGTTTAGAGGACATATTCTTGTTTTGGACAGACTGCAGCGAACATCTCATTTTTTTTGTTTTATGTTTGTTTCAGTGGAGAAAAAGGCAAAAATTACAGTTAATCACCAGAATCATAACTCGTGTCGTATTCACAATAACTGTCAGAATCATCACAAAATGATTTGTGTTTATTTTGTTTCATTACAACATGAATATAATTAAAATAGAGCAACTTTAGCTAATATAGAGCAACTTTAACTCATTTAAAGCAATTTTAACTCATATAGAGCAACTTTAACTAATATAGAGCAATTTTAATTAATATAGAGCAAGATTTCTGTTTGTTTTGTTTCATTTCATTCAGGATTTGGACCCTCTGACTGGAGACAATAATAATAATAATAATAATAATAATAATAATAATAATAATAATAATAATAATAATAATAATAATAATAATAATAATAATAAATCAGCCTGCTGCTCTTGGGTCTTTTTGCTATTATTAACAAATTTAATGATGGAAGAACAAACTCCATGATTGTCCAACCTTTAATAAAACACATAAAGCCTCCTAGATGAAGTCCAGTAGAGTTTAATCTGAAACCATGACTGCATTTTAAGTCTTTAGTCATGACGGTCTGTGAGGAATAAACTAGAGAAGCTGTGTTCAGATCACCGTCTACACTAGAAACTCACTTAGAACCGACTCTAAGGTGCATAAAGAAGTAAATGAAATAAAAAACTGCAATAAGTCGACCCACCTTGAAGCACATGGGGAAGTTCTCGATCTCTTTGTACATGTTCTTCTCTTTCTGCAGGGCGACGGCTGCTTCATCCAGCCTGGGTAGAAAGAGAGGAGGAGGACAACACAGGTATGTATTCTATCAGTCCAACAGAAGGAAAAATCATCAGAGGACTATTAACAGGCTCATCAGGACAGAACTTTATCTGAAAACTACCTGTGTTACCTAAAACTGCAGCCTGACAATGTGTTTCATTGAAAACCAGCAGCTATAAAACACTAAAGATTGGTGTCAACATCGTATCAGTGAACATTTCTTTTACCTTTTTAACCTGACCAGGAGTCTGGAGGCTTTTCCCAGCAGCTCCACAGCCTGACGCAGGCGGTCCTCATTCTGCAGATGCAAAATTACAATATAGCACTTCAATGAAATACTGAAAAAAATCAAACACTCAGAGTGTAAAAACTCCAGAGAAGACATTAACTGCAGATTGGAAACTAGTAAAACTATAAGTTTAAAATCATTTCTAGACCATGACAAGTTGTTTGGATCAGAAAGTAAAATACTGGATTGTTCATTGTTCTTTTGTCGTTTTGTGTCTCTTTTTTGTTTTGCATCTCATTTTTGTAATATTTAGTCTTGTTTTTCTCCCTTTTTTGTCTGATTTTTGTCGTTTTGATCCTCCAGTAAATCCTCTATGGTTCAGTTCCAGGTGACTAAATGTTGTGTTTCTTTGTCGACACTCTGTGTTCTGGAAGTTGTAATGTGGAAATGATAAACTGAGGCTGAATGTTGATGAAATTGAACTTATTTGTCTTGAGAAATTTTAGGATGATTATAATGTTTTGTAAAAAGAGAATTCCTTAAATGTGATAATTTTCAGAACTCACTTTCTTTTTAAAACTAAAACAAAGGGAACCATTCGGAGTTGTGGTTATTTCTAGGTTATTCTGCTGTGGTTTTACTGGTCACTGGAGATCAAACTGGGCTGAATGTGGAACCTGGACTAAGATGAGTTGGACTCCCCTGATCTTTACCGTGAAAAACAACAAAAAGGAATTAGATATAATAACACAGCATTCATGTTTTACTATAAAAACAGAAAAAGTTTGAGAATCCTTCATCTTTGGTCGGCATCCTTACCTCAAACACACCAGCCGCCTTCTGGTACAAATCCACGGCTTTCTCCAGGTTTATCGGCTCGATCAGTCTGAGGAGGAACATGTGTCGTATCACAAATGTGTCAATCGCTTCGTCTGATGTTGCGCCGATAATAAAATGCAACAAACTGTAAAAACAGGGTGTCTTTCTTACTTTCCAGCCCGATCCAGAGCCATGGCAGCGGTGTCAGGAGTCCCGTTCTCCATGTACATCATGCAGGCTTTCTCTATGTACTGGATGGCCTCCGGCATTTTCTTTTGTTCCTGTCGCAGAGCAAACACTGCAGAGTTACTAACGTGCTGCAGACGAGTGCAGACGGCGTGAATCTACAGCGGCTGCACTCACCTTCATCATCATACCTGCCTGTTCGATGGCCCTGAGGAAGAGGAGGAGAGTTACAATGAAACTACTGTGTTTAATGTTTGCAGCTGATTCAGTATCAGAGTTATTATCAAACAGGAAACTTACTTTGCGGCATGAAAAAGCCTGAAGGACGAGTTAAGGAAATTACAGCAGTAATGTGAAGTCAGAGGACAGCAGGGCCGAACAAGCCTTTCACTACCAGTTCTCTTCTTCAATAATCACACATTTGTGTAGTCTGTCAGCCCAAAGTGAGGTCTTCAGGGCTTCTCTTCATGTTGTATTGCTGTGTATTTCTGTAAAGCATCTTGTGACTCCAGTTTTTGAAGGTGGTACAGAAACATGATGGATTATTGTTCATTTTGGACAATTTATTTTGTCTCATATTTGTCATTTTGTGTTTCGCTTTTGTCATTTTGTGTCTCATTTTTATCTTTATATGTTTCATTTTTGTCATTTTGTGTCTCGCTTTTGTCATTTTGTCTAATTTTTGTCATTTTGTGTCTCATTTTGTCATTGTGTCCAGGTTTTGTCATTTTGTCTAATTTTTATCATTTTGTGTCTCGCTGATGTCATTTTTTGTGTTCTACCTGTCAAAGCACTTTGTGAATGTTCTTCCTAAAAGTGTGATACAAATAAAGTTATTATTACTATAAATAGCGCTTATTATTCTTATTACTGCAGATGGATAAACAGAGGATACGTTTTGTTTTCTGTGTGGTACTCAGCTTCCTTCAGGTAGGCATCCTTTGCTTGCTCATACTGCTTGGCATTCTTGAAGCAAACAGCTAAAAAGAAAAACAAACACAGATTAATTAGCAGTAGAATATGACTGCTGTTCTGCTAGTTTTAATGAGTATTACTGATTCATTTTACCTGCTTTGGCGTATTCTGATGCAGCACTGTCATAATCAGGCTTCCACTTAGTCAGACTCGTCTTCAGGCTACAGAAACGGATAATATGAGCAGTTTATAGTCAATAACAGCTTTAGAGGAAGCAGTGGGTAAATATTAGGTGTTAAATGAACCTATAATGCTGTGATAAAAGCAGAATAGTGTCAGTTAATGTCGTATAACCTTCCAGCAGCAGCAGCAGCCTCGGTGGCCTTACAGCGAGCTACCAACACTAACTGCTGTTTTCTGAGCGGGGATTAAAGCGGATTTTTGGCCGTAACTCACCATTTTTCCGCTTTAGCTATGTGCTCATGGGCTTCGTTGATCTTCTGAGCTGCCATGCCGGCAATGAATCGGTCAGCTATTACGAATTTATTATCGATAAATCGCTCAGAGTTGCGCTTCGTCGATGTTTGGATTAACAGGAACTCCTCCTCGGCCGCTACGTCATCCCCTGTCGCAGGCTACGGCAGCCGCGGAGGGCAAAACGTACGAGGAAGGCGAAACGCAAAAAGAAAATAATAGAAAATAATACTACAAGCTGTTCAAGAGAGTAAAGCGGGTTAAGTCACCACCTTTAAAGAGCAAAATCACAAAATGTTTGTGTTCTGAATGTCAATATAATATGAATCCAAGAAGGTAATTACATCATAATTACAACTTTATTGTTTTTTGAGTCATTTTGGACAATTTTCTTGTCATTTTCAACAAGTTTTATGTCAGCTTGGTTCGTTTCTCATCATTTTGGATCAGTTTTGTGTGTTTGGGATAATTTTTAAGTAATTTAGGACAAATTTCATGTCATTCTGGACTCATTTTCTGTAGTTATGAATCATTTTCAAGTCATTCTGGACAATTTTTTGAGAAATTTTGGGCCATTTTTGAGTGATTTTGGACAATTTTTAAGTCATTATGAACAATTTTTGAATAATTTTGGACACTTTTTGAGTCATTTTGGACAATTTTTGAGTCAGTTTCAACAAGTTTTATGTCAGCTTTGATCTTGTTTCATGATTTTGGGTCGTTTTTGTGTCTGGGATAATTTCGAGTCATTTTGGACAAATTTCATGTCATTCTGGACTCATTTTCTGTAGTTATGGATTATTTTCACATCATTTTGGACAATTTTCTTGTCAATTTCAACAAGTTTTATGTCAGTTTGGATCGTTTCTCATCATTTTGGATCATTTTTGTGTCTTTGGGATAATTTTTGAGTCATTTTGGACAAATTTCATGTCATTCGGGACTAATTTTCTGTCATTTTCAACAGGTTTTATGTCAGCTTATGTCACCGAAATTTGCTGGATTTTGGTTGATTTTTTTGTGAACGTTCTTCAGAAACATTTTTAACATTTAATTTTTTCCACCAAATAATGTTCAAAAATTTCCTAAAAATGTTGAAAATGTAGACATCAGAAGCTTCATTGTGAAAATATTGTTTTTTCCCCACATATTCAAACTTTAAAGGATGACACGAGGGTTAAATATGAAATAAGAAACAAGAACCGGATGCGGAAACGACGTCACAGCTCCCCGGCGTCTAATGGCTGAACAACAACAAACTGTCGGCTGAGAAACTTTACGAACTTCTTCACACACAAAGGAAAGTTAGAAACAGCTTCGCGTTTCCGTCGCATATCACTTCAGGTGTCTTTGTTTGTTCTTTTTTTAAAATCACAAATGTGGAATTACTAAATGGATCCCAGGTATGACATACCGCGGAGGGCCGCCGGTGGTGGCGGCGGGGGCTCCGCGAACTCGTCCCCCGCTCTGGGCTCTCAGTCCCGCCGCAGGAAGATGCCTCCCAGACCCGCTGACTTTAAACTGCAGATTATCATCATCGGCTCCCGCGGCGTCGGTAAAACCAGCCTCATGGAGAGATTCACCGACGATACTTTCTGCGAAGCCTGCAAGTCGACCGTAGGTGAGGACCGGAGGCGTTTATATTTCTGTCAACTTTTACATTTCACTAGCCTACAGCATGTAGCAGGGCTCCGACTACTTACTGGAGTGGAGCTGCTTTAACTGCCCCAGACTGGACGGAACAAACCAGACTGTCTTTACTGTGTAATGGGACTGAATAGAGGTTAGACTAGTAGCTTTGAGTGGTTGCTAACTTCAGCTAACTTTAACATTGTTCTAGATAAAAACAGTCTTAGCGAGCTGGTCATGTTGCTAAACTCATTCTAGTCCAGGTTCCACATTCAGCCCAATTTGATCAAAAGTGACTAGTAAAATCACAGCATAATAACCTATAAATAACCACAACTTCACATTTTTTACGTTTGTTTTAGTGCACAAAAGACTTCTTTTTGCAAAACATCATGAACGACCTAAAATTCGTTTAGAAAAATAAATACAAAACATTGTGCCTCAGTTTATAATTTCCACATTACAACTTCCAGATCAGAGTGTCTACAGAGGTACACAACATTTAGTCACAGCTATCTGGAACTGAACCATATAGTTCTTTACTTTTAAAAAGACAAAATATTACAAAAATCAGACACATAACGACAAAATGAGACATAAAATGACAAAAAAAATGAGACAAATGACAGACAAAAAAGTCATAAAGTGACAAAAAAATGGCTGAATGAGACAAAAAAACTACAAAAGCGTGAAACAAAATGCTACACAAAGCAATGAATAAAGCAAAATGCAAAGTGACAAAAATGAGACATAAGCGAGACAAAAAGGAAACACAAAACAAAAACGTGAGACAAATCAAAAAAGTCAGACAGAAAACAACAAAAACAAGACAAAATATACAAACTGAGACACATAATAACAAAAGCGAGAAACAAAATGACAAAAAATAAGACAAACGACATGAAATAAAACAAAAAGAGACAAAAAACTAGACAAAAAAGTTTTAAAGCGACAAAAAAAGCCCAAAACGAGAAATAAAATGACAAAAACAAGACACAAAACAATGAATAAAGCAAAACACGAAGTGACAAAAACGAGACAACAAACATAAGCAAGACAAAAATGAAACACAAAACGACAAAAATGTGACAAACAGCAAAAGTCAGATGGAAAAATGGAGACAACAACAAAAAAGACAAAATATTGCAAAAATGAGACAAAATGACAAAAGCGTGAAACAAAACGACAAAAAAATAGACAAGCGAGACCAAAAAACGATGCACAAAACAACAAATAAAGCAAAACACAAAGCGACAAAAATGAGAAACAAAACAACAAAAGCATGAGAGAAACGTCAGAAGTCAAATAAAACAAGACAAGAAAGCAACAAAAACAAGACAAAATATTACAAAAATGAGACACAAAACGACAAAAAGAGCAATGAACAATCTAGTATTTTTATATTATGATCTAAACAACTTGTCATGGTCTAGAAATGATTTTAAATTTATAGTTTTACTAATTTACAATCTGCAGTTAATGTCTTCTCTGGAATTTTTACACTTTGAGGACCGGATTGGACCCTCTGGAGGACCGCTTTTGGCCCGCGGACCACATGTTGGACACCCCTGACTCCCATGTTTCTGGCTCAGAATAATGTCTGGAAGGCTGTTGTGTATTTTACATTCTTTGAAGACGTCGCTGCAGAGATTTGAACTCTTTCTGCCTGAATAGCATGGACCTAGATACGTTAATTTACGGCTGGTGTGCACGTTTGGTTGGTTTAAATCAGGGCATAGTTTAGTCCAATCCAGTATCATCTTTATTTTTATTATTGTTATTATACCGAGCTCCTTTTAACTGATGCATTTCCACACAAGGCACTTATTTAACTATGATCACAGGCATAGCTACTGATTAAAAACAAGCGTACTTGACAGATTTGCAGATTTGAAATGCGTGAGATGTGTTTGTTTGTGGAATTGGGTAAACAGTCCTGTGACCTGTGCAGCAGCCGGCCATAGCGTCCATCCCAAAATAGTCAAGCAGCTGCTGTGGCAGAGCTCCATTTTGTGCTCAGTCATTCCTATGACAGCTCGCAGGTTTATGTGAGCTGCTGCGTCGCTGATGTTGTGTGTATTTTATAAGGTTACCATGATGGGATTAGCTGGATTGTCACTGAAATCAGTGTGAAAGTGCTGTTCTCTGATCTTGTGATGTCTTTTTCAGAATAGAACATAACGTTTCATCGCATCGCTCAGTGTTTGGTAGCAGTTAAACCCAAGAAACTTAGCATGTCCAGCCAGATTATGGAGATTAAAAATGTAATTTAGCCACATGTAACACTTTAATGAGCATTATTTTGTAAAACCAGTCAGCCAGTTAGTCATCATCATCATCATCATAATAATAATAATAATAACTTTATTTGTATGGCGCCTTTAAGAAGAACATTCACAAAGTGCTTTGACAGGTAGAACATAAAAAATGACAAAATGACAAAAAGAAACGCAATATGATAAAAACGAGACACAAAATGACAAAAATGAGACAGAATGACAAAAATGAAACACAAAATGACAAAAACAAGACAACGTGACAATAAGTAGACACAGGTTAACTAAATTTATGTCCTCATGAAGCCAGACAGTCACAGGAAACGCTGTGTTTTCCTGTGTTCACGTGTTTGTTGTGATCTCCCTCATAGGAGTCGACTTCAAAATCAAGACAGTGGAGTTGAGAGGAAAGAAGATCAGACTACAGATTTGGTGAGTAACCAGCCATGAGTCTGGATTTCCTCTGCTCCTCTTCCTTCAGTCTGCTCTGACAAAACTACAGTGTGCTTTCTAGGAACATCTCAGCCCTCTCGCACTCATTAATGCATGTTTGACATGAGAATCTAGCTTTTATTGCTTCACAAGACTCACAATTTACACACACGATTAAACATACGTGATTCAAAATAATGCTTTTACTGTAGCTAATTCGGATTTTACAGTACAGTTAAATGTTTGAAAGAAAACCCAAAGCAGAGGCTGGGCTAAAATGTGGGAACTCCATGGCTTGTTTCACTAACACATCTGTCCTGCTCACTAACACCCCACCCACCCCTCCATCCACACCCCACATCCTCCCTTCCACCCCGTCCCGTCTTCACCAAACCCCTCGGCCTGTCGGATCAGGATCTCTGTGTTGTCTTCTCATGTTGAACGGCTCGCATCGAGCTCCATCAGCGCTGCCACGCCTCACCTAACCTCTGCTGCTGCTTCTGTCCACACTTTAAGCCTGACTGTGACTCACAGGGAGAAGGATGAAGGTACAGTAACAGACCGCCTGTCACTCAGATGATCAGCTGAGTCACATCGCAGCTTAAAGTGAATCAAAACCTGCATTCATGCTCAAGTATTATGTTAATTTCCAAAATGAAACGCATTCGTTCTGCAGACATGAATCTCAATCAGCTGATCCTGCTGTGGAAAACAGTTGTAGTTTTCATCCCGGCATCTTTTAGAACTGCACCTCGACTCCTTTCAGGATGGAAAAGTTTCATTTTGGAACTACATTCTTCCATTGCGTGTTTTTTTTTAGCTTTAATACCAGATGATGATGATGATGGTGTGAATACCAGATTTAGCACACAAAGAGTGATTCAGTGTTTTAAAATGACTCGTGTGTGTTAGAATCATCAGTATTAATCTGTGATCAGATAATAGATTGACATCGATTTGATTCTTCTTTCCCGTCTTTTATTTGACCTGTTAAGGCCTCTACACACTGTGCGACCAACGATAACAACAGTGAGAGAATGGTGGTGATATCTTTGGTCTTAGCTCTAAATCAGTGGTCCTACGTCGCACTGAGAGGCAGGTTCAAGGACGGTCGTTGTCATGGAGACCAAACAGAAGCTGCCATAAAATCCTGACTGTCAGAAATTTGAGGTGATCGTCTCACAGTGTGATGCTGCTGGACCTACAACAACTAACTAACCAATAGAAATGCAGGATGAAATGACGTACTGATCAGCGCCACACTGGAGCTAAACCCAAAGAGATGATTTAAGGAGACAAAAGGCATTAAAACAAGGATGTGGGATTTAAAGAAGACGTGTGTTTTGTTGGAAAATGACTGTGATTGTAGGGCTCTGTTGCCCTGCTTATGACGTTTCATTCTCCACATTGACTCACGTCTATCGTAGGCTGAGATTCAGCTGCATTTTCATCGTTAATCTGCACAGAGCAAACTTCACGTCGTGCCCAAAGATTATTAGATTCATGTCGTACAGCGTAGCAAGCTGGGGACTTCTAGGATTGTTAAAATCACACAGTGTGGAGAGGCACTTAGTTGTAATCATCTTTAACAAATGAGAAATAATCTGTGAAGTTGTCGTGACTCTGCACTCACGTGACTGATTTTTAAAAATATATCTGATGCATTTCTTCCAGGGACACTGCTGGCCAGGAGAGATTCAACAGCATCACATCGGCCTACTACAGAGGAGCTAAGGGAATAGTGCTGGTGTATGATATCACAAAACAGGAGACTTTTGATGACCTGCCCAAATGGATGAAGATGATAGACAAGGTAAGCAGCAGTTCAAGCACAGCAGGAAGTATCTTCTACCCCTTTCTTCCTTATGATGGAAAACATTTATCATTTACTTCCACAGTATTAATCCCACAGTTCTGCCTTTGCCTTTCAGCTTATCACTGATTACAGGTACACGAGCCACTGTTGTTTTGTGTTTATTATTTGGCTTTCTTTCTGCAAAACTTGTAGTCCCAAGTGTCTAGAATTTTATTCAGTCGCTCTTTTTCCATTTTTACGTTCACATCAATATTTAGTAATCACGGAAAGTTCCACCTTAGTAAACACAGTTCAAAAGCTGCTTCAAGTTACCAAACGTTAAGTTGTACCAGTTCCAAAGTGCAGTAACCCGGTTTGACGAGGCCGGTGGTTTCCTGACGCTCTGCTCTCTGTTTTCATGTCAGTACGCCTCAGAGGAAGCCGAGCTGCTGCTGGTCGGGAACAAGCTGGACTGTGAGACTGATCGCATCATCACCAGACAACAAGGAGAGAGGGTGGGTTCAACCTCAGGTTACCTTCTACCACATCGGAGTTTCTGTAAACTCTCAGACAGAGGAGTCAAACTCATCTTAGTCCAGGTTCCACATTCAGCCCAGTTTGATCTCCAGTGATCCAGACCAGTAAAACCACAGCAGAATAACCTAGAAATAAGCACAACTGCTAATGGTTCCTTTGTTTTAATGCAACAATGTTCACATTTAAGGATGTATCTTTTTACAAAACATCATGAACAACCTGAGATTTAGCAAGAAAAATAAGTGAAATTTCACCAACATTCAGCCTCAGTTTATCATTTCCACATTACAACTTCTAGATCACAGAGTGTCGACAAAGGAACACAACATTTAGTCACCTGGAACTGAACCAGAGAGGATTTTACTTTGTGATCAAAACAACAAAAGTCAGACAAAAAAAGCAACAAAAACAAGACAAAATATTACAAAAATGAGACACAAAACAACAAAAGAACAATCTAGTATTTTACTTTCTGATCCAAACAACTTGTCATGGTCTAGAAATGATTTTAAATTTCTAGTTTTACTAATTTACAATTTGCAGTTAATGTCTTCTCTGGAATTTCTACACTTTGAGGGCCGGATTGGACCCTCTGGAGGACCGCTTTTGGCCCGCGGGCCTCATGTTGGACACCCCTGGTCTAAGAGATCAAACTATCTCACAGTAAAGTTTAACAATAAATAAGTATAGAAGGGAAATTTAAAATGCAGATGATGCAGAATGTAGTGCAGGTAGATAAACAATAAGAAAAACTACATTTTCTGTGATGTCAAACAATAAGACACACTGTTTATGCTAATGACATGTACAAAGCAAAATAATCAAACCTGCGATCATTTCTAGAGTGGAAACTTTTCCTTGATGTTTGAGGTTGTGATGTGTTTGTCTAGTTTAACTTCAGCTTCCCTGCTGATGCTGAGCTCCTTTTATCGGATTTGTTTTCCAGTTTTCTTCTCGAATAAGCGGCATGCGCTTTTGCGAAGCTAGTGCCAAGGATAACTTTAACGTGGATGAGATCTTCCTGAAGCTCGTGGATGACATCCTCAGCAAGGTCGGTGTGTTGAAATCTGAAGATGAAATTATTGAACCGATGCGTTATTTAGTGTTTTATGCAGCTGCAACTGGTGCAACAACCTGCTCTGTCCATTCATTAATTGAATTACATTTACACACGTGGACAAAATAGTTGGTAGCCCTCGGTTAATGAAAGAAAAACCCACAATGGTCACAGAAATAATTGGAATCTGACAAAAGTAATAATAAATAAAAATTCTATGAAAATTATCCAATGAAAATCAGACATTGCTTTTGAACCATGATTCAACAGAATTATTTTAAAAAATAAACTCATGAAACAGGCCTGGACAAAAATGCTGGTACCCCTAGAAAAGACTGATAATAATGTGACCACAGGGACATGTTCAGTCAAGGTGTGTCCTCTAATTAGCATCACAGGTGTCTACAAACTAGTAATCAGTCAATCGCATCTTTAAATTATTTAAATGACAATATTTCAGAATCGAATAAAGATAAAAGCCTGAAATTTTTAGTTATTTCTCACCATGCCAGAGAACCGTTTTATGCATATTTCATGATTCAGCTACAGTTATCAGGGATTATTTCACATACTTATCCAATATTTCAGATTCTGAATCAATGACATGATGAGAAATAAAAGTGAAAACTTTTGTCTCTAATAGTTCCTGAGACATTGTCATCCAAACAGAACCTAAAATTTTGATGCAATAAAAAACATGCTGTAGTCTAGAAGTGCACAGATACCATTTTAAATATCCGGAGTTTATGCTCAAAAAGTCTCAACCAAATCAGAGATGATTGAGCAAAAGGTCTAAGATGATTTGAGATGGAGGAACATTTGATTCCTTCCAGGTTCCTTCCTCTGTTCTTCCTCTTTCCTTTTAAGAATTCCTATTTTTATAGTTTCCTCCAGTGCACTTCCCTGCTGCAATCACAGGAAAATAGTCCAGGAGCTGTGATACTGTCGCTCCTTATTGTCTCTCTTCTGTCTTCATGTTGACTTTTTCCCACCAGATGCCTCTGGAAGTTCCCAACAAGGAGCTCTCCAACAGCGTCCTGTCGCTGCAGCCCGAGCCGGAGGTGCCGCCGGAGTTGCCCCCGCCCCGCATGCGCTGCTGTTGAGATCGCTCCCCCATCCTACACAACACAACACAACACAACACAACACAACACAACACAACACAACACAACACAACACAACACAACACAACACAACACAACACAACACTCACAAAACACGCAGAGCACCAGCGTGGCCACCAGGGGGCAGCACTAAGCAGCAGATTGAGATTATGGAAAGCTGCTGCATGGACTCTGAAACCAACAGTATTATCTTCCCCCCAACACTAACACTTACCCCGCTGAATCACCCCCTTCCTTCGTGTCTACACTCGACCCAGACTACCTCATAGGTCCGACGGTTAGGCTAGCCAGGTGCCTTCCAGGTAGAGAGCCCTCTGGTAGCAGCTGCACATTTTCTAAAGAGGGAGCAGTTCTCTTCCTGTTTTCACACTAAGTCTGACACCTACTGTTGTCTCGCCGTTAAAAGGGGTGAAAACATCCAGCTTGGTTCAGATTCTGGGTCTCATAGGTACAGTAGTTTCATGTACTTATTAGCAGCTGTTGTTGACTTGAGGTAAAAGAAAAGCACATGGTGTAAATATAACGACTGGACACGGTGGCTGTGAGGTGGGGATCATATCGGTTTCTGTTGCTTTTTAGTTTTTGCCTTAAAGTATTAAAAGCGGCTGCGATTCAAAACGTGTATAAATAGTTTTTGCACTACAATCCATCTTCCCGGAGTTGAGCTGGAAAGCACACGACTTGTAGTTTAGCACTAATAAAGATCAACGTCTGACGAAGACGCAAGGACAGATGGGTAATGTAGTCTTTTATTTTGAGGGATTGGTGTTCGTACGGGGGCGTTCTCCATGTGTGTGACCGGCTTTTTGAACACACACATGTGGGTTGAGCCTTCGTTTTTGTTACTAATATTTCATTTTCTTCCTCTGAGTTCAGGTAGAGGTTAACCCTCCTGTTGTCTTCATTTACGGGCACCAAAAAATATCGTTTCCTTGTCTGAAAAAAATCCAAAAATTGCAGAAAATTTGAAAAACCTTCAGGAAGAAAACTCCAATAATTCCTTGAAAGTTTCCCTTAAAAGTATGATTTTTTAAAAAAAAAATTCCCCAAATTTGGCAAGAAAATTCTTGTAAATATTTTCAAAAAATGAGTAAAAATCTTCCAAAAAATCCTAAAAATATTTAAATGATCACATATATATCAGTAAAACTTCTAATATTTTCTTTAAGAACATTCACATAAAAATCAACCAAAATCCAGTGAAATTCGCTGGATTTTAGTTGATTTTTATGTGAATGTGCTTAAGAAACATTTTTAACATTTCTTTTTTCCACCAAAAAATGTTCAAAGATTTCCCAAAAATGTTGAAAATGTGGACATCAGAAGTTTCACTGTGAAATTTATTTATTTTTCCCCCACATAACGGGTCAATTTGACATTTTTAGGATTTTTTTTGGAAGATTTTTTTAAACTCATTTTTTTGAAAATATTTACAAGAATTTTCTTGCCAAATTTGGGGGATTTAAAAAAAAAAACTTTTAAGGGAAACTTTTTTGCTGAATTTTTGGATTTTTTTCAGACAAGGAAACAATATTTTTTGGTGCCTGTAAATGAGGACAACAGGAGGGTTTATTTGGCAGTTTTGTTCTGGACCAGAATGTGGATATCCCCCATTACTTGCACATTTTCAGAAATACGACACTATGCATGTAATGTACGCCCAACTGTACCGTTATTTCTTCCGTCTCGACATTAATGCAATATTAGCGACGTAGCACTGTGAGTGTTTCTGGTTAGTTCTTGAAGCTCGAGTCAACTCAAAGGACCTGATCTGAAATGACTCAAACTTGCTTTCTCTCGGTTCTTTTTCTTTTTTTTTTTTTTTAAAGTTTAATGTTAAGCTTTTGTGGGCTTAAGATGGCACATTATGTATCCTAACAAATGAACAGTTTCATACCAAAACTAAAGACGGTGAAATGGAACTCGAGCACATTTTGCAATAAGTTTATCAGCCAGCAGAGTGACCTTTGAGTACACAATTATCTGAGTTTTCTCGCTTGTTTTTGGGATGAAACCTTCCATTTGTTTCCCTTCTCCTCCTCTCTTTTACTTTGAGCACTAACCCTGTGGTCTTTGTTCTAATAGCCTTATACTACTCAGTGTTTAAAAATCAAATCTACATTTTTAGAAAACACTATTATTTCCAACATGTATCCTTAAAGATGGAAGACTGTACTTTGTATTAAACCTGTTATCTTTGAGAAGTTTTGGCATGTTTAAAAGCAGATTTGTGGTATTTATAACTTGTGGCATTCTTGAACTAATGAAATGCAATTAAAGATGTCTATATTTATTACCAGATGTGGGTCTTTATTTGTTTTACTGTGTGACTCGAATGTCCCTAACTGTAATGTTTTATTTGTGGAACAGATCATAATTTAGAAAGCAGTTGATTTGAGGAGGTGTCTCAACAAAAACACCCATCATTTGCTTCCAGGTTCTCAGATGTAAAGATGTTGCAGCTTTTCCCACATTTATTAATGTTGTAAATTATATCTCTTTGTGTTTTTGACCGCTGGTTGGACAAAAACATTGGCAGTTGTCCGACATGCGCAGAAAAGACAACATAATGCAGTAAAAATATGCTCCATCGTTTCAAAATGGTGTCATTTAGGTCCGTGTATATGAGTGGTTATTTAATTTTTGTTTTAAAATATAAAAATTAAACAAGAAGAATAAACATTTAAAAAATACAAAACATTTAATTACATTATTAAACCTTTAAAAAGACAAAACATTAATTAAAAAATTAAATGTTTAATTAGAAAATGTAATCTTAAAGGCAATAAAAGTTTAAATAGGCATTAAACAGAAAATACAATGAAGCATTGAAAAAAGAAAATTAAACATTAAAAGGTGGTAAAACATTTAAAAAGAAAAACCTTAAAGATTTAATCAAAAAATTAAACATTGGGAAAGAAAAGAAAATTTTTCAAAGCAGCCAATAAAACATTTGAAAAAACAACAATTAAACATTAAAAACACAAAACATTTTGAAATCAAATCAGACATTAGAAAAGAATAAAAGGTGAGAAAAGAGGGTTAACAAACATGTTTAACTTTTCTTTATTTCTACCAAAAAATGTTCAAAGATTTCCCAAAAATGTTGAAAAAGTGGACAAAAGCATCTAAAAGCAGAATTGTGTTTTGTGTAACTTGTGGCATTCTTGAACTGTGATGTCTGTGTTTCTTTCCAGATCTGGGTCTTTATTAGTTCAACTCTGGGATCATAAGTGTCTTTAACTGACATGTTTTACTTTGTGGCGCTGATCAGAAATTAGAAACAGCTGATGTGGGGAGGTGGTGTTTCTCCTGCTCCTGGTATGAAGGTGTTCAGGAGCCAATCGTGTGCGTCGCCACTGGGACATGCGCACCAGAGCCCGTCAGACCTGGTCCCGCCTGGTCCCGGAGAAAACAGGGGGTGTTGCTCGGGCTCGTGCGAGGCTGCAGCGCATGCGCCCCGCAGAAAATCACGGGCGTCGCGCCTCGCACCGCAGCGATTGCAGATCTTCCATGTCAGAGAGGAAGGAGTGGGACGGAGGGAGAGACTCGCGGGGGTCCGACACGCACAGCCCCGGTGGACGACGGGGATGGAGGGAGGAAGAGGCCGGATGTGACTCCTGATCCTGCAGATGCAACCTGCCTGTCATCCCGGTAATCCGTTTTTAACGCAGCGTTTCCTGTGAACGGGCTGCAGAGGAGCACAATGACAACCTGGTGAATGCTCAGGATGGAGTGAAGGCAGGATGCTGGGAGGAGGAAGGTAGAGAAGCCTGGCTGTTTCTGGCTGTTTCTGGATGGATTGATCGTTTCCCTCTTCATTCCGCTGCTGCCGGTGTCGGTGTATGATGGAGAGCTCCAATGGCTCTGGAGGCGACACCAAACCGCACAACCACCAGCTGGAGAAGAAGAGGCTGAACCGAGCTCCCTCCCCGGCCAGACCCTTCCTCAAAGACGTGCACTCCCGCTCCAAACCACCTGCCATCGTCCCCAAATCCCCCAAACTCAACAAGCAGCAGCAGCAGCAGTCCGCCTCGGTGCCTTCAGCGCATCCGAACCGCAGCTCCAGACGCACCGGGGCCAAGGAGAAGCCGGCCCCGGCCAGGAGTAGCACCAAGTCTGCTGCGGCCAAAAAGCCCTCCAAGGTGCCCCAGCATGCAGCAGCTGAGCCCAGAACCTCCAGCATCAGTCCGGTCCTGGCCAAAGGCAAGAAGAAGCTGGCCTCCCCGGGGCCTCTCAGCCATGGATCCCCGATCCGGGTACCGACCGGAGCGCCTCTCGGCCGGGTCAGCCAGACCGACAGCAGCTCAGACCTGTCAGACTGTCCGTCCGAGCCGCTGTCGGACGAGCAGAGGCTGGCACCGGCCGCTAGCAGCGACGCCGAGTCCGGTACCGGCTCCAGTGACCGGGATCAGCTGGGAGCGGATAATCCTCCCGCCGCCGCCGCACCGACGCCGCTGCGCACAACCGAGGCTTCCTCCTCCGCCAAGGGAAGCATGTCTCAGGCTCAGCCCGCTCCGGGGTCCCACGGAGACAAACATAAGCAGGACAAACCTTCCACAGGCGCACAGCCCAAACTGCCAGGCGGCAAAGACGCACCGGAGGAGGAGCTGCTGCGGGAGATAGAAGATTTAAGATCTGAAAACGACTACCTCAAGGTAGGACGGCTGGTCCCAACTACTTCCATATGCTTCATATAATCCTCTGGTGCACATTTACATGTAAAAGGCAGCGGGTTGTGGGCAGCTGCTCAGACTGAACCTGGACTTTTTAACCCTGCTGTTGTCCTCATTTGCAGGGACCAAAAATATTGTTTCCTTGTCTGAAAAAATCCAAAAATTCAGCAAAAAAAACAAACAAATTTTTTGAAAATTTGCAAAACCTATAATAATAATATCCAATAATTCCTTTCAAGTTTCCCTTTAAAAATTTAATTTAAAAAAATCCCCCAAATTTGGCAAGAAAGTTCTCGTAAATATTTTCAAAAAATGAGAAAAATCTTCCAAAAAATAATAAAAATATCTAAAGTGATTCCATATATAGCAGTAGAACTTCTATTTTCTTTAAGAACATTCACCAAAAAATCAAAATTTTTGTGAATGTTCTTAAGAAACATTTTTTTTTAAATATATTTCTTTTTTCCACCAAAATGTGACAAAATTTTGAAAATGTGGACATCAGAAATTTCACGGCGAAAATATTTTTTCCCCACATTTTCACACTTTAAATTTGCAAAACCTGAAGTAGAAAAATTCCAAAAATTCCTTGAAAAATGAGCAAAAATTCTAAAAATATCGAGAGTGATTACATATACACCAGTTAAACTCATAATATCTTCTTTAAGAACATTCACATAAAAATCAACCAAAATCCAGCGAAATTCGCTGGATTTTGGTTGATTTTTATGTGAATGTTCTTCAGAAACATTTTTAACATTTCTTTATTTCCACCAAAAAATGTTCAAAGATTTCCCAAAAATGTTGAAAATGTGGACATCAGAAGTTTCACTGTGAAAATATTGATTGAAAGCTTCATGTAAAAGCAGAAATGATTCTCCACCTCTTCCATGTAGCCTCCTGTCTGCTCTCCATCCATCAGGTCGTTTTCTAACCTCCCCTGCAGGATGGTACCTTTAGTGATGGGAGCTTCTTCTTCCGTCGGCGGTGGCTTCATCCTGGTGTGTCCTTTAGGTTCTTAGATCTTCTGTGTTTTGACAGGAAGGGACGGACAGAATCACATCTGGGAGAGTACGACAACATTAAATCTGCATTATTTTACCCTTTTGGCTGCAATCACAACACATCGCTAGTAGAAAAACTTGCAGAAATCTGGTGTTTTTGCTCCAAGCAGCATTTTTAACCCTCATGTCGTCCTGTGGGTCAAAATTAACCCGTTTTAAAGTTTGAAAATGTGGAAAAAATATATTTTCACAGTGAAACTTCTGATGTCCACATTTTCAACATTTTGGGGAAATTTATGAACATTTTTTGGTGGAAAAAAAAGAAATGCTAAAAATGTTTCTTAAGAACATTCACATAAAAATCAACCAAAAGCCAGCAAATTTCGCTGGATTTTGGTTGATTTCTATGTGAATGTTCTTAATGAAAATATCAGAAGTTTTACTGATATATATGGAATCACTTTAGATATTTTTAGGATTTTTTTGGAAGATTTTTACTAATTTTTTTCAAAATACTTACAAGAATTTTCTTGCCAAATTTGGGGGATTTTTTTTTTTTTAAATAAAACTTTTAAGGGAAACTTTTAAGGAATTTTTTTCCTGAAGGTTTTGCAAATTTTCAGAAATTTGCGGAATTTTTTTCTGAATTTTTTTATTTTTTTCAGACAAGGAAACAATATTTTTTGGTGCCCGTAAATGAGGACAACAGGAGGGTTGCAATGAGCTCCAGTGTTCAGGCTTCATGCAGGATCCCCCTCCCCCTGCTCTAACTAGGCTATCCTCATAAGTTGGGGAGGGGGGAGGCGAATAGATAATGCGGCAAACAATCTTGCAGGTTTTTTTTGTGTGTTTTTTCTCCCCCTCTCCTCAGACGGGTTTATTTGCATGTTACTGATGAGAGTATTATTTCAAACTTGATCACGCATGTCTGCGTCTCTCTGCGGCTCACTGCAAACACAAGAGAATTAATCAGCTTTAGCGGCTCCGGCTGTAATGGCTTTATCCCGCAGGAGTAGATAACAGTCAGATGTCCCATGTGTGCCGGGTTCAGACGCCCTCCTGCCCGGCTGTCAGGCTGCCAGCTGGGTCTCTGAGGCCCTTTGCCACCCCCTGCCTCCCCCCTCCAGGGTCCCACAAACTCTGGGAGTCCCCCACTGCTGCCACTTAGGCTCAGGGAAAAACATGTTTATTATAGTGGAGATTTGCTGCTTTTACATGGACAAGAATGAGTTTGCACCAACAAATAGATTTTTACCCTCCTGTTGTCTTCATTTATGGGCACCAAAAAATATTCAGCAAAAAAATTCCCCAAATTTCTGAACATTTGCAAAACCTTCAGGAAGAAAATTGCAATGATTCCTTAAAAGTTTCCCTTGAAAGTTTTATTTAAAAAAAAAAAAAAAATCCCCCAAATTTGGCAAGAAAATCTTCCAAAAAAATCCTAAAAATATCTAAAATGGTTACATATATATCAGTGAAACTTCTATTTTTTTTAAAGAACAATCACAAAAAAACGAAATTCACTGGATTTTGGTTAATTTCTACATGAATGTTCTTAACAAGCATTTTTTTTACCATCTCTTTTTTTCCACCCAAGAATGTTTAAAAAATTCCCAAAGCTAGTGCTGGGCGATATGACGATACATATCGTGCCATTTCTCTTCTATCGTTTCTAACCTCATTTTATCAATTATTACAGCAAATATATCATTAAATAGCCTGCGACGATCGTATTAGTGTTTTCTTGTCACTATGCATACTCTAAGTTTATATACGTGAAAATAAAGAAGAATAAAAAAGATTTTTCGCAAAGAAACTCCGTCTTGTGGTTTTTGAGACATGACGCTGCTTTACGTTCTTTAATTGTCACGCGGGTTTGCGACATGCTTTACGTTACTTAACTCATGAGTGCTGAGCGATGGACGCGCAACAGGTAGAGCTGGTCAGAATAGCAGTTCCTGGTCTCCGGATATTCGGTCCGCTCCTTAACGTCCGGGTTGGGGGGAGGAATTTGACGGACGGACGAAGGAATGACTTGAATATCCGGTTCGGTCCGTGAGGTCAGAGGCGGTCAGCTAACGGAGGAAAGAGCCGAATTTTCGGCTCGGTTCGTAACGCCCCACGGGGGGTGGGGGTGGAGGTAGGAGGGGGCGAATATTCGGATCTCAAAATTAATATCCGCATACCACCATCGGGACCGAATATTCGGATATTCGGGTCCAGCCCTAGCAACAGGTTGAAGTTTCATGGAAACAAGTAAGCAATGAAATTTTTGTCCAACTTTTCAGAGAACTGAAAACATACTTTATTGTGGTATATTGTGATATATCGTTATCGTGATATAAAATAATCCATATCGGGATATATGATTTTTTCCATATCGCCCAGCACTACCCAAAACTGTTGAAAATGTGGACATCAGAAGTTTCACTGTGAAAATATTGTTTGCTTGTTTGAAAAAAAATCCAAAAATTCTGCAAAAAATTCCCCAAATTTCTGAAAATTTGCAAAACCTTCAGGAAGAAAATTCCAGAAGTTTTGCTGATATATCTGGAATCACTTTAGATATTTTTTAGGATTGTTTAGGAAGATTTTTACCAATTTTTTGAAAATATTTACAAGAATTTTCTTGCCAAATTTGTGGAATTTTTTTGCTGAATTTTTGGATTTTTTTTCAGACAAGGAAACAATATTTTTTGGTGCCTGTAAATGAGGACAACAGGAGGGTTAAAAACTGCTGTTTCCTAGACTCAACTGAGAAATTAAGAAAGATAAATAGTTAATTGTTGGAGTAAAGCTGCTAAGTGAACATTATCCCTCTTTAAAGAGATAACTGAGTGTTAGCGACCTTCATCTACATATCCCAGCTCCCAGGATGCCGTTCTTCCTCTGACTCCCCCGTTAGCCTTCCCATCGATCGCCTCGACCCTCAGCGAGGTCATTATTGCCTTCCTCCAATAACACTGGGCTCTGTGCTTTTCCAAACGAGGATAATTTAGTTTTCATTAATTGAAGCCGCTCCTCCCTCCCTCCCACCGCCTCCACACCCCTTCGTCAAATCGTCTTTTCATCAGGAGCCTTTGGAATATCGCCCCGGGGGAAATCTGTAGAGCAAACCGACTCCTCGGGATGGAAGACGGACGGATAACCTCGCGGTTTCTGAACAAACCTCAGTCCTGCAGATAAATGCGTCTCCTCTGTCCAGACTGGGATGCTACATGCTGATAGGAGATGGGGAATATGAACAAGAGATAAGATGCTTAGAGCCAACTAGCGACGTTACATCACCGGCATTAAGAGAACCTGCATTAGTGGAACTCCTCTGTAATCATAGGAAAGTATTAGCATCATCTGCAAAGGTATATCAGAATGGATCTCTTTTTTTTTTTAACTGCCCAAACCTTTAAAATTTGCTTTAAAGTTGATTGAACTATGAAGATTCAGCACTAGAATGAGTTTCTGGGAAAACTGCAATGCTTTCTTCTGAAATGTAGGCGTCTTTCTGACGTCTTCTGAAAACTGTAGTTCCCGTTAATAGTTTTATCAAAGGTTTGTCTATTTTTTACTGCAGGACTTTGATCAACAAAATGATTGTCTGTCCGTCCATCCATCCATCCATCCATCCATCCATCCATCCATCCATCCATCCATCCATCCATCCATCCATCCATCCATCCATCCATCCATCCATTCATGGTTTATTTGTCTATTTTTTACTCCAAATGTTACATCAACATAAAGATCAACAAAATGACCTTTGGTTTCCACTGTCTAATCTTATTTTCTGATTTTTGTCCATAACACGACTCCACAGAGTCAAGCTTTATTGATACAGTCCAGACTTACAAATCACTGATCTGACTCAAACAGGCTTCAGAGTCTGTTCTAAGAAACTTTTTATCTTTAGCCTGAATGAGTGAAATCTAATCTCTGACTTTAGAAATCTGTAGTCTTGACTAATATCTGATGCTTCCTTTGCTTCTTTTGCATGAAGAGGGATGAGAATGAGTGAACAAGTTTACACCAACAGACAGATTTTTAAAGCTGCAACAAACGGTCAAATAGTCAACAAAGACGAGCAGAAAATGAACTTTATTGATCCCTCACTGGGGACGTTTACATGTTAAAGCAGCTGGATGTGGAAGAAGCAGGACGAGAAAACACAAGTCCAATAAGACTTACAATAAAGATGTCATAAAGACACCGTTATGGACTGGTATAGTGTGATGGATGGAGTATGGATGTCTAGAATTGTACTTTTATAGAGAATAATCAGCAACTGTTCAGGTTGTTAGTTAAACTGAGACTTCGATCAACAAAATGACCTTTGGTGGCCATCCTCTAATCTTATTATCTGACTTTTGTCCATAAAGAGGCTCCACTGAGTCAAGATTTATTGATGCAGTCCAGACTTACAAATCACTGATCGGGACTGAAAGCGCTTCAGAGTCTGTTCTAAGAAACTTTGCACCCGTATCTTTAGCCTGAACGGGTGAAATCTTAACGTCTGAAATCTGATGTTTAGATGATAATTCTCATGTCCTAATCTGCTATCTCAAGCTAAACTGTATCTTTTTCTCATTAAAGTCCTGCTTTCACCTTTGATTTGACCCCTAAAAACTCATTTCTGTGTGTCAAAGTTTTACATTTAGACTTTGTTTCCCTTAAAAATAATCCCTTCCTGCCTTAAATTGGCATAGATGAAACTCTACACCATTTCCGCTCGAGCACACCAGCTCACCCACAGCTCTGCTCAAACACCAGAAAACTACTCCATGCTCCAACTAAAAGCCAGTCAGGAAGACAAACGATGACACAGGAAGTTCCACTCTGCAGGTCGATAGGATGTGTATATATGTTTTTATGCGATATTTTAAACCTGAGAATGTTTGTGTTTTACGTGTTACAGCACAGGATGAAACTAACAGCCGATCGCTTCTGATATCAGCCTCAGCGACTGTTCTGATGTGGAACTAACAGCTGGGATGTGTTCTCTTCTGTCAGGATGAAGTGGACGAGCTGCGGGCCGAGATGGAGGAGGTGCGAGACAGTTACCTGGAGGAGGAGGTCTACCAGCTCCAGGAGCTGCGCAGGGAACTGGACCGCTCCAACAAGAACTGTCGCATCCTCCAGTACCGGCTGAGGAAGGCGGAGCAGAAGAGCCTGCGGGTCGCTCAGACGGGCCACGTGGACGGAGAGCTGCTGAGGAGTCTGGAGCAGGACCTCAAGGTCCCAGATATTCCCAGATATTATGACAATTTATAGTTTTAAAAAACTCCGACATACTGAATTTCTGATTGTTGTTTAATGATTTCACTTTTAAACTGAGGTAATGTAGCCGTTGAGGTGTGGAGGACAGCATTTTGTCTTTTTAGTTTCGTGATATTTAACAGATGTTGCTTTGTTCTATTGTTCTAGCCCTGATATGTGCAGCAGCTCCATGTATATCTGCATAAACTGTGCATGGTGTGTCTGTGTTAAAGGCAGATATCATAAAACATTAAAGGACCTGTCTGTGTTTTCTGTTTGGTCTGACCTTTCCGTGACCTCAGGTGGCCAAAGACGTGTCGGTTCGTTTGCACAACGAGCTGGAGAGCGTGGAGGACAAACGCAGCCGAGCCGAGGACGAGAACGAGCTGCTGCGACAGAAGATCATCGAGGTGGAGATCTCCAAACAGGCGCTGCACAACGAGCTGGAGAGGACCAAAGAGGTGAGGAACCAACGCTACCGACCTGATGGTGTCAGAGTGGTGTTTTAAATCAGGGGAGTCCAGCTCATTCTGGCCAAAAAATCCTAGAGGAAACACAACAAAAACATGACAAAATATTACAGAAATGAGACACAAAACGACAGAAGAACAATGAACAATCTAGTGTTTTACTTTATGATCCAAACAACTTGTCATGGTCTAGAAATGATTTTAAATTTATACTTTTACTAATTTACAATCTGCAGTTAATGTCTTCTCTGGAAGTTTTCCACTTTAAGGGCCGGATTGGACCCTCTGGAGGACCGCTTTTGGCCCACGGGCCTCATGTTGGACAGCCCTGGTTTAAGGTCACCGTCGCATGTTTGCTTCAAAGGCTTTTATCTTAAATAGAAAACAATGAACAGAATCTCAGGGATTTGACTGATTTTAAGCAACATTTGGTGGATTTAAGGCGGCAACGTCGGCTTCAGCTGCAGTAATAATTTTCATTTTCTTCGTGACTTCGCTGATGAATTCCTCGGTTTTGGATTCAGATGCCTCTAAATGTGGATTCTCTGGTGTAAACAGGGGAAAGCCTCGGTTACTGTGATGCAGTTTCAGATCAATGGTGATCAGCAGGACCGCTGCAGGGGATTAATTCTGTCTTAACTGCTCTCCGGCAGCCCTTTCTAAACGATTGCTTTGTGCAGCGATGTACAGGAAATCTGCATGTGGTTCTGGACGTTCATTTGGCTCTGTGGACATGTTTCTTTACAGCTTTATAGAGGAAATAGTCTGTTTGTGTGTCTGAACGTCGGTAGATAGAGCTGCAGTTCCACTCAGTCCTGCCTGAAGCTCAAACCTTCCACAGCTCAGGTGTGTTTATCAGACGTCTATTATCAGGTAAACCTTTAACCCTCGTGTCGTCCTGCAGGTCAGAATTGAACCCGTTTAAAGTTTGAAAATGTGGAGAAAAATATATTTTCACAGTGAAACTTCTGATGTCCACATTTTCAACATTTTTGGGAAATCTTTGAACATTTTTTTGGTGGAAAAAAGAAATGTTAAAAATGTTTCTTAAGAACATTCACTAAAAAATTAACCAGGTACGATTTTTTGGAAGATTTTTACTAATTTTTCAAAAATATTTACAAGAATTTTCTTGCCAAATTTGGGGGATTATTTTTAAAAAATATATATATATTTTAAGGGAAACTTTTCAGGAATTATTGTAATTTTCTTCCTGAAGGTTTTGCAAATTTGGGGATTTTTTTTTGCAGAATTTTTGGATTTTTTTCAGACAAGGAAACAATATTTTTTGGTGCCTGAAAATGAGGACAACAGGAGGATGAAAAACATTCACATAAAAATGTAAAAAAGATTTTTTATGAATGTTCTTCAGAAACATTTTTAATATTTCTTTTTTTCCAACCAAAAAATGTTCAAAGATTTCCCAAAAATGTTGAAAATGTGGACATCAGAAGTTTCACTTAGAAAATATATATATTTTTCCACATTTTCAAACTTTAAAATGGGTCAATTTTGACCCGCAGGACGACACGAGGGTTAAAGAAAGTATTGGCATGGAGACAGAGAGGTGTTTGTTTACACTGTGGTGAACCAGCACCTTAGAAAGTCTAATTTCTTTAGCTAGAAGCAGCTCCTGTTTGGACGGAGACTCTAATGTACAGGTAGAACGTTTGAACCGTCCGTCTGATGTTGTGTTGATCCATCCTGTGCCAGCAAACAGCTCTGACTCATCGGCCTCCACATGGGAGCTTGTGGTGGGAGTTAGAAGGTTCGGTCTTCACTTGGGGCTCTTGGTTGTGGTCCTTGAGCTGTGGTGGACCACACTGTCCTGCTGAGGACGGAGGTCTGCTGTCATGAGTGGGTGTGGTGATGTGTGTTAAATCCACATAAATGCAAGAATCCAAGGTCTCCCAGCAGAACTGGATGATTGATGGTTCTAATGTTGGCTCCATGATGTACAGACACACTTAAATATGTCAGGTTTGCTTTAAAAGCTCGTCCGTCTTCATGGACAGGATGCTGCTGTTGTCTGAAGTTGTGGGTGCTGCTGGGTGGAGGGAGCGTTTGATAACGGTGGAGTCCAGCTAATAAGATGAGGCGAGGCTGTTCTCAGGGCCGCTCATGTTCAGCTGCTTAGACTAATCGATTCTGACCGCGGCAGGTAGCTTAGCGTCTGCCAGCAGAGAGAAAGTAGGCTAATACCGGACCGGTCGGCGTGGAGACGGAGCTGGATGACCCCGTTTCCTGTCTGCTGTCTTCAGGTGCGCTGCTGGTTTGATTCCCTGTGGAGGAAGATCTGCTGCTGGGTTCAGGTCTATGTTCTGAGCTGGTTGCAGAGAGAACTTATCAGTACCAGGCTGAGCTACAGGAGACAGTGAGGACAGAAAATCCATGTCTGGTCTGGATCTCTAAAGCAGCAAATAGAACCTCCAGTTTTTATTGTCGTGACTCTGGTGACCTTTGGAAAGGAAATGATCAGAGGAACAGTGGGGCTGTTTTTTTTCTTAACCCTGTAAGACCCAAACATAGAAAAAGAAATAAAGAGATTTTACAGATGTGTGCATATATATATCTATATCTATATATCTATATCTACAGATATATCTATATGTGCGTATGCATGCAGACTAAAAGTGTGTTGTATTTGTGCTGCAGTGGGTTTTCCAGGGTTAATTTTCCGTACACTCTAACTCATTGGGCTGCTGTTTGAGTCGACTTTGAAGGCCGCTGAGCTCCACCACTGATTTCTGTTGGTGTAAAACGATGCATACATGCATGAGGATCAGATTCACAGAGAAGCAGGAGGGAGTCGTAGGAAGGCGGGGATAGTCTCCAAACGATTCCCCCGAGGTTTGTCCCAGAAAAACACAAGCTTCGTGTCTGGATCTCCTCTAAAGCAGACCCCCAAAATGTTCAAAAACAGACTTCTTTGTGTACAATTTTTCCTAATTTACGAGCCAGGCACTAGTTTCAGAAGTGTTTAAATCCATCATGCACAGAGGAGAACCAGTGCAGGGATGATGGGGATGTTTAGGAACATGCTACGACCATCTAGTCTGGGTTTAATGGCAATAATTGAATCTCAGAATGTCTCTCAGTCTCAGAACAGAGGAGGAGCAGGTTGCTGATAGGAATGTAGCTCGACTGGACGGAGAGGTCGCTGCTTTTCCTTTCTGTTTTAATTACACCTTGTAAATCCTGACCCAGGCAGAATGGGATGCAGAGAAAATCTTCCTCACTGCTTCAGTCACTGCTGTGGATGTTTAGCTCCTGTAGTCTCCGTAAATGATCTTCAGCAGCTGCCGATCACTTTCAGTGCAAACATAGAAAACAGTGAAAGTTCAGACAGATGTGAACATCACTTGTCATGTTACGCCGCAAAGACCTGGTTGAAAAGGTTGGTTGGTGCAAAAAAAAACCTGCTAAACCCTCGTGTCGTCCTGTGGGTCAAAATTAACCCGTTTTAAAGTTTGAAAATGTGGAAAAAAAATAAATGTTTTCACAGTGAAATTTCTGATGTCCACATTTTCAACATTTTTGGGAAATTTATGAACATTTTTTGGTGGAAAAAAGAAATGTTAAAATTCGCTGGATTTTGGTTGATTTTTATGTGAATGTTCTTAAAGAAAATATTAGAAGTTTTACTGATATATATGGAATCACTTTAGATATTTTTAGGATTTTTTTTGGAAGATTTTTACTCATTTTTTTGAAAATATTTACAAGAATTTTCTTGCCAAATTTGGGGGATTTAAAAAATAAATAAATAAAATGTTCAGGAAGGAAATTCCAATAATTCCTTGAAAGTTTCCCTTAAAAGTTTTATTTTAAAGGAATTCAAGGTCCCTCAGCTTTGGTAGAAATCTAAATGACAATTATTTTGATATTTCATTAATCATTCCAGTAAAAATGTACGTATTTTTGTTCATTTTTTGCTTCGTCCTCAATGCAGTTCTGCTTCGTTTGGACAGTTAAAGGCAGATTTTAGCTTCAGGTGTTGCTGATCTGTGGTAGTTTTCTGGTCTTCCCCACCATAAACACATTTTTTTATATGACTGTTTTGTTTTTTTGCTGTTTGTGCTATGAATGTGCAGACACAGATCGATAACCAGCAAACGGAGAGCCGGAGGAATGTGCAGAATAAATCAGAATTTGGACAGAATAGAGCAGCATCTTAGTGGGATTTTACGTGAAGCGAATAGTCGCAGTGGCACGTTTTTACAGACATTTAAAAAAGCTCCAACCTCCCTGAGATTTGCTGCTGCGTTCCTCTACTACAAAGCTCTGAGAGGGAAATACCTGCATCCCTAATGTGTCGCATCAACACTGCCTGAGCTGCAGACGTCGTTCAGTTTCATCTCACAGCAGCAGCAGAATTCAGCTTCGGCTCTGAAGAAAGCATCTCCTGATCCTCCTGTTCTCACCTCTCCTTCGTATCCTCCCCCGGTCCTCTTTTCTCACCGTGGTTCCCTGCTGGAGGAGCGTAAAGGAATCTCATTGACCTACTTAATATCTGGTGTCTGACTCCACCAATAGCAGGAGAGCAGAGCAGAGCAGAGTAGAGGAGTAGAGCAGGGAGTCAAAAATCTGCTGCAGTGACACACATCCAGACCAAGGCTTCCATCACAGCCGTGCAGAAATGTCCACATTTACAGAACGAAGGAGAATACTTATGGAAACAATCACTTATTAATAAAAATGACTGGATATCACTAAAATATCAACTAAATAACGTCTGAATTTAATAGCAACCACCTTCTAATGAGCTAAACAATAATAAAATGAGTTTATTCAGAAATAGTTTGGATTGTGTTCTTTATTAAGTTGAGATAATCATGACAGATGTTTCTTTTTGGCAATATGTCAGATTTTATATGGAAAATAACAAATTAAATCACTTTCCACTAAGTTCCCCATTACAGAAACACCTCTCCAGGAAGTTGATTCCCTCTGAAGACCAAACTGGCATCTTTTAGCTGAACATCAGACCAAAAATCAGAGAGGTGGAGTTTGGTGTCGTGCAGAAACGTCGACATCTACATAACGAAGGAGAAGTCGGATGTTCAGGTAGAGCTTCAAACATCGAGTTTACGAAACAGATTCAACCTAATGATGGAAATATTTGGACTGTAAGAGCAGGGAAGTCTGGCTAAAACCACGGTTCATTCTTGACTCATTTCTGAGCTAGCGATGAGCTTCCAACATGATTATGTGTAAAGTGTGTCGTCGCGAAGCATTTTCGAGGCCGTGATGTTTCCCTATAGGCAAAAAAAACCATCAGCGACACAAAGCGAAACGGAGGAAATCATCAATCCTGCATGAAGCCCTGCAGTGGAGGGTTACAATTCTGCAGCGCCATCCTTTGAAGTTTAAAACCCTGGAAAATGGAATTCCTCCAACATGTGAACAGGCTTTTATTTATTTATTTTTGATGCATAAGGACGTGTTCTGTAACCATCAAAGTCGGTCCTTCCTGATCATAAAATTGTCCAACATGACTCAAAAATTGTTAATTTATTGATTTATTGATTTTGGTCTTTTTTTCTATATTTGGGTCTTACAGGGTTAATATGCTGCAGATGGTTAAACATGAAATGAAAATAAAATGGTGGAAACCCGTCCGAAAGATGTGGTGGAGATAAAGGTGCAGCGGTTCAATACAGTTTCAATAAGAGAAAAGGAGGTTTAAATCTGTGTCAAGAAGACCATAATCTCATGGTCTCACAATGCGCCGCTGAGCTTAACCCAGATCTGAGAGCAGCAAAACGCTCAGAGCCGCACAACGCCGTCCGATGTCGGTGCTTCTCTGCTGCACCGGAACCAATGGAGTTAGCGGTTCTATTTAGGGAGGCTGACGGCAGCTCGGCAGGCTGGAAGTCCACTGATTCATCGAGTTCCTCACCTCTCCTCCAAACACCAGGAGCCGGCAGGAGAACAGCTCCCAGTAGCGTGTAGGACTTCATCGCCTGAAATATGGTCCCAGAAAGGGTTTGTGGCCTTTGTGAAGGTCTGCAGCCAGAGAAGGTGTCGGTTCTGATCTGGTTTATGCAGCTGAGTTACAGGGAAGGAAAATGTTTGTCTCATTTGCAGACAGTGAAGATTTTTGCTGAAGAACAGGAGGAGGAAATTAAAGCTGCACTAATTAGTATTTACACCAACAACTAAGGCTGAGCAATTAATCGATTTCCAAGTGAAATTACAATTTGAAACAATGCAGTTTGCAACTCGCAAACAGTGTAATTTATTCATATATTTCTATACGACCCAGACTTTAAAATGGCCTCGACTACTTATTTCACCCATAATCTGTCTTCTAGCATTTAAAAAACCTCACCTGCACTCATTACAATGGTAAAAAAATACATTTATATATTTGAAAAGTGCTGAAAAACATCCAAAATAATATATAATTGAGGGGCTTTTGAAGTCTATGGGACTCGAAAATGGTCCAAAGTTAGAGAAAATGAGTCCAGAATGACATCAAATTTGTCCTAAGTAACTTGAAAATTATCCCAAAGACACAAAAATGATCCAAAATGACAAGAAAAGGTCCAAGCTGACATAAAACTTCCTGGTCAATATATAACTGAGGGACTTTTGAAGTCTGTGGGATATATCTTCCATATGTTTTTCTTAAAAGAAAAAAAATAATAATGTTTTTATGTTCATTATGATCATGTCTTTGCAAATTCCGTAATTATTTATGATGGAAACAATCACTTATTAATAAAAAATGACTGGATATCACTAAAATGTCAACTATGATACAAAAGTCCTGCAATTATATATTGATCCGTCCAGAATGACTTGAAAATGAGTCCAGAATGACATGAAATTTGTCCTAAATGACTCAAAAATGATCCCAAAGACACAAAACTGATCCAAAATGATGAGAAAAGATCCAAGCTAACATAAAACTTGTTGAAATTGACAAGAAAATTGTCCAAAATGACTTGAAAATGATCCATAATTACAGAAAATCAGTCCAGAATGACATGAAAACAGGAAAGTTCTGTATTATAGCAGTAAATTGTTCCATTTAAAGTTAGAAACTGTTGAAAAGCGTTCAGTTCTTACAGTGTGATTCAGTTCACTCTTCACTCCCATCAACATGTAGTCCTTTTTTTCCACTGTTAGTATAAAAATAATGATTAGGTTTTAGGTAAAGTGACTTGTTGAAAAAAAACTACACGCAGTAATGACATTTTTTCCCATCAGAGCCGAGTCGATTAAGCAGAAGAGTCACTTTCCAAAAGTGTCCATGCTTTTAACTTAGTTGTGATTCAGGAGCACATAAACTCCCTGAAAGTCCCAGAGCTGCAGGATCACAGCGAGTCCTCCATCATATTCACAGTGCTCTATTTCAGGCTATACTGGTCTGAGGAAAATCCCCTGAGTGTGTAGAAGTAGAAGCTGCAGTGGATCTGAGGATGAGGAGGCCTATAGACCAGTCGGTGATCCGTTTGAAGTGGAGTGAGCTTGTTATAGAAGAAGCACTCCCAGCTCTGGAGGTTGTATGTTGCACGCAAACGCTTATGATTAAATCATGACTTCAGCTTTAACCCTCATGTTGTCCTGAGGGTCAAAACTGACCCCTTTTAAAGTTTGAAAATGTGGGGAAAAAAATAAAAAATTTCACAGTGAAACTTTCTGATGTCCACATTTTCTGGTGGGAAAAAAAGAAATGTTAAAAATGTTTCTTAAGAACGTTCACATAAAAATCAACCAAAATCCAGCGAATTTTACTGGATTTTGGTTGATTTTTATGTGAACGTTCTTAAGAAACATTTTTAACATTTCTTTTTTTTCCACCAAAAAAAGTTCAAAGATTTCCCAAAAATGTTGAAAATGTGGACATCAGAAGTTTCACTGTAAAAATAAATATTTTTTCCACATTTTCAAAACTTTAAAACGAGGCGACCAAATCGGAGATAAAACTCTGGATTCATTCTCTCTGGGTTTAAAGTTTAGAGTTTGGTTTGATGATGGTTCATACACGACCAAACGACACGAAACAATACAAGAAGTTATTTAGAGCAGATTTTAAAACCCTTTTTGATATTTTTTTTTGTCATTTTGGATAATCTGAGTCATTTTCTAAAAGTTTTTGTCATTTCAAACAAGTTTTCAGCCATTTGGAACACTTTCTGAGTCACTTTGGACAATTTTTGAGTCATTTTGTAGAAATTATCCTAGACAAGTTTTTAAGTCGTGTTCGACTGAAGGAAAACCTTCGCAGCTCCAGAAACTCTGTAAAGCTCCTCTTTAGCTGGTAGCTGAACCCAGCCTCGGTCTAACGGCTCGTCCAGGTGACGAGTCTGTAGATTACTGTGGGCCTCTGCTGCCACCTGAGCTCAGAGTTCCTTATCTTTTACAACGTCCTGCGACAGCGAGGCGATCTGTTGGGACTGGATAACGGCTCGGTATTTCACATCTCACTTTCCTCCTTTATCGGTTCCCCTCCCTCCACAAAGGCGACATGTGTGCCGAGGCCAAGGAACCTCCCTCTTATTAGCGGCCCATTGTGAGGTGTTTGATAGACACAGGGGCTTAGTGAGTTAGTGAGTGGAGGAAAGTGGTGTGGGGGTGAGGCCGACCTCATTACGGTCCAGCTGGACACTCATACCCCCCCATTATACCCCTCGTCCCCCATCCTCCTGTCAGAGATCAGAATAGTGCTCTGTTGTCTGGCTCTTATTAGCGAGCAGAAGGAACGTGGTTGGAGCCCAGAGGCAGAGCTCCAGATAGGCCGATACCAGTCTGTGATCTCACTGCAAAAACTACAAATCCTACCAAGTCTATTTGTCTCCTTTTCAGTCCAAATGTCTCATCCCACTTGATTTAAGATAAATTCACTTAACAAGTGATATTTCACCAAGATGGAGGGACTTGTTTTAAGACAATGCATCTTAAATATCTTGTTAAGTCAAACAATCTTGAAATTATCTTGTTTTGAGTTGAATTTTACAAGAAAACTCAAAATAAGTTTAACCCTCGTGTCGTCCTGCTGGTCAAATTAACCCGTTTTAAAGTTTGAAAATGTGGAGAAAAATATATGTTCACAATGAAACTTCTGATGTCCACATTTTCAACATTTTTGGGAAACCTTTGAACATTTTTTGGTGAAAAAAAAGAAATGTTAAAAATGTTTCTTAAGAACATTCACAAAAAAATTATTTTTTTTTCTGAATGTTCTAAAGAAAATATTAGAAGTTTTACTGATATATATGGAATCACTTTAGATATTTTTAGGATTTTTTTGGAAGATTTTTTTACTCATTTTTTGAAAATATTTACAAGAATTTTCTTGCCAAATTTGAGGGATTTTTTTCAAATAAAACTTTTAAGGGAAACTTTTAAGGAATTATTGGAATTTTCTTCCTGAAGGTTTTGCAAATTTTCAGAAATTTGGGGAATTATTTTGCTGATTTTTTTGGATTTTTTTTCAGACAATAGAACAATATTTTTTGGTGCCCATAAATGAACTTTTCCCAGCTAATTTTGAGATCTCAGTATTCTAAATATCATATCTTATGTCAAGAAATCTCACCAAGCCATTTTTCACTTGTTCTAGGTAAAAGTTGCTTGAAATAAGCTTTTTTTCTTGTTTTGAGAGGAGCGTTTTTCCAGTGCACAGGGTTGTAGGGTTTTATTTATCTGTAACTTATTACCCCAGACACAGGCTTCGTGGTCGCAGTAGGGAGAGTCACACTCTTGACCAACAACTCGCTAATTATGAGCAGCAGATGATCTTAGAAGTGGCCACGGTCCCCAGCTACATGGTAATCCCGGGCTGAAGGATAATAAGCTGCTGATAAATGCTTAATTAAAGCCCGGCAGCCATTTTGAGAAGGCTGTTTACAGAAACAGTGAGATGCAGCACGGACTAAATAGGCTTACTGTGTTTCCTGCTGTTCCACTGGAATAAGATTTGATCCACTGCATTGTCTCAGCGTTTTCAATCGGCCTTTTCTGTGTCAACATTATCAGCTTACAGCAAGCACTGACAGGCCCATTCCTTTGGAGATCTTTGACGTTCTAATGTGATACTTTTTGACTTTTCCACTGCAGCAACTTGCAGGCTGCGGGAACCTTTTATGCACATTCAATCAATCCCAGGAGAACCTCTTTCAAAGACTTTTTTTGGTGATAAAGGTACCTCTAGGGTTGGTACTTCTGCCCACTTGTTATCCTTGTTGAGTAGAAATTTTCATCTGTCTGTCTAGTCCCTCATAGAACTAGATTTATGTTCAGCAAGGATCATCTGATCAAGTTTTACTTCCCCCTTATCCAGTATAAACTACAATTAATGCACCTTCAAGTATCGTAGATGAGCTGTAGTACTTGGACACCGCTTACTATTTAGGCAGAAACTTCGATGTTAGCAGGCAAATAGCTTTTTGGTAGTTTAGCTAGCAAAGGAGCATCATGACAAAGACTTTAATGAGGCTTAATGACCTCAAGCCAATGCTCAACGGTAAAGTTAAGCTGAGATAAATGAAGACATGGTTCCTAAGTCAAGGTGAAATATCTGCCAATGGATTTTTACGGGTTTTGTCAAGTTTTTCAGGGAGCAACAGATGCAACCAAAGAATAGGATTTAAGTTTATGATGATACCTATCAGTTAAAAATTCCTTCCCCGGTCCCTATCATATGATCAGGCTTGGGACTTTGCTACCCTTAGCTACTATTTATTGTTGTTTGAGCACACTCAGAGGGCAAGAGATCATATTTGGTAACTAGTAGTTGTACAAATATGCTAACTGATTGATATAATGATGCACGTAACGGCTTTGTTTACATTTTCACCGGAGTTCCGACTTAACGGCGAAAATCGACTTAGGTAGATCAGTAGGAACGAAACTCTGACCTAAGTCGAGGACTTCCTGTATTTCAATGAATGCCCTTTAATGGATTAACATGGCAATTCCTGTACATGTTCACGCCACCTCCTACCTGCCCTGAGTTCCAGGAAATAAACCAGCAGGTTCGTCTTTATGAAGAATATTCCCACTTACTTCCTTCATTGTTTGCTGAACTGAGATCCAAGTCTCTGCTTGAAACTAAACCCTGTACTTCCTTGTTTTTTGTACGGCTGCCTCCAGTCCTGTCCATTAGCAGCTGCCTGGGGAACCGGCTAAAAGGGAACAAACCGCAAACCCTTATGACTGATATAGATTTTCCCCCTTACCAGCGATCGGGACGAGCACAGAGTAATAATTGCCCCTTTACACTAAGTAGACAGCCTCATTTTATGACATAACTCACTCTGTTTATTACTGAACCTACAGCATGTGGACATTAGACCCAGTGACTTGGTTCCCACTTTATGCATATTTAATGAGCTGAGAGGAATCAGCAACACTGAAACAAAGAATATGTCACCCACAACAGTTTAGCTCCTTTTTTATTGTTTTTAATCAGACAGCAGTTGAGTTGGAGTCAGTTGGAGGTAGTTACTGTTTCAAAAAGCCCCGTTTGCTGCATCTTGATAGATAAAGTCACTGCAGTAACCTCTGTGACATCCCATCATCATCATCATCATCATCATCATCATCATCATCATCATCTTTCCCTTTTCTCTATTCATTCCCTCTTATCTCCCCTCTGCAGTGTCCTCTGTCAAAGAAAGTTTGAGGAAGATCCTCACATACTTCAGCACACCATTAACCCTCCTGTTGTCTTCATTTACAGGCACCAAAAAATATTGTTTCTGTGTCTGAAAAAAAAAATCCAAAAATTCAGCAAAAAAAATCCCCAAATTTCTGAAAATTTGCAAAACTTTCAGGAAGAAAATTCCAGTAATTCCTTAAAGGTTTCCGTTAAGAGTTTTATTTTAAAATCCCCCAAATTTGGCAAGAACATTCTTGTAAATATTTTCAAAAAATGAGTAAAAATCTTCCAAAAAAATCCTAAAAATATCTAAAGTGATTCCATATATGTCAGTAAAACTCCTAATATTTTCTTTAAGAACATTCACAAAAAAATCTACCAAAATCCAGTGAAATTCGCTGGATTTTGGTTGATTTTCATGTGAATGTTCTTAAGAAACATTTTTAGCATTTCTTTTTTTTCCACCAAAAAATGTTCAAAGGTTTCCCAAAAATGTTGAAAATGTGGACATCAGAAGTTTCACTGTGAAAATATATTTTTTTCCCACGTTTTCAAACTTTAAAACAGAACGACACGAGGGTTAATGTCTAGTTAATTTCACTAAAACTCATTAAAGAATCACTGTTATACTTGAATACATCAGGTAACGGATAGCTTCACATTTATGGGAAAGTTGCTCCAACGCAGCTGCATCTTACTAAACCGGTAATCAGTCCTGCTTTACTCCTTCATTCAGCCTTCTATGATGCAAATCCAGGATGCATTGTCATGTTGCTTTTCAGGTTTGATGTGATTAGTTTTCTGCTTGTTTCCTCCAAGGAAGAGAACAATAACCTAGTTTACTGATTGGCCATAATAAACAGCCCCAGATGTAGTACAAGGTATTCCCTGTAACATTGTTTTAAATCAGATTTAAATACGCTGTCAGTTTTCATCAAAGACAGAATTCTTCCCTTACGCTCTCTTCATGTTAACTGCTAGTTTTAATCAAATGAACTTTCCCTTGTGTGGCAGATGGAATGTAATTTCTCAGCTACACGTCTGGATCATGTATGTTTACAGAATCATTCAAGGTGTATCTGAAAGTAGCTGGTTCAATATATAATTGTGGGACTTTTTGTATCATAGTTGATTTTTTTTTTGCTGTTTTCAGGCCTAAAATCAACACGGCCACCTATAACCAAACACCACATGGCATTTTAGAGAAAGATTCTTCTAAATATTATAAATACAATTAAGATTGAACAATTTGACAATTTTTGTGTCATTCTGGACAATTTTCTTGTCAATTTCAACAAGTTTTATGTCAGCTTGGATCGTTTCTCATCATTGTGGATCATTTTTGTGTCTTTGGGTAGAGGTGAAGATAAAGTAATACCAGCTTTATCCTTTAAGTCATGCATGAAAGATGAGTTCTTAATCCCAGCCGGACCGACTGGTTCAAGACACAGAGAACTTTTCCTGTCTAGCCGGTGATATTGTTTGCGGCAGGAACATTATGGGAGATTCAGTATCTGTTTCCGTTTGTGACTCGTCAGCAGTGTTTGGCCTCGGGGCTGTGGTCCAGCGTAACTCTGCCATCTTCTCCTCTGTTCGTCGTGATGAGTGCAGAGCGACATTCTGCCCTCCACATGGCTCACTCCACACAGCCGTGGCTTGCTGCCAGCCTGCCATCCCAGAATACTCGGCCGGGGAGTTAGCAGGCAGATGACACGGCGACTCCTCCCTCCTCCTGCCTGCCTGAGCCTCAGTGTCGTTTAGAGCTGTTAGTGTTGCCTCACTAACCGCCCTGTGACACATTGGATTTTTTTTCTAGCTTCGCTGAGAGTCTGGGGCTGTGAACGGTCTCCGAGAGGCTTTTGAGGCAGGATGGATGACCTCCAGACAGAGCGGCACGCTGGATGCCTTTCAGATATATCGGCCTCTTTTTGTCACCTGCGACTCTCCTGGGAGGGTTTCGCTGAGTGTGCATGCTCTTTTAAAGCCCCGTCCTGCAGCCTCTTTCAACAGCTACTCACAATCCCACCTGGGAGCAGCTCAGCTCAGACTCAGGGCTTCACCGACGGCCATCTGATCGCTGTGGAGGGAACCGGCCTGCTCATTCTGGTTTCTCACTTCTCTAGGATTTCTGCTGTTGTTTAGACTCCAGTCTCAGGGCTGAAAAGTGCTCAGAACAGAATGCACTTGTTCCCTGATGCCGGTTAATTCTGCCCGACTGTGTCTTTGTGTCCCTTTTGTAGCAGAAATATCAGTCACCACCTCCCTCTCCTGGCCTCCAGTCGCCTCCACCAGCAGCCCTCTCACAGCCACGGGGGAAAGGTTGCCAGTTCTGCACTTGTCAACCCTCCATATCAGCGGCGGGGCTAAATCTGGCCCACAGCAGCTCAACGTTTATCAGGGCTGCATCCAGTCTGTCAGCTCCCCCTTTGAAGCCACAGGGCATCCAGCAGCAGAAACAGCACATTTTATGCAGCAGCATGTTAAAATAATCTACAGATGTTGGGATTCTTTCAGCTGGATTGTAGTTAAATGACCTGAATGGTCAACCTAACTGATTACTGACACTACTGTTCAGCAGTTTGGGTTCATCCAGATGATTCCATGTTTTCCATGAAAACTCCCACTTTTCTCCATGTGCTAACATAACTGCAGGGTTTTCTAATCATCAATGAGCCTTTCAACACCATTAGCTAACACAATGTAGCATTAGAACACAGGAGTGATGGTTGCTGGAAATGTTCCTCTGTACCCCTATGGAGATATTCCATTAAAAATCAGCTGTTTCCAGCTACAATAGTCATTTACCACATTAACAACGTCTACACTGGATTCATCATTCATTTAATGTTATCTTCATTGAAAAAAATGCTTTTCTTTCAAAAATTACAACATTTCTAAGTGACCCCAAACTTTTGAACGGTAGTGTAGATAAAATACAGTGAAAATACACTAAAAATATAGAAAAAAAGTATAGTAAAATGACAGTAAAAATGTAGAAAAAATATAGTAAAAATATGAGAAAAACATAGTAAAAATGCAGTAAAAATATGGTAAAAATATAGTAAAAATACAGAAAAAGTACAGTAAGAATATAGAAAAAATATAGTAAAAATATAGCAAAAATACAGTAAAAAATATAGTAAATATACAGTTAAAAGGCAATAAAATATAGAAAAACTACAGTAAAAATATAGAAAAAATATACTAAAATACAGTAAAATTACAGTAAAAAAACAGTAAAAATACATTAAAAATATAGAAAAATACAGTAAAATATAGTAAAAATTCAGTAAAAATATAGCAAGGATATATATAATACAATGAAATTTTATGAAACTCCAGTTGGCAGCGCTGCTAAATCATGCCTGTGATTAAATGTCCAGGGCGGCTCTACGAAGGTTTGTCCTCACCTCACCTCAGATCTCTAAGTTTTTATCTCAGAGTGACAGAATGAGAGCGTCCTGCTTGAAGTTTCCTCCGGCGTAGAAAATCCCTGTTTGTCTTTGGGCTCCTCGGATTCTTCTGATCCAAAGTCTTTCACTCAGGTGCTGCAACGAGAGAGAAAGGAGAAAAATCAGTCAAACTAAATGCAAATTAATGCTCATTTTCACCATTTACAGTCAGGAGGCATTAAAGCACTGCTCAGTTTGACCTAATTCAGAGTTGAAACTGAAAAGTCTCCTCGTTGCTGCACACAGGTCGGACCTTTCTGCCTCGTCGGTGATAAAGTTTGGGATAAATTGTATTTTTATGCGTACATGGAACTGCAGTCTGTTTCCGTTGCACTGTTTTGCATTTCACCAACCTTTTTGGTCCATTTTTTTTAATGTTATTGTGTTTTTAATATCCTGCATTTCAACTCAGGTAATGTTTTTTGGTATTGAACTGAAGATGCTCACGATAACAGGTTTATGGAAATGCTCAGACAGAAGGAAACAAAACGACACAAAAGCAAATTCTCCTCCCTGAAGTTCACCTGGATGTTCAGAGCATCCAGAGATGCAGCTGTAAACCTAATTATTACAAGTATCCGTGCAGAGATGCCCCTCAGTTCTTCTGTGTCCAGGTCAGATTTGTGGATTTGTCCGTTTGAAACCTCCCGTTACCGTGGGAACCGGTGATGGACAGCCCAGCTGGGTGACGGGTCATTAATTAGAGAGGAGATGTGCAGGTTTTACTGCCGTTCACAGGGTAACGGAGCAGAGAGCCGTTAATTACTGCAGGTTCAAAAGCATTTCTTTTAATGTCTAATTTTACACTAAATATGTCGTCCAGAGAGTTATTAGAGGAGAAAATGATGCATAAATTAGGAGTTTGGGGCTTTTCCAAGGTGCATTAAGATGAACTCGAAGGGGTTTTGGGCTTCAAATACTCAAATCAGTGTATTTTTTTTCTGTCACTTCTGGGGTCGACTTGTCAGTAAATCTTTAAACTGAGTTGTGTTTATTGGGAATATGGTATCCATGGAAACCGCTGCTTGTCCCACATTTCATTTCCTCGTTGGTTCAGGGTGTGTTTGGATGTATCTGGTCTCATCTGGACTAATATGCTGTTATCACCACCAAGATAACACAGACTCCTCACTGCATCTGTCTTTGCTTTATTTCACCCTGTAAGACGCAAATATATTAAAAAACAGCAAAAAACTAATATATATATATATATATATATATATATATATATATATATATATATATATATATATATATATATATATATATATATATATATATATATATATATATATATATATGCACCCAAATATTGAAAAAAAATTGCAAAAATGATAGAAAAATGCAAAATAAATAAAAATGATGTATTTTTACAGGTTTAATCCTCCTCTTATTATTTAAGGGTCCCCAAATATAATAACACAGAACGTTTTAATGCTTGATATTAGAGGAGAACAGCTTTTCTGCAGCTTCACAAACTCTCTGGAGCTGAGATAAAAGGCTTGACAGACAGAATGAGAATGAATGTGGTCACGTTTGACAGTAATTCTACATCTCAGTGGGGTTGTCGTGTTCTCTCCGTGGATCTGCAGACTCAGCGCTGCTCCGAGGCGTTGGAGAACCAGTTAGCCGGGAAGTTTCCGTGTGACTCATCACCCAGCTCATTATTAGACCTGATTCACGTCGCTGCTTGTTGTTATTTATCTGCTAAATCGTAGAGCTTCCTGCGCACTGATTGGGAAAATTGCTAATTATTATTAGCAGCTAATTACAGGCATCCTGCTGTTTTATTTCACCTCAATCTGCTCTGAGATCAGCAGCTACGCTAACGTTTCTTATTCCACCCAGAAGTTGTGTCAACATTGTGTGTCCGCTGAATGCCAGTTGGCAGGGTGGCGTTGTGTGTTCATGCCAGGATGGCGTTGTGTTTTCATGCCAGGGCGGCGGGTTGTTGGGGAGATTTGCAGAGCGTGAGTGACGTCCCCATAAAGCCTCCATTGTGTCTTTAATGTCGGGTCTCAGGCTGGGGTCGGGTCGGCTTAGTGCAGAGGAACAGGGTTGGATCGACCCTCCACTGCTCCACACGCCACCTCCTGCAGACACACACACTCACTCAGGTTCATGATGATGTTCTGCTCAGGTCACCATAGCGACCAGCGGTGGTTCCTCAGAGAACCAGTGTTTTCTCCACCTGTAGGCTGCTGTTTGACCCACGGGTCTCTGGAGGGGAACCAGGAACAGCAGAGCTCTAGAACACCAACGACTGATTGGAGAAGCAGCCAGACGATGTGTAGAACACTACAAGATGCTTCTTAGCTTTTATTTTTCCAGTTTACAGGCTTTTAGAATCTGTGATGCGAGTTTTAAAATCCTCTCTGATGGTTTTATACCAGCTAGACTTTTGTCTTAAAACTCATGGATGTGTTCGTTAAATTAGGATTGTGTTTTAACTTGAATAGAACAATGCTGCATATATATATATATATATATATATATATATATATATATATATATATATATATATATATATATATATATATATATATATATATATATATATATGTATGTAAATATAAATAAAAAAAATTAAAAAAAATTATTTATTGGTATTTTTTTTTCAATATCTGGGTCTTACAGCTTTAAGATCACTTGTTGCTGAGCAGCACTTTGTGTCTAATTTTGCGTGTTTTCATATATTGTCCTCGTCCTGAGACGGTCGGTCACACGTCAGCAGGATCAGGATTGTGGGTCTCTGGACGGTAATTGATGTGGAGTCATGAGGGCGGTGGAGAAGCTAGACGCTGTTGACAAGATGCTCCCTCCGCTGGGGATGCCCTGACATTGGAGTGACCTCGGAGAGTGCTGCATCCACCAGCCTCACTGCCAGACACATGATCAAACACAGCAGACAACAGCACAGAAACACACACGACTGGTTAACGCACACTAACACACACGACTGGTTAATACACACTAACACACACGACTGGTTAACACACACGACTGGTTAACACACACTAACACACACGACTGGTTAACACACACAAACACACACGACTGGTTAACACACACTAACACACACGACTGGTTAACGCACACTAACACACATGTGCATCCCCTCTACTGGATCATTCTAATTCATTTTGCTCTGATTGGTTTAGGACTTGGTGGAATATCTGTGCTGTTGCTGTTGGTAGCAGATCAGGGGTTTGCACAGCGTTTCTGGGTTCCAGCAGGCTGCTCGGTGCACGTTGGGCTGATGGAGCACATCCACAGGGGTATATTTAGACCTGCAGGTGCTGCAGTCACAGATTGATCGCCGTATAAAAATACACGAGGCTGTAACTCATGATGCAGCAGCTTCAACAGGAAACACTCAGAATGTGTCCTTGGGTGGAAATTAAATCAAGTGACAGAGAGGGGCGTCTTAGACATTCTAGGTCAGGGGTGTCCAACATGAGGCCCGTGGGCCAAAAGCGGTCCTCCAGAGGGTCCAATCCGGCCCTCAAAGTGTAAAAATTCCAGAGAAGACATTAAGTGCAGATTGTAAATTAGTAAAAGTATAAATTTAAAATAACTTCTAGATCATGACAAGTTGTGTTGATCATAAAGAAAAATACTAGATTATTCATTGTTCTTTTGTGTCTCGTTTTTGTGATATTTTGTCTTGTTTTTGTTGTTTTTTTCTTTTTTTTGTCTGACTTTTGTCGTTTGTCTCGTGTTTTTGTCATTTTGTTTCTCGTTTTTGTCATTTTGTGTTTCCCTTTTGTCTCGCTTGTGTTTTTTGTCTCATTTTGTCATTTTCTGTTTTGCCTTATTCATTGCTTTGTGCATTGTTTTTGTCATTTTTTGTCTTGTATGTGTCATTTGTCAATTTTTTTGTCACTAGCTTTTTTGTGTATTTTTTTGTGTCTTTTTTATTTTGTCGTTTGTCTCATTTTTGGTCATTTTGTGTCTCGCTTTTGCCATTTTCTGTCTGGTTTTAGTAATATTTTGCCTTGTTTTGGTTGTTTTTTGCCTTTCTTTGTCTGATTTTTGTCATTTGTCTCATGTTTTTGTTGTTCTGTTTCTCATTTTTATCGTTTTGTGTTTCCTTTTTGTCTTGATTTTACTGGTCCGATCTGCTTGAGATGAAATTGGCCTGAATATGGCCCCTGCTGAACTGAAGTGATTTTGACGCCTCTGCTGTAGTGCATTCAGTGGAGTGTGTGTGTCGTGTTAATTAATTTATTGAAGTGGATTAGAGTCCAGATTGAGCGCTCATTCATCCAGATCTCTCTAATATAATCTGCCTCTAAACACTTCAGAGCGACTTATCTCTCTGAGCTGATATTTATTCTGTTGTGTTGAGTTTAGCCGCCTCTGTCGGGGCTCGAGGAGGCTTTTTATCTGCCTCCGGCGGCCGTCGCTGCTCCTTTTGTTGCTTCCCGCCCCCTTTTCTGCGGTCACACCGCTCTGTCCTGTTAAATCCCGTTAGCAGAGCCAGACGCTGAAACGCTCCCTGAGCAAAATCAGAAATAGGCCGAGCTGTTGAGTACAGATGAAAATACACCCGCCGTGTTCCCATTCTTACTCATCCTCCACCCCCAAATCTCTTCTTTTTCCTTCCAACCCCACACTGGGATTTTGTGGGTGATGTCACCGAGCAATGTCATCCGGCGCCGGTTCCAAAAAACGCCTCGGTGTCTTACGCAAACAGGCGTGTCTGAGTACACAGTATTCTCCTTTTCCCTCGTCAACAAACCAGTTTTTCCAAGAATATGTCGTGAGACTGCAGTAGCATGTTTGTCCTTCGGTGTTTTGAAGTGAATCAAGTGTAGAATGTGTTTCCCAGAGAGCTTTCCTAACACTGAACTATCCTTAGAAACACGCTGTAACTACTTTACTAATTAAAGCGGAGAGAATTACCTGTTGAGCAAAAACACACATTCATCATTTGGGCCTTTCTCTAACCCAAAACTAAACCTTCACACTGACTAAAGCTGCTCCTTATCTTCAGCTCTTCTGCAGCTTTATCCTGATTTTAATCCTAAATGCTGCTACCACCAATATCTACACAAAAAACCTTTATTTAGTATCATTAAACCTCCAGTTGAACTTATTTAGTGGCTGTTGCATCCCAGAATATTCAAATAATAGAATCTGTGATACGAGTTTTAAAATCCTCTCTGATAGTTTTATGCCAGTTAGAATTTTGTCTTAAAACTCATAGATGTGTTCATCAAATTAGACCTGCAGGACTGTGTTTTAACTTGCCTAGAATATAATAACAATATCAATAATAATAACTTTATTTCTACAGCAGCCTGAAGAACAGCGACAGTTAAAACATGCAACACAGAGACAATCAGACAAGATATAGGAGACAAGTCAGAGCAGTCCTTAAAATAAATAGTAAAAATGGTAATAAATTAAATGAATAATTAGCTGGATTTGCACTCAAATCAAACAAGGGAACTAGGCAATTTAAAAAATTAAAGAACAAGATTGACGGTTAAAAGTAAAAAAAATAAAAAAGAGGATTAAAGCATAAGAGAGACATCATCACATTAAAGAACCAGGAAGCTAAAAGTCAAATAAAACCAGAGAGAACATCTAAAATAAACAGAATAGAACACTAAAGCTAAGCAAAGCTAAAAATAAACCTCACATAAAAGCTAAAATCTCTAAAAGTGGGTTTTCAGAAGTGATTTAATCCTCCTGTTGTCTTCATTTACAGGCACCAAAAAATATTGTTCTATTGTCTGAAAAAAATCCAAAAATTCAGCAAAAAAAATTCCCTAAATTTCTGAAAATTTGCAAAACCTTCAGCAAGAAAATTCCAATAATTCCTTAAAAGTTTCCCTGAAAAGTTTTATTTTTAAAAAATTCCCCAAATTTGGCAAGAAAATTCTTGTAAATATTTTCAAAAAAATGAGTAAAAATCTTCCAAAAAAAATCCTAAAAATATCTAAAGTGATTCCATATATATCAGTAAAACTTCTAATATTTTCTTTAAGAACATTCACATAAAAATCTACCAAAATCCAGTGAAATTCGCTGGATTTTGGAAAAGCTCAAATCAATGAAAGCATCAGTCTTCGATATAAAGGAAAACTGTAACTGTGTTAGTCACTGTTAACCTTCTGAACCCAGGTTTTCTCCTTACAAAATCACCAAAATTCACTAATTTCTCAGTCAGAAACTGTAAAAAGAGAAAAATTTACTGGATCTTCCTCTTTCCTATTGTCCTTGAACTAATCAAGTGTGATATGCGGTTTCTTCGGGAAAAACGATGAAATAAAGTTTGCTGCGGCTACAAAATGCTGATCATGGAATGAACCTGAGAGGGGAGAATCATAGCGAGCCTGGAGTCTGTTTGGTTTGGATTTCAGGTGCAAAAAAAGCTCTAAAAGTCTCAGAAAATGTGCTTCAGAACAGCATAAATGTTTAGTTCTGAGGCTCGGACCTCCTCCTGCCCGCAGGTTTTGGTTGTGTTCATGTTTTGGTGGCGTTTCTAAGCGGGAGCTGCTCCGAACAGCTTCACCGTCAAACTTTCCATCCGTCTGGCCACGAATGATTCACTCTGTCCTGATGGCAGCAGAACGACAGTTTACCAGCGAAAACCAGAGCGAAGAAGCCCAAACACTGATTAAGGTTCTGTTCAATGACCTGCTGTATGGAAAAATCCAATCAAACTCAATCCAGATGATTTATTTGTGCCTCAAGTGGCTGTTTGAGGAAACACATACACTCATAAAAGAGTCCAGATCTGTCTAAAAATACACAACGGGATCGTGTAAAGACAGAGATTAAAGATTTAAAGGTTTAAGTTTATCATTTATCAAACTAAACACGACTTCTCTGGACTCCAAATGTTGTTCTGCTGTTTTTATGCCCAGATGTGCTGTAAAAAAAATGAATTTTCTAAGCTTCTAGCTGTCATATTTTGAACAATTTATTGTTATTTTACAGATGTGGTCTTAAAAAACAACAGCAGGTTCAAACTATAAATTATGTCAATAATCTAGGAAATTGTTCTTTTGCAGTATCTGAATCTAAATTTACTGTTTTGTTGTATTTAAATTCACAAATATGTTATTTTATAGATGTTTTCTGTTATTTGAAATGGAGTTTATGTGAATTAAAAACTAAAACTGCCTTAATTTTTATTTTTTTTTTTTTAATAGATTTGGCCAGTTTTGCTTAAAAAACAAATTATGTCCACATCCAAAATCCAGGAAATTGTTCTTTTGCAGTATGTGGCTCTAAATTTACAGTTTTACTGTATTTAAATCCACAAATATATTATTTTACACATGTTGTCTATTATTTGAAATAGAATTTATGTATATTAAAAAATAAAATTGATTTAAAGGTTTTTTTAAAAATTATATTTTACAAATTCGGCCAGTTTTCTTTAAAAAGAAAAACAACAGAAAAAAAATATTCTCTTACTGTAATTGACTGTAAGAAAAACAATCAATGACTAAAGCAGTAGATAATGTCCACATTTCTGTATGTTGTTCAAGTTTGACTGTAAAATCAAACTGTTTCACTGTATTTAAATTTTCTAAAAATATAATTATTCTACAAATATTTGCTGCTATTTTCACCATTTTTAAAGATTTTTCAATGTTGCAGTATTCCATAGTTTTAAGGTGCTTTTTTTGGCACCGTAATGTTAGATTTTTACACTTTTTTTACTGTATATTTCATCATTTGCTGCTCATTTTCAATAAGTTTTATGTCATCTTGGATTGTTTCTCGTCATTTGGGATCATTTTTGTGTCTTTAGGACAGATTTCATGTCATTCTGGACTAATTTTCTGTAATTATGGATCATTTTCAAGTCAGTCTGGACGGGTCAATATACAATTGTGGGACTTTTTGTGTCATAGTTGACATTTTAGTGATATCCAGTCATTTTTTATTAATAAGTGATTGTTTCCTTAAACAATTATGGTATTTGTAAAGACATGATCATAATGAACATGAAAACATTATTTTTTTCACTTTTAATAAAAATGTATGCAGATATATGAAAAGTCCCTCAGTTATAGATTGACCCTGTTGACAGTCGAACTAATGTTGAGTTGCAGCATAAACAGTTGCTTCAGATGACTGGAGGATGTGGACGTTGAAATATGATTGTGACTCCATCAGAAATATTAATATCAGGTTGTACTTCCTAGAACGGAGTCCAGCTGTAGCTTCAGTGACCATCAGAACCTTTAAATAACCTCCGGAGCAGCGATCTGTTCCTCTGCAGTCATAGAGGAGGACTTCTTCTTTTCCTCCCTCCTCTCGTCCCTCTCGTCTATCTCCTCATCGTCTGCTGGAGCCGATGGAAGACGGAGAGTAGATAAAAATGAATGATTTTATTAGTGAGTGAGACTAAGCTGGCGTGCAGAAGGCCTCGTGTTATCCGGGCTTTGCGTGCCGACTGCAGTATTAGCCGCTGGACAGATGTCCCCTCTGGACGGACAGATGCTTTTCCCTCGCAGCGCCATGTGTCAGCGAATCTGAGCCGGGATAAGACGTCTGTCGCCCTGAACGGGATCCGAGGCGTCCTGTTGCATCATGAGGCAAAAGCAGCATCATCATCTGGATTCTCAAGTTTTCAGCAACAAAAAGCAAAGCACAAAATGAGACAAAAAACACAAGCGAGACAAAAAGGAAACACAAAACGAGAAGCAGCATGACAAAAACTTGACACAAATGACAAAAGTGAGACAAAAAAAGACCAAAAACAACAAAAATGAGACAAAACATTCCAAAACTGGCACACAAAATGACAAAAGCGAGACACCCCGGACATAGATTAACACATTTTTCAGGAGCAACAGCAGTAATTTTTGAAAGAATCTGTTTTGAGTTTTCATGTTTTACATCTTTCTTCTTCTCTTTTTCCAGACGGCACTGAGGCGACGAGGAAGCAGAGAAACGTTCAAAGACAAGAAATCCACCAGTCAGGTAAATAAATAAAACACTCTTCTGACCCTCTGCTTTGGGTTTGGCATCAGGAGATAAAGTCTTGTGGGATTTTGTTTTTTGTTGTTGTCAGAGAGGTTTAAAAAATGATTGTGACTCTGTGATCAGAAATATTAACCCTCCTGTTGTCCTCGTTTACGGGCACCAAAAAATATTGTTTCTTCGTAGTTTTCTTTTTGCACAGACAATGTTTCCATCTGAAAGCCTTGTTGCATCTGAGAACGCATCCAATGGATCATCACAATAAAATGAGGCATGATGTGTTGATTCCACCACAGGAGATATGTGATGTTACCTGGAATTAGTTAAATAGACCACAGATATCAGTATCGGTTGATATCGGAATCGGAAATTGAGAGTTGGACGATATCGGCATATCGGTTATCGGCAAAAAAGCCAATATCAGACATCCCTATCAACGACTATCAGAAGCTTGAGGCATGAGAAGGTTAAGGAAACCTTTTTCAGTGCTTTTAAAGATGTATTTGTTCCTTGTTTACATTATGAAGACGTGGTTTAGAGTAAAAAAAAAAAACTTAAACACTGAGTTTTTATAGGATTTCATTGACAGAATCAAATACAGACTATCGCTGGCTGTATCCCTTCCACTTTCTATTGTTTATGTCCCTCTCTCCCTGCTAGGAGGACAGTGCAGACCTCCGCTGTCAGCTCCAGTTCGCCAAGGAGGAGTCGGGCCTGATGAGGAAGAAGATGGCGAAGCTGGGCCGGGAGAAGGACGAACTGGAGCAGGAGCTGCAGAAGTACAAGTCGGTTTACGGGGATGTGGACAGCCCCCTTCCTCTGGCTGAGTGCTCCGGCGGCGGCCCCCATACAACCCGGGAGGCCGAGCTGCGACTTCGCCTCAAGCTGGTGGAGGAGGAGGCCAACATCCTGGGCAGGAAGATCGTGGAGCTGGAGGTGGAGAACCGCAGCCTTCGGGCGGAGAACGACGACATCCGCTGTCAGTACGAGAGAGACTGCTTCGGCCGGGAGCCTTTCTCCAGCATGCCGTCGTCGCCGTACGGAGCCGACGCGCTGGAGTCGGCTAGCGAGCTGCGGCGCCACCTGCAGTTCGTGGAGGAGGAGGCGGAGCTGCTACGCCGGTCCATCTCCGAGATCGAGGACCACAACAGGCAGCTGACGTCGGAGCTCAACCGCTTCAAGTTCGGTCCGAGCAGCAGCTCCGTTGGCGAGGAGGGCGAAGGAGGACTGTTCAAACCCGGAAACGGTGGGACCGGAAACGGCTCGATGATGATGGAGGAGCTCAAGTCGGCCCGGATGCAGATCAACGAGCTCAGCGGGAAGGTGATGAAGCTGCAGTACGAGAACCGCGTCCTCATGTCCAACGTCCAACGTTGCGACCTGGCCGCCCACCTCGGCCTTCGCACCGGCAGCCCTCGAGACAGCGACGCGGAAAGCGACGCCGGCCGACGGGACGCCGCCGAGGACGAGGAGGCGGGACGGCTTCTTCTCCTCCAACCCAAGAGGGAAGGTCCCATCGGAGGCGAGAGCGACTCCGAAGACCTGTTTGAGAAGACTGCGACCACCTCAGGGTTCGGAAGCATCAAACCGTCGGACGGCAGCGAGCTCAGTGCCACCGAACTCGCCAACCGCAGGAGGGAAGAGCGGGAGTCGTTCTCCAACGTGAAGCGAGAGGCGGAGCGACTCGGCAAGACGGTGGACCGACTCATCACTGACACCGACAGCCTGATCTTTGAGGGCAGGCTGCTGGTGACCACCGGAGACAGTCTGGACGGCGGGGCGACATCCGGGTCCAAACCGGACACTCAGGTCCTGGACACCATCAACACCCGCATGAAGGCTTTCCGCACCGAGCTGCACATCTTCGTGGAGAAGCTGGACCACATCGGAGAGGGTCTGAGGGAAAGGACGGACGACCTCTCACCGATGCCAAACCTCACCGAGTCCAGCAGCTTCCTGTCCACCGTCACCTCCATGTCCCGGGACTCTCCCATCGGCACCTTTGGACGGGACCTGGTGACGGACTTCCAGGTAAGATTCATGGATCCTGTGACCTTCTCTACTCGATATCTTTTGGTGCATTTAGATCTTTTCTTTCTGTGGCTGTTCTTTTTTTCATTTCTTTTGAATTTTATTTGCAAAATGAACACCGTCAATAAGGAAAAAGACCTTTCAGCCAGTTCGCCTTGATATGGAAAAGACCACAGCAAACAAAGAGGCTCTTATAACAATAATAGTATTAATATCATGTCTTTGTTACCTTAAAACAACAGCAGGCATGTTTCGATTTAGCAAAACTGTGTTCAGCAGCAGGCAGAATCCAGATGTTCCCGAACCCAGTGGCGTATTTTCCTGTAAATGTGAGAAAGCGTTTAGGTTTGAATGAAACGTCCCTCGGTGTGCCGTCATTAATAAACTATTTAAGGCCAAAATCAGCTCGAAGTCAGCGGTGTGTGCAACGAAAACTCAGCTCTAATTACAGTGGTAGCACCGTACATCGTCAATGTGAGTCTCATTAGGCTGCAGGCAAACATGGTTTAAAGCAGGGGTGTCCAACATGAGGCCCGTGGGCCAAAAGCGGTCCTCCAGAGGGTCCAATCCGGCCCTCAAAGTGTAAAAATTCCAGAGAAGACATTAACTGCAGATTGTAAATTAGTAAAACTATACATTTAAAATAATTTCTGGACCATGACAAGTTGTTTTGATCATAAAGAAAAATACTAGATGGTTCATTTGTTATGTTGTCGTTTTGTGTCTCGTTTTTGTAATATTTTGTCTTGTTTTTGTTTTTTTGTCTTTTCTTGTCATTTGTCTTGTGTTTTTGTCGTTTTGTTTCTCGTTTTTATCATTTTGTGTTTCCTTTTTGTCCCATTTGTGATTTTTGTCTTATTTTTGTCTTTTTGTGTGTTGCTTTTTTTGTTGTTTTGAGCATCGTTTTTGTCTTTTTTTGTCACTAACTTTTTTGTCTTTTGTTTTATTTTGCGTAATTTGTCTCATTTTTTGGTCATTTTGTTTCTTGCTTTGTTTTGTGTCTCATTACTGTAATATTTTGTCTTGTTTTTGTTTGTTTTTTTTAATCTTTTTTCGTCTGACTTTTATTGTTTGTCTCATGTTTTTTTGTCATTTTGTTTGTCATTTTTGTCGTTTCGTCTTTCTTTTTGTCTCGCTTGTATTTTTTGTCTCGTTTTTGTCAATTTCTGTATTGCTTTATTCATTGTTTTGTGTACCGTTTTTGTCGTTTTGTGTTTTTTTTGTCTCATTTGTGTTATTTTTTGTCATTTTGTTTCTCGCTTTTGTCATTTTGTGGCTCATTTTTGTAATCTATTGTCTTGTTTTTGTTGTTTTTTGTCTTTTTTTAAGTAAAATACTGTATCATTCAGTTCCAGATCGCTGTGACTAAATGTTGTGTTCCTTTGTAGAGACTGTGATCTGGAAGTTGTAATGCGGAAATGATGAACTGAGGCTGAATATTGAGGAAATTTCACTTATTTTTCTTGATAAATTTCCGGTTGTTCATGATATTTTGAAAAAAAAAAATCCTTAAATGTGAACATTTTCAGAATGCACATTTTGGCACCAAAACAAGAGGAGTTGTGGTTATTTATCAGTTATTATGCTGTGATTTTACTTGTCGCTGGAGATCAAACTAGGCTGAATGTGGAACCTGAACTAGAATGAGTTTGACACCCCTGCTTTAAAGGATGGTTCGGATTATTTTCAGGTCTATCTTCATGTAAAGCTCACTTGCCTTTTCGTGAGTTGAGAGGGTTGTGTGTCCCTGTAATCACTGAGAAACAAGGATGAAAATCCAAAAGCACTCCTTGTTTTGTGCAAAAGAAAATCTGCTTTTGAAGGGGAAGAGTTTCTACATCAGAGTGTGTTTCCAGGTCAGAGGGAGCAGCCTGAGGCTAGCTGCTGGAGGCTACGTTAGTGCAGCACACAGGAATCCCTGGAGGTTGAGTTGAACTGTGGATGATGTAGAAAGAAAGTGTTGAATAAAAACCACTCTATCTGTGATTCTGCTGCAGAAGCTTAGATATTTTTTTCGCTGCCCATTAACCCTCCTGTTGTCTTCATTTACAGGCACCAAAAAATATTGTTTCCTTGTCGGAAAAAAACCCAAAAATTCTGCAAAAAAAATTCCCCAAATTTCTGAAAATTTGCAAAACCTTCAGGAAGAAAATTCCAAAAATTGCTTGAAGATTTTCCTTAAAACTGCTATTTTTAAAAATCCCCTAAATTTGGCAAGAAAAATCTTCCAAAAAAAATCCTAAAAATATCTAAAGTGATTCCATATATATCAGTAAAACTTCTAATATTTTCTTTAAGAACATTCACATGAAAATCAACCAGAATCCAGTGAAATTCGCTGGATTTTGGTAGATTTTTTTTGTGAATGTTCTTAAGAAACATTTTTAACAGTTCTTTTTTTTCCACCAAAAAATGTTCAAAGATTTCCCAAAAATGTTGAAAATGTGGACATCAGAAGTTTCACTGTGAAAATATATTTTTTTCCCACATTTTCAAACTTTAAAACGGATCAATTTTGACCCACAGGATGACACGAGGGTTAACAAAACAAAGGAAGTCTTTGAAATAACATTAAATTGCTCAAAAAAATGGAGTTGAAAAGCTTTAAAAATATATATTTTTTCACAGTGTACCCATGATTAGTCCATCTCCCCAAAAACCAATGAGTCTATGTTGCCTTATGAGAGAGAAATCACACCTTCTCCTCCTATTTCTGCCCATTTGATTTAAAAAAAATATGGTGATTTCTTTCGGCACTGGCTAAAATCTCTTTTAGTGGTTGCAAAAAAGTTTTCTGTGCAGGAAAATTCCCAGATTAAAGTGCAGAGAAATGTTCCGTGCAACACTACTTTTTATTTAATGTTGCTTCAGATTACTCTATTAAAAAAGGGAAGTGATGCGGGGGTTAGATAGATCTGAAATAATCTGAACCGAAAGCCTCAGGAGAGAAACTGGATAGACTGAAACCTCCGATGAAAGCCCAGATAGACACACAGCAGCGTCAGGTCCTCCACCCCACCATGAACCACCCAGCTCTACCACACCACCACCACCCTCCAGACCCACCACCACCGCTACCACCATCGCTTCCTGCTGCTGCTGCCTCACATCTGCATCTCCATGCACATCCTCATAGCCAGCAGCCCGCCTGCCTCCCTCTCCCTGCACTCACCGCCTCCCGTCGGCCAGAGGGAGGCCGTCCGGCTGCTTGAACGGCTGCTTGAACGGCTGCTTGGTGTGAATGGAGCTCACGGAGCTGTAGCGGCTTCTTCTTCCATTCGGCTCGACTCGTTCCACTATGAATTGTTGCATGAAGGAGTTTTTAGTAAGTATTCCCCTCTGCAGCTCACCACGCTGTCTGCTTTCAAACATAAGGACATTTCTAAGTGACCCAGGACTTTTGAACGGTAGTATACATGAGTTAAAGTTGCTCAAAAATGAGTTAAAGTTGCTCTATATTAGTTAAAAATGCTCTATATTAGCTAAAGTTGCTCTATATTAGTTAAAAATGTTCTTTATTAGCTAAAGTTGCTCTATATTTGCTAAAATTGCTATATATTAGTTAAAGTTGCTCTATATTAGTTAAAAATGTTCTATATTAGCTAAAGTTGCTCTATATTAGTTGAAGTTGCTCTATATTAGTTAAAATTGCTGTTTATTAGTTAAAGTTGCTCTATATTAGCTAAAGTTGCTCTATATTAATTAAAGTTGCTCTATATTAGTTAAAGTTGCTGTTTATTAGTTAAAATTGCTCTATATTAGCTGAAGTTGCTATATATTAGTTGAAGTTGCTCTATATTAGTTAAAATTGCTGTTTATTAGTTAAAGTTGCTCTATATTAGCTAAAGTTGCTATATATTAGTTGAAGTTGCTCTATATTAGTTAAAATTGCTGTTTATTAGTTAAAGTTGCTCTATATTAGCTAAAGTTGCTCGATATAAGCTAAAGTTGGTCTCTATTAATTAAAGTTGCTCTATATTAGTTAAAGTTGCTGTTTATTAGTTAAAATTGCTCTATATTAGCTAAAGTTGCTCTGTATTAGTTAAAGTTGCTGTTTATTACTTAAAATTGCTCTATATTAATTAAAGTTGCTCTATATTAGTTAAAGTTGCTGTTTATTAGTTAAAATTGCTCTATATTAGCTGAAGTTGCTCCAAATTGCTAATGGAGTCGTAGCGGCTTCTTCTTCCATTCGGCTCTACTTCCTCCACTCTGAATTGTTGCATGAAGGAGTTTTTGTCAGTTTTCCTCTGCAGCTCACCGCGCTGTCATCCCCGTGACTCATTACGACACATAAACACACACACACACACACACACACACACACACACACACACACACACACACACACACACACACACACACACGTGGGATTGGTTACTCCACGGTGTTGCCAAGGAGACGAACCATAAAAATAACCCGTGTTGAAGGCGCTGTGGAAGAAGCTGCTTCCTGTTTTCCTGCAGCTTTAGAGCAACACGTCAACAAACCGTTCACTGTCTCTGCTGCATGATCGGCCCTCATCTTTCTAACCAGCCGGATGGAACGAGACCAACCCTCCAGCAGTCTGTTTGTAGAGCTGATAGAGCGAGGCTGCCTCCATTCTCATCCTGTCCAGCTCCTCTGCCTGTAGGACTGGGTGGTTTAGTCACAGCTAACCGCTAACTAGCACTAACAGCTCACACTGGATCAGAACAGTCCACTGGAAACCGCTGAAGAGGAGTTCAGTTTCACAGTTTACAGTATAACAGACAGCAGAGCAAAAATTATCACAATGTATTTTATTTAATCTATCAGTTTAAAACTGCAGAAATGCATTCACCAGGTACTAAAAGAGGTATTTTCTGGTCATTTCTTTTATATTTTTATCTTGAAATTACCTTTTTCTTGTGATTATGACTCACAGCATACTCAGAATAACAAGATAGATAGACTATAGATAGACTATAGAAAGCATAGACAAAAAGGCAGGTTAGTAACATTAAAGGTTAGTATATACTCTGAAACATCTTGCTGTACAATACTGTACTATAAAAAACTAAACGTAATTAAAATTCAGTATACAGTATTCACACATTTCCAGGCACAGTGATTTAAAGTGATTTAGTGATTTACAGTGACTTTGACAGGCAGAAGAAAAACAGTTTTGTGGTCCTAATGGGATTCTGACTGACTGACAGTAGCTCCGTCTATGTCAGAGTTTGTTAATTATTCTATTCATGTTACTCTCGCTATGTTGTACGTGTTAAGATCTGAATCTTCAAATCACAAAGTTTCTATCCAGAAATGAACCTGTTAAGAACTGCAGAATGGGTTTTTTTTCCTCAATTTTTTCTTTTCTATCGTGTAAAAAAAGTTTTCTTAATTGTATCATAGCGTCTTATAATCATGTCAGCCTGCTTTCTCTAATAACAAGATGTTGATTTTGTCATTATTGAAGTCACACCTTCTGTAATTATGATTTTTACATCTCAAAGTTATCTTGAGAAATTCATGTTTTTGCAGTAAGGCCATCTGTGTTTCATAATTCTGAAATCCTACTCTTGAAAGCAAAACAGTTCACACTGAAGACTCAAATTTCCGTGATAAGGACTTTTTTTTTTTTTTTTTTTTAACAAGACAACAACTAGATTTAAGTGCAGTACGTGTAAAACAACAGTCACTCCAGAGGTATGCTACGTAGTTAGTATGTTTTTCGCTCATATATATACACACTACCATTCAAAAGTTTGGGGTCATCCAGACAATTCCATGTTCTCCATGAAAACTCCTACTTTTATCCATGTGCTAACATAACTGCACAAGGGTTTTCTAATCATCAATGAGCCTTTCAACACCGTTAGCTAACACAATGTAGCATAGCAGCACAGAAACTACTGACAGATTCAACACAGATAGGTTAGCTGACTGTTTATACATGATCTTCCATGTTGGTTGCTGATCGGCAGTATGTAAAGGGCTGTTAACAAAGTTTACCCTCAAGTTTTTGTCCGTCAGTTTGAACAAAACCACTTGGTGTCAGTTAGTTTGGAGCCAACAAGTAAATGTAACCGTCTTTCAACAGCAAGGACATTTCTGCGTGATATACCTTCAAATACTTTGTTTTAAAATTGACAAAAATCTCTTATGTTTGCATAATGTCGCTCTTAAAGAAACTTTTCTAATTTTATTTGCAACATTTTGGTCATGAAACCTTCAAACCAGCAGGTACAATTAAAAAACACAGATCCCTCTTAGATAAAGGGTCATATGGGTGAATAAAGATCAAAGTTTTGAGTCAAAATTGCAAGATTGATCTTGAAATAATCAGAAAATATCCCAGCTTTTTGTCCTTTGGTGAATGCAGGAATAATCCTCACTAGGTAAATATCACCGCTACAGAGGGATCAATTAGCATGAAGCTAACTGATGCCTCCAGTGTGTTTTAAATGCTGTATTATGTGAAAACAACAGTGTGCATCATGTCAGGCTCAACTCTTCCTTTAGCTGGTCGCCACTCGGCCGTGCACCGGGCAACTCTTCCTTCCTATTGGCTGATGGGCCGTGCACGGGGCAACTCTTCCTTCCTATTGGCTGATGGACCGTGCACCGGGCAACTCTTCCTTCCTATTGGCTGATGGGCCGTGCACGGGGCAACTCTTCCTTCCTATTGGCTGATGGGCCGTGCACGGGACAACTCTTCCTTCCTATTGGCTGATGGGCCGTGCACGGGGCATCATGCGTGTTGGTTAGCCGTTAGCGTGCTGCTAGCTCTGGTATTTGGACTCATGTTTCCCTCATTGCATGCGCTTCATAACAGGTGTTTTGCATTCTTTTCCCCCCTCCTCCCGACTCCCTCTCTTCGTTCCTCTTTGTGTTCCCGCCAGATGTTTCAGCCCATGATTTTGTTCATCCTCATTCTCGTTCTCTTCTCATCTCTCTCATACGCCGTCATCTTTAAGTTGGTCTTCCTCTTTGCGCTTTTCTTCGTACTCTAGTCCGTTCGTTCTTCTCCACACCGTCTAGTCTGTTAGTTGATTTTTTCCTCCCTCCTTTCTGCTTATATTCTTCACCCATTTTCTGTTTTACTTTTTTTTTGTTTTCCTCCCTCTTCCCTCACCCGCTTTCTTTCCTCGTCCTCCCCCCCACCTGGTTTTGTCTGTTTTTTGTCCACGATCCACCTCACACATGTCCCCCCTTCCTCCACCTGTATCCCACCACCTGTCACCCCGACCCCCACCGTCCACACTGCCTCCCCCACCTCTCCCTCCCCTCCCTCCCCACCCCACGTCACTCACAGTCCGGTCAGAGGGATGAGCTGGAGTGGCGTCTAGGACAGGAGCGAGGCGTGGAGCCCCAGAGCCAGGCCCAGAGCAGGGGAGCCCCGGGACCCACTAGGTACCACAGACCCCTGGCTTTAAGAGCAGAGGTCAGTGCCTCCTCCATCTCCTTCCTCCAGCAGTAGGGCCTTGTGCCCACGTTAAATCTGGTTTGTTCTCTAGTTCAGAGCCACATGTGGTTGCTTCCTTCGCTGTAGAGCAACAAACCTTTTGGTGAACCGAGACTCCAGAAAGAAACTCCAGAATTCTGATTGAGACAAACTGATGAACTTTTTCTCTTTTTCACACCAAATTAAAAACTCCAAACTCAGGATTTCTGCTGTTACAAACCTGAAGTCTGTAGCTTCTCTGTGTGGAGTTTTATTTGATTAAAGGTTAACCCTGGAAAACCCACCGCTGCAAAAATACAACATCGGTTTTATTTTTTTTAAACTACTATTTTCAGTTATTTATATGTGTGTGTGTGTCTATATTTATTTATTTAGATATATATGAAAACAATGAGCATGTTGTTTGCATTTTTCTAAATGAGACATGTAGAATAAAGTGATTTAGATGAAATATCGTAATCTTTAAAGTGAAATTTTGGTTAGTTTTCCCAAAAGAATGGCATGTGGTAGATGAGAAGTTTAGGAACTGTTGGAAAGTTGAAATCTGGCATTTTTTTTCTATTTTTTCACTTTCTGGCTCTGGTAAATGGTGCATTTTTGGATATTTAAAAAACAGATAACATTCAGGCGAGTTTGGGGATTCAGAGGGTTCCTGCCGATCCTGCATCTCAGCTGATTAAAGCTACAAATAAACAGTATTAACAGTCGTTATAGTGTCATGTAGTTATGGTTTTGTATATTTTATACATGAGAGTTTGTGTTTGTTCTGGGGTTTGCTTTTGGAGTCGACTAAAGTTGCTCTCTAGTGAAACAACTGATGACATTTACAGGTGCAGGAGACAAAAACACGAGGAAAAACAATGAGAACATCAAAAATAACTGCACATGTATGTAGTATGTAATTAGTTGTGATCAGAAGGCCGCTCAGTCCAGCATGTCTAATGACGCTCCAGAACACAACTTCACTTCATTCACTTTCACACTAAAAACCCCACTCCCACAGCTACTGACTGCTCTTTATTTGGTTTTTATTTGATTTAACATTTTCTTATTCCTTTTGAAATTTGTATCATTTGCCCCCTGAACGTTTTGTGGTTGATTTAAGTATTTAAGGGTGAAGTTTTAGCTCATGTGTGTGTTTTGTGATGAGGTTTGTTCCTCCTGAAACAGTGTGAAGCAGCAGCGACGGCATTTTGACGTGACTCGTGAGGCTTATGTGTGCATTCAGCGGCTCCATCACGATACTTTCATGACTCGACTCAGCAGATTTAATGCATGTAGGAGTGCAGCTTAGCATCACAATGCACAATGAGGGAACCAAAGAGCACAATCAGAGAGGCGACTGGCCCACATCATCATCTGAGATCAGCTAAATCCTGCAGTGACTCGGCTCTTTAATGAAGCTCTGTGGAATCGCAGGACGCCGTGGTTCATAATCGCCGCCTCACGCTCGCGTTCATAGAGAAATTTACCGGCTGTTACATAACATTGAAGCTCTGGCAGCGGCGAAGTGACACATAACCGTTGGAGTTCCAGTTCCAGCGTGGGTTTCTCTCTTTGTCCCCGTGTTTTCTGCCGCAGTGTAATCTGTGAGGAGATGAATGGACGGAGGGATGTGGCCGGATTAGTCGGCTGCCGTGTGATTTGCATTTGACATTGGGCCGACAGGGAGGTGAGCCGGGGTCAGAACACGCCGAGCAGCTCAACTTACTGCTGGAGGGGAACGCTGAAGCAGCACGGAGGGAAAGGAATCGCATTAGGAAGCGCTGCAATTTCCCAAATTGTCCAAATCCGAAGCTGGAGATGAATCATCGCATTGAAACCATGAACATCTCATTCCCCTTTTATCACCTGTAGTGGAGCTAAACTCACACAGCTGCTGTATTTAGGTATTTTAGAGATTCTGATGTGATGAAGTGCATTTTGGGAGTTTATGTTTGCAACTAGGGATCGACCGATACCAGGTTTTTAGGGCTGATACAGATGCCAGTTATTGGTAATCAACAAATAGCCGATATTTGGAACCGATATACATTAGATGTAGTGTTTTCACAGCATGTGAGAGCAGAGAACCTGTCATTTAGAACGAGGCCTCTTCATCAGGGATGGCTGATATTGGCTTTTTTGCCGATAACCGATATGCCGATATTGTCCAACTCTCAATTACCATTATTAATTATTGTTTTCTAGACTCTGACTTAGCCCGCTAGTCGTTAGCAGAGCCGTCTGTGAGAGAAGCTCACTTCCTGGTTTGTGATGGCGAATTTTTTATGTATAATATAACAGGACTATTCAATTAAAATTCAAAGAGGTCCAGTCAGAGAAAATGTATTAAAGCAAAGGTCCAGAACATGTCTGACTGAATTAGTGTGATTTATGATGATTTAATCTGGTAGTTTTAATAATCAATAACTGACCGTCAAATCAAAAAAATTCAAAAACATTTTGACATTTATTAATAAATAACTTTTGATATGACCGTGCATCTGAAAATAAAGTGCAGAACTTGAAAAAAATGATTCTTTATTTTGTCTGGTTTTTATCGTTTGTCCATTCTTTGTCACTTTGTGTCTCATTTTTGTCATATTTTGTTTTAAATGCGGTCTGCCAGTTAGTAATCCTTGCTGTTTCAGAACACTGAAACCGATAATCACAAAAATGCCAAATATCGACCACAAATATCAGCCACAAATATCAGCCAACCAGTCATCGGTCCATCCCTATTTACAACCATGGTTTATTCAGTTAGAGTCGTGCAGCTCCAGGACGGTTTCTGTCTTTTTATCCTGCGTTGTGCTCCTCACAGTTCTCTGTTCTGCTGTACCAGAAGGAACTTTTTGCTCATTCAGAAGAATAGTTCATGAAATAGTTTGAGCAAAAAGCTTTGGATGCTGCCAGATTTTAAAAAGAAAAAGTCCAGACTGAAGTGTGCAGCAAACAAAAGGTTTTCCCAGGTTTTTTTTTGTGACTTTCTGTTTCACAGTGGGTAGTGAAGAGAACAAATATAGTCAAGAAGAATAATCTCACCTACAAATCCCCTGTTTTCCCCTCAGTTAGTAGAACAGGATGCATTGTGGGTATTTTTCCGGGGTACTAACTGTCTTTTCTCGTGGTGCAGCTCCGGGACTCATCTGCCTCCGACCTCCAGTTCCGTCTGGATCACGAGCGAAGGATGAGAGCGACGACGATGGACGAACGGGAGGCCGTCGCTTCTCTGCCTCAGGTGCAGTGGATGTTTGAGCAGCTTTAGGTCAGGAGCATTTACAGCAGGGGTGTCCAACATGAGGCCTGCGGGCCAAAAGCGCTCCTCCAGAGGGTCCAATCTGGTCCTCAAAGTGTAAAAATTCCAGAGAAGACATTAACTGCAGATTGTAAATTAGTAAAACTATAAATTTAAAATAAGTTCTAGACAATGACAAGTTGTTTGGATCATAAAGTAAAATACTAGATTGGTCATTCTTCTTTTGTCTCATTTTTTTAAATATTTTGTCTGGTTTTTGTTGTTTTTTGTGTTATTTTTGTCACTATTTTATCTTTTGCTTTATTTGTTGTTTTGAGCATTATGTCATTTTGTAATTTTTTTATCTCGTTTTTGGCGCTTGTCCACTGTTTTGCCGCTTTGTAACTTTTTTTCTCAATTTTTTCATTTTGTTTCTTGCTTTTGTCATTTTGTGTCTAATTTTTGTCTCGTTTTTGTTTTTGTCTTATTTTTATGATTTTGTTTTTCCCTTTATTCGTTGTTTTATGTCTCGTTTTTGTCGTTTTGTATCTTTTTTGTGTACTTGTTTGGTCGAACTTGTCATTTGTGTTTCCTTTTTGTCTTGCTTGTGTCATTTGTCTAATTTTTTGTCTAATTTTTTAAATTTTGTTTCTCACATTTGTCATTTTGTGTCTCCTTTTTGTAATAATTTGTCTTGTTTTTGTTTTTTGTCTGACGTTTGTTGCTTGTCTCATGATTTTGTCATTGTGTCGTTTTTTTGTCCCATTTTTGTTTTGTGTTCTCTGTTTTGTCTCACTTGTGTTGTCTACTTTTTTGATGTTCAGTTTCTTGCTTTTGTCATTTTTGGTCTCATTTTTGTCATTTTTTGTTGTTTTGTGACTTTTTTGTGTCTTTTTTGTCTCAGACTAGTTATTCTTAAAACTAGAATAACTCTGTGTTGGTTTTGGTGAATTCTAATGTACATTTTCTATTATTTTCTGGCATTTTTGGATCTAAAATTGATTATTTAATGTATTTATTTGTGAAATTATGACATATCAGACATAAACGTTGCTCATAAGTCTCTGCAGCTGCAATTAAAAAGCACACAGAAGTCTCTGAATATGACAGCTTTGACCTGAACCCTTTGCTGACTGTGTGATCCGGCGTTTCCTGCAGCAGGAGGACGAGCGTTTGCGTCTGGAGGCTCAGCGTGAAGGTCTGGAGCTGCAGGGCCTCCAGAGCCTCGAGGCTCCGTGGCCTCAGGAGAGAGCGGCGCTGCAGCAGGAGGTCCGACTCTTCAGAAGAAACACCGTCATCTTCTACATGAAGCTCAGGTGGATCCTCATGCACTGGAGGCTCGGCCGGAAAGACGAGTCAGGAGAGGAGACGGTGCATCCAGAGGTGAGACACTTCAGACGGGAATGGAGGGCTTTACTTTATGGAGCTGTGTGCTTCCCCTCACTGGTGATTATTCACAGCTTTAAGGAGTTTCACAGGATTACCACGTGGAAAGTGACAGGAAAGATCTCCAGAACTGGGTTACTCACTGATTTTATGTCTATACGCTGATTAGATACTCAACACTGGGATGAAACTTAAATGTGAAAACCAGCATTGCAAACACTGATGTACTGTATTAAACAAATACAGATTTTTGATGCGATTTACAGTGGATTTTTGACGCGTAAATTAATACTTTCTTCAGTGATGTGAGGAGAGAATATCTGTTAAAAATGCTGGAGAACACTCAGCGTGTGGTTCAGGTTCATTTCTGAGCCTCGGAAACGATGAAGTTAGGTCAGGTTGTTGGTTTGAGTTGATCATTAAGAATGAAAAGGTGAAAATGACAAGAAACAGCTGACTCATCCTGAACATTTTCCACTTATTCACCACTTTAAGGTGTGATATCGCCATGGAGACAGGAGTTAATTGGCTGACTGAGTGATCCGTTTGTTGTTTGACTTCTCAGTTCAACCGTCCTCTTCCTGTTTTTCCTTGTTTCCTTCTCAGGCTCTGGTTGGTTGCATTTGCTTGAAATTAGTTTGATTCATGTGTTTTTTGCTGGTTTAGTTTTTCTCTAACCTCTGTGCTGATCACTGAGCAGCCCGCCTCTTTTTTCCGTCGATGGAGCTCGAGTTTCAGTGATTTCCGCTCAGTTCCTTCTGTTTCTTCTAACCACGCTACCTTTGTAGTTGTCATAAACACGCTGTCCCTTTGGTTGTAGTGTGATATTAATCAGTGACTGCGACTTACAGAAGAGGAAACATCTATTTACGCCACATTCATCTTGGAGCGAGTGCTTTTTCTATAATTCTCGACTGTAGTTTGAGCTAAATTGAATTTCTGGGTCCTGACTCAGCAGCGCTGTGCTCTGAAACCTAATTTGTGCTTCCAGATGGTGCAGCACTGAGCAGCCTCTTGCTGGATGTTTATCGTCCTTCTGCTCGACTCGACCTTGAATCCCAGCAGAACCTTCAACTGTCAGGTTGATTTAATCGCCTCTGTAGAAAGCCTCACAGTCAGTGGAATAAAAGGAGGCCTTTCAGGTGTTTAGAAAGCAGGTAAACAGAAGAAGATATAATATATATGTATTTATACACACACAAATACAGAAATAATTATATATATGTGCAACAGTTCAGGAAGCCTTGCTGCACCTTTTAAATAGATTGTCTGTTGGAATTCGCTCATTAATCTGATGCTGAACATGAGCAGCAGTAATCTGATGAAATCATCAAAGCATGTGCTAGAAACAAAAACGCTGCCACGAAGAAGCAGTTCCTCCCATATACACAGGACAATTAAATCCAGCTAATAATGAAAGTGGGATTCAAACTGCAAATAACATGTATAAATTAGCATTAAACCTTCTATAAATCCAATGTGAGAGCATAAATATGGTATACGGGCCGAGTTAACCCAACAAAAGCCAAAGAAATCAAGGAATCCAGAGTGGAAATACGGCCTTTAACCATTCTGGAGTGAATCTCCTCCTTAGATCTTGTGAAAGGGTGAGTTTCCCTCTAATGAAGCAGAGATAATAAAGGCTGTTTTCCTAGAAGGGTTTTGTAGATCTACTGTAAGGAGCTCTGCTAACTGGGCCAACCTTCTCTGTGGAACTTTACTTCGTCAGAATATGTGAGCGTATCTCTTTAGAGGTCCCTGTACAACCTCTATCTGTTATTAAATCACAACCTGCTGCCATTTCTCTGAAGCTCTGGAGTGAGGCAGGTTCAGTGAAGAGGCCGCCTGGTTCCTCTACAATATCTGTAGCATCGCTGGGCTTCGTTTCTGTTGCATCAGGTCTGGTGGAGCTGCAGTTGAGGATTTTTAGACCAGGTTCAGTAACATCAATGTCACTGAGTCATGGTTGTAGGGATGTTGTTTCCGCCACTCAGGACCGGTCTGCAGAGGATCAGGAATGAACGCTCTGGTGGAATTTATTCAACTTTTCCATAAATCTGAGATTGTGCCCAGCTTGGTGGTGGAATTACCATATTGTTGGGATACAGTCATAGTTAACCCAACAAAAAGTGGAGAAAGGGCTTTTTACCAACCATACCAACAATAAATAACCTTAAGATTCTTACATCTACAAATAGAAATAGCATTAAACCATCGTTAGATCCTTTTTGTGCGTATAAATATCAGTTTCAGGCCTAGTTAGCATAATAAAAGCCAAAGAAATCAAGAGTCCAGAGTGAAGAAAGAGATTTTTAACCAAGCTGAGCTGGTTTCACTCAGTCCTGATTAGACTTTTTGAAACTCTTCCATCAGTCTGTGATTGTGCTGAGCTTTGATGATGAAATTACCAGAATTTCTGACGCTAAACACGATTGCAGAGGAAATTGGAAATTAAACAAACATGCACTACAAACAAAAAAGCTGCCAAGAAAAAGCAGTTCCTCCTCGTTTACACAATACCTCATATACACAGGTTGATTACAGTCCAACAATAGATGACTTTAAGATTTACACAACTGCAAATAAAACATAAAAATGAGCATTAAGCCAACACTAGATCCAATCTGAGCACATGAATATGGGATACAGGCCAATAATTGACTGTTTTCATTCTGTAAAAGTAGAAATGCTGATATCTTTTGGCCTGATGGTAAAAATAAAGAGACTTGCTGTACTTTTGTATCTATGAAACCCAAAGTTGTTCTTTTGGCCTCACAGTTATGGAGCTGGAACTGATTTGGGATGTTTTCCAGTTGGATTTTTGAGGATACAGTCCAGTTACAAAAGAAATCACAATTTAACAGCGACTCATTTGTTCTAAACTACAAAAGATGAGTGCATGAATTGGAGCTTTAGGTGTCTCTATCGTCTGTTCCAGTTGGAGAAGTTGGAGGGTTTCCCAGAGCTGGGGGTGATCATGGAGCAGGCGGAGGGCGAGTCCGACGACAGACTGAGTTTTCCACAAACTCCGGGAGACGTGATCGACTCCGGACCCGTCGCCCCGCTGCCCTCACCGGACCGACACCTGCAGCCCCACAGACAGGTGAGTTCATCAACGCACATAATACCAAACAAATCCTAAAAAACTGTCATTTTAACAACTTCAAACTGTTTGGTTCCATGAAGATAAGAACTTTTGAGTGTTTTCCACCAACATACACTGTAAAAAAAAATCATAAAAAATGAAACTTTGTGCAGGAGGGATGCCAGAAACATGTTAAAAATGGTGAAATATTGTAATGTAATAGTAACTTAAGAAGGGAAACTCTCTAAACGAACAGTTAAGAGTATTTTTCAGTCCTTAATGTAAATCATTTTTCTCTCACATGATGGCAAATATCTGTAAAATAGTTATGTTTTTGCTGATTTAACTACAGTTAAAAAATAATAATTTTACAGGTAAATGCAAAAGAATGAATTATTGTTATACAGATATCGATAAAATGTAAATATAAATTGCAGATTTTTGACACGGGAGTTATTTACAGTTTTTACCATTTTTTTCTGTCAATATTTACTTTAATATATACTTTATACTATATATACTTTGTTATGTACTTTTTTCTTTGATATTATTTTAGATACATGTGTTTTTAATTATTTACAATTTTTTAATCCTTATTACACACAATTTTCTTTCAGCTACCTGTGATTGTGTAAAAGAAGGAATTATTGTTAGTGTATATATATATATATTTATTTACTTTGTTATATACTTTTTTCTTAGTTTTTTTAGATGTTGCCTATAATTTACTAGAAAAGGGAAAATCTGTACAATGAAAGCAAAAAGCAGCAGTTGTTATTTACATTTTTTTAATCCTATTTTTTCCATTAACAGTAGAGATGTCTGTAAATTAATGATATCTTTGGCTGATTTAAATACAGGAAAAATTGTGTAATTTGTAAAAATACTGATTTTATTTAATTTCTGGACTTTATTTACAGTTTTGGTCATATATTTTTATCACACATGGATACTTTATGTCTGTTGATAATATCTGTAATTAAACAAAACGAAGATAATAGTTCATTTAAGTTCATTTAAAAAAAAAAAGCTGTTTCGAAAGTTGATTTTATACAGATAAACCACTGATATTCCATATGAACGAACAGAGCTGTGCTTCCTCCAGTAAACGGGTTTATTGTGAGTTCGTCCTGCAGCTTCAGCCGTTATTATTTCAGATTTTCATATTTTTCATATTTTCATTCGTTTGGCAGCCGCTCCTCAGAGCCGTTTGTATGCAGATGGGAATTTTGACCCACATAACAGCAATTATTAGGAGCAAGCCCAGTTTTATGCTAGAAAACGTGGAGGCTGAGTTTCATGAGTTCTTTCAGGTTTCTATCCGGACAGTCGACCTCTCAGCCCCTCCATTGAAGAAAAGACGTGAGCGTTTCTGGCTGGGATGCATTATTCAGCAGCTCTAAGTGCACTACTTTGTCTCGTGTTTTGATTTTTCCCCAACATCGTAAAAATGGTTTGTACAGTGATCTGACTGTGGCGCTTTCTGACCAGTTTTCCAGCCAGTAGACTAACTGAAGCTTTATACATGAGGCTTGCTTTAGTCAGCGTTTGCACACATTGGAGGGTAAGTCCTGCAGCCGGAGTCACAGAAGAACATATTAATCTGTAAAGAAGTCAGACTGGTGACTTCAGTCCTCCTGAACCTGCTGAAGGCTGATACTGTTGAAGTGCTTAAGTGTATAAATAGCCCAAATACTGCAGATGAGATCATTTCTCAGAGTTAATGTGAACTTTTATCACTTTTAATGCGCAAAACTTTCCTCGGTTCAACAGTTTAAAGAGTCCTTAAGCTGAAAATCAGTGTTTTTAGCTATTTAACGTGTCCAAATGGTGTTTTTTTTTAAAATCTCCTAGAAGAAAAATTATGAGCAAACTAAGCGATCAACATCATTCCTGTCTTTAAAAATATAAATATACAATACAAATGCAGGCTTCTGAGGTTTCACACATAAAAGGATTGGGCTTCTGGATGTATCTGGAATAGCAATTTTAAAATTCCCTAAATTAGTGGCACTCTATTTTAGATTTTTTGATCCATCCTTGTCTCTGCAATTGAGCAATTTTTAATTTTTAATTAATAAAATAAAATCTGTTAAAAAATAAGGAATATATATATATATATATATATATATATATTCCTCTTTATATTTACACATTTATTTCCTTATTTTTCAGCAGATTTATTTTTTATTTAGTCTTTTATTTATTTATATATATATGGTGGGTTTTCCAGGGTTAAGGTGATGACAGACTCCTGTTTTTGCTTCGCTGCCAGGAACCTGCAGATTCTCCACAGCAGGACCACCAGAGGCCAACAGCTCCTCTCTGAGCAGAAAACTCAGGAAAGCTGCCGTTCTTTTCCCTTCGCTCCACTGGATGTCACTGCTCATGTAGCCCGAAGCTTTAAAAAAATCTAATCCAGATCCGAGATGGTGAAAGTTTCTTATGCAGCTTTAATTACTGCATTACTGAGAAGCTCCAGCTGAATTTTAAATGGTTTTTTTAGGCGATCAAACGGAGGATATTTTAAGGTCAGGCTTGTATCGACATGCAGATATGAGCTGTATGTATATTTTAAAGAGACAAGGGTAAAAGAGCAAAGCAAGATAGGAAACAGGATGGAGACGGTCGAGATAAATTGATTTATGAAGCACTTACAAAGTAGGTTCGTCCCAGAGTGCTTTACAGAGACGTAAAGGACACCGGCAGATACAAACCAGATGATGAGGAGAGAACCTGCTGAACCTGCTGTGAACATGTGAGCCTGTTGACTCCACATTTTCTCAAACGTGTGTTTTCTGTCTGATGGTTCTGCAGTTCGGTGAGAACCGGCGGGTGCTGCAGGCCCTGCGGACGCTGCTGGAGGAGTTTCGAGAGGAGCTGCGGGAGGAGGAGTCGCGGCGAAGCCAACTGCAGCAGTCCTACGCCAATGACAAAGCCGCCTGGGAGGTCAAGTGGGCAGAGATGAAGTGCCAGGTCGCTCAGGTACAGATGGCGTCTCAGCGCCCACCTTTAAAGGGACAGGGCGCAATCTGGTGTGGAAAAAAACCAGTGGGGCTTTCAGTAAGCAGCGAGGCGACAGTAAACATGTTGCCTCCTGCATGGGGGAAATCACACCCAGGCCAAACCGGTAACAAGGAGAAGAACTAATGTTTTTGCATTTTGACCTCTAATCCAGGATTGCGATGTTTTAAACGTATTTGTTGCGATGAAATTGCGGGAGATCGTGACAATTGCTAAAAAGTTGCATTTTTTTTCAGCCTGGTCTGATAGAGGTCTGGTAGAGGTCTGGTACTGGTCTGGTAGAGGTCTGGTACTGGTCTGGTAGAGGTCTGGTACTGGTCTGGTGGAGGTCTGGTACTGGTCTGGTAGAGTGGAAGTCTGATACTGGTCTGGTAGAGGTCTGGTACTGGTCTAGTAGAGGTGGAGGTCTGATACTGGTCTGGTAGAGGTCTGGTACTGGTCTAGTAGAGGTGGAGGTCTGGTACTGGTCTGGTGGAGGTCTGGATGCAGCAGCTTCCATCACACTGATCTGTCTGGTCTGTGGTCTGCTCCTTTCAGCCATTCTCCTGATATGTTTGGCGGTAGAAAAGTGTTTTTGTCGATCGAATAATCAGGGAATTGTTTCTCACCATCTTTAGCAGTATTTTTGTTGGTAAATGAGAGACATCAGAATGGGACATGTCTGCATCTTCAGACTATAAACGAGGAAGTGAATTTGGTGACGTTCGTGCGTTATGTTTGACTGCTGTGATTGGTGCAACTCACGGGAGGCGGGACAAAATTGCGGAAAAGTTGCGATGATTGGACAAAATTGCAAGGTTGCACAGAATTCACGGTGATTGGTTAAATTTGCGTTAATTGTTGTGATCGTAGCATCGTGAATTCCTGGAGGGACTGATTAATCGTGTCATTTTTAAAGGTGCGGCAGGGAAATGAATAATAGCCTTAAACTGGATCTTAATCCATATTACATCTGACTAACAAACGGACACAACTCAATTCATAATCAGCCTTCAGTTTAAATGAAAAGAGGAAGGACGGCATCCAAGAAAATCATGATGAATCACTCGCTTGGCGCTGCATAACGGGTATATTCTGTCGCTGTGCAAACTAATTAATTCAGCATTGTGCCTGATGGTTGGACGTACCCGTCTCCAGACAGCTTGTGTAATCTTAATGGGAGTGTAAATACTTTGCAGATTAGGAACAACTCATCTGATATCATTACAACAGAGAGCTGATGGTTGTTTTCTACAAAAGGCGGCAGATTGTTGATTTTGGTGTCAGCATCAGAAATATTGAAATTTGTCCTCCTGGCAGCGTTTATATCCAGAGTGATCTTCTATAACAGCATTTACAACATCGTAGGATGTTAACACTGTGCCCGGACAGCGGGGAATTTTATAGTTTTAATAAACTCACACCAAGCAAACAAACAGAGACTGAGCTGAACACAGTCTGAGTCCACAAAGGCAAGTTTAAAGAACAGAACCATGAGTTTAAAGACTGATCAGATGCTGAAACATCTAGGTTTAGGTTGGATTCATTGGGCAGTGATGGGGTTAATGGCATCCATTGGTTCCATTGGTCACTGGATGGCGTTTAGATGTTCAAGTTAATAGAATCCACAAACAAAGCAGAAAGACACGTGAGATTTGTTTAAAACATTGCTTTTCTTCAACTACAGTGCAAATATTGTTTATCCAGCGCAGATAGTCCTTCAGGAGTAGGTGGAGACCAAATACAGAGCTAAAAAGGTGGATATTGGACTAACATTTTGTCTGTTGGCTGAAACTGAACGATGTTGTGCAAATGAGCAACTGTTTGCTAACTTATATGGTGATTAAATGTCAACATTGTGTTCCCAGGTTGTTTTTGATGCCCCCAAGTGGGCAAAAAAACCCAATTATTGCAGATCTAAATTTTTTTAAAAATGGGTAATACTTCATAGGAGATAAAGTGAAACCTAATTATAAACTAAACTCTTGCACTTGACTTTAAGTTTCTATAGGAGAGATGCTAATAAAAGCTTAGATGAGTGTGTTTTATGGGCACGGCGGTGGCAGTATCATTGTCTGTTGTGTCTGTGCTTGCAGTCAGTTTTTTGATCCTGAATATGATCTTCCTCGACCGCTTTGTTGGGAGATAAAATCTGAAATCCACGCTGCCTTAGCTGCATCGCCTCTTAGCTTTATCTGGCAAAAAGGAAACTGCAGCTCCGGGAACCAATTAAGAAGTTTGAGTAATAGGCGGAAGATTATCTTTTTAACTCTGCTGCTTTTAATCTGTGAAACTCTTACATGGTTCAATCCTTCCACAGAGCAGAGGTCGCTGAGATCTAATGCCCTTATAGCGCTCTGATAACTCAACGCTGAGCTCTTTACTCGCTCCGCTCCGCTTCGTTCTGATTAAGACTTAGAAATATTATTCATTACGCCGCTCAGCAGAGCAGGAGAGAACTGAAAATCACCCTCACCTGAGTATTTATAGGTGGATATAAGCAGCGATTATTTATTTAAATCACTATGAGCAGATATTAATGTCTCGCAGCCTCATGTTTCACACTCCGGTTTTAGTCCTAAATAACCGTCTATATTTATAAAGCCTCACATCTCGACCCTGAGCGTTCAGTCAGAGGATATTAACCCTGTAAGACCCAAATATAGAAAACAAATGAGCAAAAAAATAAATAAAATAAACCAATTTTTTTAATATATATATATATATATATATTTTTGTGTGTGTGTATTTTTTTTTTTTTTTTTAAAAATCAAACTGATGTATTTGTGCAGCAGCAGGTTTTCACAGGGTTAATGTCCATGTCAACCTCTCCAGTGTCCAATCAGACCGTTTTAAAGCCCGATAAAGGAGTGTAGAAGAACACATTTGTGAATGAGGGTTATTTATGTATTTCTGTAAGCTGGTTTCTGAGGACAGCCTTGACTCGCTCTTCACTCGGCTGCAGAGCTGCTGGTTTGTTCCATTCTGTTGAGGGATCAAAGCCTGTCTGAAGATTACAAAGCTCTGTTCTGCAGAAAAAGAGAAGCTCCCAGCTCGTTGTTCTGCAGCTTTGAAGATTTCTGCGGGACGCCCTCGGTTCAAACCCTCCCGTTCCCCTCCTCAGAGCCACCAGAGTGCAGTTTGAAATATAAATGTGGAAGGGCAGCCTTCAGTGAATGAGCTGTATGTCGCTGCAGAACAACCACCTCATATTCATGAAACCAACTAGTAATCTCACTGAAATTTAGGACTAGTGACTATTTTTTGTTTGCTTTCTTTGTTTTTAGTTTGTTCGACTTGGTTTTAAATCATTTTGACCACTTACTATTCATTATCTCATATTAAACCAAAAAATATTGTTTCCTTGTCTGCAAAAATTCAGCACAAACAATTCCTCAAATTTCTGAAAATTTGCCAAACCTTCAGGAAGAAGATTCCAATAATTCTTTCAAATTTTCCCTTAAAAGTTATATTTGACAAATAAATCCCCCAAATTTGGCAAGAAAATTCTTGTAAATATTTTTAAAAAATGAGTAAAAATCTTCCAAAAAAATCCTGAAAATATCTAAAGTGATTCCATTTATATCAGTAGAACTTGTAATATTTTCTTTCAGAACATTCACAAGAAGTTTTAAAACGAGTCAGTTTGACCTGCAGGACAACACGAGGGTTAAAGTAAATAATCCAGCGCCACATCATAGTTGGAAGTATTGCTTCTTATTGCTGGTTGCTATCTGCCATAAAACAGAAAGAATACACAAATAAGAAGCTAGTTAGCTGCTACCATGCTGCCTTTCCAGTCTGCGTTCTATGCTAAGCTAAGCTAAGCTAACTAGCTGCTATAGCTGGTTGTTTTCTTGTACATGGTTTTGATCCTTTTATTTGACTCATAGCAGGAAAGTAAATAAACATATTTCCCAAAATGTCAAACTTTGACTGTTCTGTTATGATAGACTGCATGTCGTATGGATTCTCTGACAGTAAATGAAAAACGTGATGCAGAAACTTCATGGAAGTTCAGTTCAGTTTGACCAGATTAGAAGCAAACACCCTCCATCGCTGTCAGTTTGTCCAAAATCTCCTTTAATTTGTTGTGATTTTTCTCCTGCAGCGCTTTGCTCTGAATCAGTTCTCTTTTGTAAATGAGTTTCTTTTGTGAAGTTTTTGTGTTTGTTTGTTCGTACAGATCTTATCACTAATGTGAACCAAACAGCACTGATCAGTGAGCCGTCTGATTGTCAGCTCGTTCATACGGTTTCATCATTTGCTCTTCGCTCTGCACCTCGTCAGTCATTCCTCTCCTCTGCTTTGACATTGACTTATTGTTTTTTGCAGCCGGGTGCGCATTTGGCTTCACTTCTGTTTTCTTTTTGTTGAGCTCAAAGCCAGAAATACACAAAAAAAATAGATATAAAAAGATACACAAAACAAATAAAAGATTAAAAGATATCTCAATACCTCTGATACCACTTTTTGCATTTGCACAGAACTTTGTGAAATGGGGCATTTCACCGCTTTGAAACTGTTAAAAACGTATCGATCCAAAGCCGGGGAGACAAAAAAATAGATAAAAACTATTTGGAGGAGCTTCATTCTGTCTTCTGCAAACTTTTATTCCTTCAAAATTAAGCAATGTTTCACTGAAATTGCAAAGAAACTGCTTACATTAAAGGCAAATGGAATAAAAATTCATCCAAAAACTACATTTTAAACAAGTTTCTCCTTCTAAAGACAGTTTTTTTACCCTTTAAACCAGCGGTGTTAAACTCATTCTAGTTCAGGTTCCACATTCAGCCCAATTTGATCTCAAGTGACCAGTAAAGTCACAGCATAATAACCTATAAATAACCACAAAAAAGTCCATTCTGAAAAGATTCACATTTAAGGAATTATATTTTTACAAAACATCATGAATGACCTGAAATTTGTTCAGAAAAATTAATTCAATTTCGGCAACATTCAGCCTCAGTTTATCATTTCCACTTTACAACTTCCAGAGTGTCTACAAAGGAACACATTTAGTCATCTGAAACTGAACCAGAGAGGATTTTACATTGGAAAAAAGACAAAAAAAACAACTTTTAAGACAAAATATTACAAAAATGAGACACAAAATGGCAAAAGTGAGAAACAAAACAACAAAAACAATACAGAATGTGACAAAACTGAGACACAAAACGACAGAAGAACAATGAACAATCTATTATTTTATTTTGTGATCAAAACAACTTGTCTTGGTCTAGAAATGATTTTAAATGTATAGTTTTACTAATTTACAATCTGTAGTTCATGTCTTCTCTGTAATTTTACACTTTGAGGACCGGATTGGACCCTCTGGAGGACCGCTTTTGGGCCACGGGCCTCATGTCGGACACCCCTGATGTAATGTATTTATCTCATCCCACCTCCCTGTTTCTCTGCTCTTCGTCCAGCTGGAGGACGAGGCCCGGGGTCGGGTTCGAGGCGAGGCTCAGGGAGGCGAAGGGGAGCCGACCGGAGACCCAGACCGGGCCTTGAAGCAGGAGCGGGAGGAGCACCGGCGGCTGCTGGCCGAGAGCCACAGCACGACGCTGGACCTCCGCTGGAAGCTGCAGCACGGAGAGAAGAGGTGGAGCAGAGAGAGGGCCGAGCTGCTGGAGAGGCTGGACCAGGAGAGGCAGGAGTGGGACGGCAGCATGAGGGAGCTCCACCGCAAGATGGAGAGGGTGAGACGGGGGGAGATAGGGGGAGGTAGAGTTGAAGCAGAAAGACAGGGAGAAGGAAGGAAAGGTGTTGAATCAATATCCTCCTGAGACCCGGCCCATTCATTTACGCCCTCACTGCAAAAACTCATCATCCTACCAAGTCTATTTATCTTATTTTCAGTCCACATGTCTCATCCCACTTGATTTAAGATAAATTCACTTAACAAGAGACATTTCAGCAGATGGAGGGACTTGTTTGAGGACAATGCATCTGAAATATCTTGTGAAGTCAAACAATCTTGAAAATGATCTTGTTTTGAGTTGAATTTTACAAGAAAACTCAAAATAAGTTTAACGCTCGTGTCGTCCTGAGGGTCAAATTGACCCGTTTTAAAGTTTGAAAATGTGGGGAAAAAAATATTGTCACAGTGAAACTTCTGATGTCCACATTTTCGATATTTTTGGGAAATTTTTGAAAAATTTTTTGGTGGAAAAAAAAGAAATGTTAAAAATGTTTCTTAAGAACATTCACAAAAAAATTTACCAAAATCCAGCGAAATTGGCTGGACTTTGATTGATTGATACTGCAGTTGGAAAGCTCTTTATCTCAGGAGACCAGGCAAAGACGGCGATGTCTGATCTTTATTTAATCAGGTATCGTCTGTGAACTGAATATTTCTTCTGAAAGAGAAAATTCAGTAGAGAGAAACGAGGTAGAAATGGGGAATTATAAGGAGCTACTGTCAGATTTCATAGACAAGGAATGAAGTGTTAAATCAAAAAGATAATCAACAAGAAGCAGTCTTTAGTTGGAGCCTCACTGCCGTTTTTTTGAGGGTTTTGAATGCATAGCAGACAAAGAAACTGTAACAAAGGACCCGGGGCAAATTATCTGCTCTTTTTTTGGTGTTCGATACAATAAATACAGAGCATCGCTGAATAATTGATGTCCTTTGCACAGTTTAATTAGACGAACTGCAGCGTTGCAGCTTGTTGTGTCTGTCGGTCAGGGCGGGAGATACGAGCATTAATATGACATGAGTGTGAGAGTAGATTACCATATAAAACAGATCTCTGAGTACAGTTCATGTAGCTGAGGAGGAAAAAAAACTGCTGATGCGCCGCCGAATGGAGACACAGCAGGAAGCGCAGATGCATTATTCAGCGATGTTGCAGCAAACTGTAAAGAGCAGGTCATCGTCTGAGCTGCTCGGGGTGAGAATGAATGAGTAATGTGGCTGTTCTTCCTCCACCTCCAAGCCCCGAACAACCAGCTTAACCTCAGATGTTGCAGGTGGATTATGGAGAAGCTCACAGCGGAGAATACAGCGTCTGCTTGTTAGAGATTTGGTGCCAAACGTCTCCCCTGCTTAATTAAAACTGCTGTGGTGAATGTAAAGAAGCAGGTTTTATAGAGCTGGACTAATGAAGTAGCTGAGTCAGTGCTGTAATGGCGAAAGTGCTAAATGAATACCAGTAAATTACAATGTGGAATTACATGCATACATACTGTATATTCAAGGTTATTAGGAACAATTTCAAGCATGTTTCCATGAGAAAATTATTTTGATAAGATCCTTTTCCAAAAAATAAAGTTGTTTTTCATTCATTCTCAGAATAAATTAAGCTACAGAGGCCTCATTTATAATGTGAGAAACTAAAACTTGGGGAATATTAAAAGACTTAAAAGGCAAAGTTAGTAAAGTAATAAAAAAGAAAAAAAACATTAATTAGAGTGTTTAAAATTTCAAACTAATGAGTCAACCAAAGTCAACTCAACAGCCATAGTAGTCAAATAAGGCAAAATATAAACCCTGAATTGCCTGAAGGATAAAAATGAGTCCAGCCTCGTAATGTTCCTGCAGGTTATTCCAGGCTGCAGGTGCACAGCGAGTAAAAGTGGATTTTTCCAAGCTCAGTAAAAATAGTCAACACCTGCAGAGTCAGGACTCATATTAAAAGACAAAAATGAATTTTAGGAAATATGCTTTCTCACTTTCCTGCTGAGAGTTAGGTGACATATCTGTACAGTAAATATCAGGCTATTGCCAGTAGCCAGGAAGCTACTTAACAGTCAAACCCTGTGATTTTGTTTTCCAGTTCAACTTGGGCCGCACAAAAATGGGACAAAATATGTTGAAAGAGTGTGAAAGATTTCCAATTAAAAAAAACGTAAATTTTCCTACTCAGAAATGATCTAATGTAGCATCTTTTAGGCTAGGCAGTATAAAAGCAAACAAATCATGAATAAATACGATGCTAAACTATTTGCAATTGAATAAAGGAGACCGGCACATTCAGTTTATGAATTATAAATATAACACGGTGAAAAAAATAAGTGTAATGTATCTGCAGCAGTTCCATAAATTGCAAGAAGCAGTTCATCATTCTACTAAATTTTATAAACATGAGACTGAAATATTTAGGGGTGTTGAAGAAATTTCACTCTTAGTCCTTGGAAGTTTGCTCTAGTGGGGTGTTTACTGGTATTCTAACAACACAAAGCATGAGTCTGTGAAGGAAAGAAGAACCAGAACATTTGAAAAGTCCATGTTTTGTAGGGATGGTCAGAGAGTAGGGAGGGGGTCGTATGTAAATACAAAGGTGAATGCAGTCATGGATGAAAGTATTGGCACCCCTGGAATTTTTCCAGAAAATCCACCATTTCTCACAGAAATTGTTGCAGTTACAAATATTTTTGGTATGCACGTGTTTATTTCCTTCATGTGCACTGGAAAAACACAAAAAGCATAAGAAAAAAGCCAAAATTGACATAATTTCACACAAAACTCAAAAAATGGGCCAGACAAAATTGTCCATGTATACGGAAATAAACACGTGCATACCAAAAACGTTTGTAATTGGAACAATTTCTGGGAGAAATGGTATATTTTCTGGAAAAATTCCAAGGGTGCCAATACTTTCATCCATGACTATAGTGGTTAATTTGGTTGCTAATCAGTAACAGAGGGCAATACAACAAAGAACAAAGGGTGGTTGAATGAAGGGATCTGGCAGACAGTTGCAAATACAAAGGTGTGACAACAAAAGGTAAAAGGGAGGTCTGACAGACAGTAATAAATAACAAAAGATAAAAGAATTGTTAATAACCGTGGGAAACGGAATGAAGACGTGGCATTAGAAAGTATCTGTAGCAAAAGATGTGCTGTTTTCTTCTTCAGTGGTTTCAGTTTTACTCTGCATGTTTACATTTTCCATCCACCAGCAGATAATTTGCTCTCAGACCCGTCTATCCATGTGTGATTCATCGTGCAGATGCAGAGAGAGCTGAACGCGAGGCAAGGCGAAGGCATCGATGTCAAAGACGGCAGCTCGGCCCACAGAGGCGTCTTCTCACCTCAGGACAGTCCCTCCTGCAGCGCCCCCCGGTCGCCTCGGGCCCCTCGGTCCCCCTGTACCTCCACTCCTGGTCCACCTCCTCCCAAACGCTCCCACTCCGACTCCGAGGCCATGCTGGAGGAGCAGGGGGCCGCCATGAGGCTGAAAGGCCCGACGGAGAACCTGTTCCTGGACGCGCTGTCTCTGGACCCCCTCAGCGGCCTGGAGGTCCCACCGCCCTCCAGACTGGAGAGTGAGAAGAAGTTCCCCTGCATGAAGGAGGTAATGACCATCAGAGATTTAAACAACAACACAAAAAGTCGAAGGTGTTGAAAACAAGAGCTGAATTTGGAAGTACCTTAAACCTCCCAGCAGGGGGCGACTCCTCAGGTTGCAAAAAAAGTCAGATGGTATAAAAGTCTATGAGAAAGTGACCCTACTTCTCACTTGATTTGTTACCTCAGTAAACATTTTCCTGCCAAGTTTATGGTCTCAGCCACTAGTTTAGAATCTCATTCACAACAGCATGAAGTTCACTTTGCCAATTATGTTCCCATTTAGAGGAGAACAGATAGTAAAGCAGGGTATGTTTTAGGGTGGGACTACACTGATATTGAGCACAGTGTCCTTGAGTTCGAAGTCATATTTATCCTTCACTCATTACAACTGGCTTAAAAAGACCAAAATAGCGACGGCCAAATTCAAAACTCAAGGCTTTTATGTACAGTCTATGGTAGGGATGTCCCAATCCAATAATTAGTATCTGCATATACCCATTTAGGAATAAGCTCAAATACAATGTGATTGATCCCTTAGCTGAGAAATTTCTAGAAATTTATCCGAGAGAGATCCAAGAGAATACAAACTTCAAGTATTGTAGTTTAGTTGTAGTTCCTGTTTGCGCCACCAGGTGGAGCCTCTTACTGTTTAATGTTGTGGTAACCAGAGGAGCAGCAGAGGGCATTGCAGCGAGTAAATACTCACAATGCTAGAGCCACCGTGACAAAGTATTCTGTGACGCTTAATGACCCCAACCACTGAAGCGCGGAACGGCTTTGTTTATATTTTCACCAGAGTTCCGACTTACGGCAAAAATCGACTTACATTGATCTGTAGGAACAGAACTCTAACGTAAGTCCAGGACCCCCTGTGATCTGAAATAGTGATCATGGTAAACATTACGTCTGCTAAACATTCCAACATTTCATTGTCATTGTGAGCAAATTAGCATGCTGACATTAGCGTAGGCGTAAATCTCTAAAGAGTGCAGAGAAGACATTTCACTCAATATTTAAAACACAAGACAATGCCACTAAAAACTGACAGAAATCCAGAAATTCTTACATAAAAATGTATCAGAATGCAGGAAATTAAATGCTTGATGCTAATGTGTCTTCACCAATCTTTGAACATCTTTCTTTGGATCTTTGAATTTAATGCAAATTTTGGGGGGCATTTTTATCCCTGTAGGTCTAAATACAGCCTCACAAAGCTGATAACACTGGTGTTGGTGGCATTTACAGACAAAGTGACTAATAAATTTAATGACATAGTTGATAAGTAATTGCAATTTCAATTGTTGCAGCCTTTGACCAAAGCACTCAATAAAATAAAAACGCTGTTCTTATTTTCCTGCATTATAACACTGAACACACATCTCAAACTCCTTTAAGTATCAACTCCTTAGGGGCTCACAGCTCCAAGGAAGCATAAAATATCAATAAAACATTTTCTAAACAATTTCACTGTGGGGACAAACTGAGGTGGAAGACTCATTTTAATAGGAATTCATCTAAATGTAATTTTTAATTTAACAAACCCTTTGCCACATACCCCTAACATTAACATTGATGTGGTCTAATTTTAGCTCAAACAGATATCTCAGTTATTCCACTGTATTGCACCAATCCATGTTTAGGGTCAACAAACATCCATTAATATGCTAGTGAGTTATATTTAAAAGTACGTGGAACAAAAATCATTCTGCCAAATTTATTATTCAGTGCCTGTGTTCCATTAAAAAGAAGATGTATGCTGTGGTTCCCAAATTGCAGCCAATTAATGTGTTTTATTGATTGTTTTCCACAGTTTTCAAATGACAGATGTTCAATTTGGTGTTACTGTCTATAAATAATTTTACACTGAACCTTCTCTACGTGCTTTACCTGTTAAATCTGCTGTTTTTCAGGCCCTGAATGAGATTTCCGAGAGAGAAGGCGATCCTGCGTACCCAGAGGACGAGATGAGGGAGGGTGGAAGTCTGCTCAGGTAACCTCCTGAGAAAACTCTGAGGCAAACTGAGTTCATGAAACGGCTGCATTTTAATAGATGTCAACAGTACATTTTTCAGCAAGAACAGGTCTGACTAGCTGCAGATAATTCAGGGCGCTGCTGCATTTTTGTTGCTCATACATACGCATCGGTCCCCTGGTGGATCGGCTGTTGGTTCTAATAAGTGTTCCTTGAAGTGACAGGGAGTTTCCCAGCGGTGAAGGTTTCTTTTATGGCAGAGAAGAGATCCAGCTCACTACGCTGTTAAATAATTCAGACAGTTTTAAAACATTGAAAGGCTTCGAGTTGCTTTTCCAGAAATATATAAATACAGGAGGTCCTCGGTTTACGACGTCATCGACCTACAGCGTTTCGTCGTTATGTCAGAACTGGTTATGTGGAACTAGTTGATGAGTGGAGCGGATGAATACGTCATCATGCGGCCCTATCAGACGGCTTTGTTTCCTTTCTCTGGTTGGACACCACCTTGGATTGTGCTACATTCACTAACTTTCTGTCCTTCATTATGGCTCCCAGCGTAAGTCAGACTCTTCTGATGCTTAGAAGAAAAGGAAAGCCGTCTCCATGGAAGTGAAATTAGATAGAATAAAACACTGGGAACAGGAAGAAACACCGACCAACATGGGTCTAGATGTAAAAACAGGTCAACATATTGTAGTGACCCTCTGTGATGAATGAGTGAGACTTTATCTGGTTCTCTGCTGGTTTATTGAACCTTCACACAGGCTACTGTGGACCGTAGCCAACGCCAGAATAACTAGAAAAACCCCATAACTTAGCTCCAGAATTAGCCACCGTTCCCAGCTCTCTCTACTGCTGACTCTCAGCCAATCAGAGGTGAGCTAACTAAACATGGCACGTTCACTGACATTAGGTAAATCTGGAAATGAGCAATAAATATTGAAACCTCAGCATCAACAACAATATCAGTCTGTTACAATATTCTGTTATCTTCGAGTAAAATGATTCATTCATACATGGAAGTTGTTGGTATTCATGACTTTTCTGAAGAACTGATTGATATCGTGATGCATGGAACGGCTTTGCTTACGTTTTCGCCAGAGTTCAGACTTGTGTCGATCTGTAGGAACGGAACTTCAAAGTAAGTCGAGGACCTCCTGTATATTGGCTCATTTACGAGTTTTACTGCCAAGAAGGAGGTGAGATCCTTTACCCAGTTGGATGTTTGTTGTGATGTTTTGTCCCAGGTGAAGTTAGTGGTAATGATGTGTTTCCTGTCCAGAGCCAAGTCCGTGTGCTCCATGAGCGACTTCCAGCGGTTAATGGACAGCTCGCCGTTCCTCCCCGACAAGACTCGCCACGGCGATCCGGGCCAAGACGACGTCACCCCGCCTCTCTCCCCGGATGACCTCAAGTACATTGAGGAGTTCAACAATAAGGGCTGGGACTTCCCGACGTCCGCCTCCGCTCCGGGTGTGGTCCGGGAAGGAGAGCCTGTTGTTCCTGAGCCATTCCAGCCAGCATCCTGGTTCCTCACCACCAGCGCCACCCTGACCACCAGCACCCTGAGCAGCCCTGAGCACTGCCACAAGTCCCCGCTGAGGGGCAACGGAGCCGGGGCGGCAGGGGTGGGAGTGGAGCACTACGGGGTTCACCTCCTCCACAGCCCCACCAGATCCGGGGCAGCCGAGCGCACCACTGCCCAAGACCCCGAATTCCTGTACGCCATGGGGACCAAAGCCAGGGGCGGAGGGGAGGCCGGGGTGGGAGCCAGCGGGTCGGACGAGGTGTTCAGCAGCGGGAGGTGGCCGTGTATTCTGGAGGGTGGAGGGCTGAGGACTTCTCCCAGTCAGTCTCCTATCTGCCCCACGGTGGGCTACGCCTCCTCTCTGGAGCTCCAGCTCTCTAGAAACTTGAGTGACGATATGAAGGAGGTGGCCATCTCTGTGAGGAACGCCATCCGCTCGCCGCCGGGGCCCGTCGTCCGGGACACCGCTTGCCAGACCAACGGGTTCACCACGCGAGGCACTCAGACCACTCAGACCATCAGTGTGGGTCTACAGACGGACCTGCTGAGGAACCTGACCAGCAGCCCCCATCGCTGCCTCACCCCGAAGGGCGGCGGCACTCCCATCTCGTCCCCATCCCGCAGCATGAGGAAGGTCCAGTACTCTCCTGTGGTCCAGAGCAAGTTCGAGCGCCCTTGCTGCTCACCAAAGTACGGCTCGCCAAAGCTTCAGCGCAAGCTGTCCACATCCAACAAGGCCGAGCTGCCCAACAACAGCCGCGCTCCCACCCCCACCACGCCCCAGAAGGGGAACAACGAGTCGGCGTGGGCTCGCTCCACCACGACTCGCGACAGTCCCGTCCACACCACCATCAACGACGGCCTCTCCAGCCTCTTCAACATCATCGACCACACCCCAGTGGTCTACGACTCCATGCAGAAGTTCAACAAGTCGCCCAGTCGCTCTCGGCCCACGCCGCCCTCCACCACTGAGCCCAGCCCCGCTCACGGGGCTCTCGCCACGGACCCTCGGAGCATGCAGGAATGCCTACGGACCGCTCGTGGGCGATCGCCGAGCCCCGTGCAGCTCATAGTGGAGACGCAGGGGGACAAAAACACGGAGGTGGTGAGCATACGGCAGGACCTGTCCGCTCCGCCGGGCTACACGCTGGCTGAAAACACAGCCAGAATCCTCAACAAGAAGCTCCAGGAACAGAACTTTAGAGAGGAGAGGAGGCTGCAGGCCGGAGGACAGAACGCCCACAGCAGAGACAGCGGCAGGCAGGCCGACTCAGACAGAGGACAGTCTGGATGTATGGAGGTAAATATACAGACGCACTGGATTCAGCGCTTCATCATTCATTTGATCTGGGGCCCATGTTTTATGACACACTGATATTTATGACATTACCTTGGATTTCCCTTGAAGAAAAGCATGTTTAATCAGAGAAAACATAATCAAGATATGAGCTACTTTATAATGAGCACTAAAATGTTGATGCTTTTTTCTCAGATCGAAAGCACTGACTGATGCAATGGTAAAGTTAAAACACTTAACCCTCCTCAGCAATACTGAACTTTCTTCCATTGCTGTATGTAGACGCTCTTGAAGGTTCTTCTTCTTCTTCTGTATGTTCTTCTCTGCTGTAGTGACCTCCTGGTAGTTTGGCTTTTACTTCTGTGCTTTAACGATCACCAAAGGCCTGACTTGAAACTGATTTATGTGTCTGATAGCTGGAGAAGTGAAATTAATGGTCTCAGTTACAATCTGAGTGGAATCACCATTCCAGAGTGATTAAACATCATGAGCTCCCTCCAATTAAACGTTCAACCAGAATTTTTAAGTGGCTCCAGCTTCTCGAGTGATTTGATCATCCCTGTGTCCAAATAAAACAAGAGAAGCGCTAATTTTACTCTGAGAAATCAGCGCTCTCAGCCCCTTTTCACCACCCATTCAGCAGACCTGTGGGGAAAAATAAACGGTAGACAGAAAAAAAACATGTTTCTGCTCATGTTTAAAAATTAAATCATTACCGTGTCCTCTAGAACGTCTCATATGTTCCTCTCCATAGACAGATTGGAAAAGTAGGTCGTGCTGCTTTAAAGCTGTACATTAAAACAATTAAATTCCATATTCAAACCCATGTATGTGGACGGTAAGCAGCATAATCCCAACGTATACTGATTAATACGACCGCTGACATCCAGCTGCTGTTCACTGATGGTCAGAACAGATGAAGATTAGAGTCTGATATGTGATTTTATGGAGGATGCAGCTTGAACAGAGTAAAACAATGGATCTTATCAGCACACTAACCTGCAATATGGCATTATTGAATCGATTAGTTGTCAACTGTTGAACTTATCACCAACTATTCTGCTCATTTATCAGTTGAATATGACCAAATTCTATAATTCCTGCTACTCTTTTCTGACAGTACATTGAATTTGTTTGCTTTGTGGACAAAACGAGACATTTATGGATGCCATGTTGGACTTTTTTCACCATTTTCTTCCATTTCGTAGACCAAACGAGTAGCCAAAAACTGGAGGAAATAACCGACAGATTTACTGACAGCAGCCCTGTAATGTCTGCACCTGAATATAGACTATATTTTACTGTTGTTTGTGCACTTTTAATGAACATAAATGCAGTAATGCTTTGATAAAAAGGGAAAATATCATAAAATATTCCCTTTAAAACCATTTTAAAAGTAAAATATTTGGCTTTGAGATGAATTTGAGGGTTCATGCTGGTTGTTAGATCATTTTTCACACTACTTGACCACCTGCACTGGAAAAAAAAAAAGCCCTTCTCAAAGCAAGTAAAAAAAATTATTTCAAGGAACTTTTGCCTTGAAATAAGTGGAAAAAATCTGCCAATAGAACAAGTAAAAAATGTCTTGGTAAGATTTCTTGAAATAAGATATGATATTTAGAATATTGAGATCTCAAAATTAGCTGGGAAACTTATTTTAAGCTCTATTTTACCAGGATTGTCAAGCTTAGGTGTATTAAAAAAGCCAGACATGCTAAAAAAAAATAGCAGTTTTGCACAGTAGATTTGCGCTTTCATGTAACCTCCTAATTTGAGATGTATTAACCCTCCTGTTGTCTTCATTTACAGGCACCAAAAAATAGTGTTTCCTTGTCTGAAAAAAATCCCAAAAATCAGCAAAAAATTCCCCAAATTTCTGAAAATTTGCAAAACCTTCAGGAAGAAAATTCCAATAATTCCTGAAAAGTTTCCCTTAAAAGTTTCATTTTAAAAAAAATCCCCCAAATTTATATCAAGAAAATTCTTGTAAATATTTTCTAAACATGAGTAAAAATCTTCCCAAAAAATCCTAAAAATATCTAAAGTGATTCCATATATATCAGTAAAACTTCTAATGTTTTCTTTCAGAACATTGACATAAAAATCAACCAAAATCCAGCGAAATTCGTTGGATTTTTGTTGATTTTTATGTGAATGTTCTTAAGAAACATTTTTAATATTTCTTTTTTTCCACCAAAAAATGTTCAAAGATTTCCCAAAAATGTTGAAAATGTGGACATCAGAAGTTTGGACGACACGAGGGTAAAACTTATTTTGAGTTTTCTTGTAAAATTCAACTCAAAACAAGATAATTTCAAGATTGTTTGACTTAACAAGATATTTAAGATGCATTGTCTTAAAACAAGTCCCTCCATCTGCTGAAATGTTTCTTGTTTAGTGAATTTATCTTAAATCAAGTGGGATGAGACATTTTGACTAAAAATAAGACAAATAGACTTGGTAAGATTTAGAGTTTTTGCAGTGTGAAGGTTTGACTACATGAAGGTTTAGTTTCCCTGCTGTGTTTTTTCCAGGTCTAAAGTGAATGGGTGTGTGTTTTCTGCGCAGACTGAAACCAGCCACCTTATTTCTGCCAGACTTATCGTATATCTCCTCCTCCCCTCTGCTCGATTGGACCGATTAACATTTCCCGCTCTATCTTTCCTCCTCCTTCCCCTCTCTCCTCCCCCTTTTTGGGCTTTATCTCTCCCTCGTCCTCCCCCCTGTCGGCTGATCCAGAACCACACTGTCATACTAACAACTCCTTGGGGACTCTAACTCTGCTTGTCTCCGTGATGTAAGTTCCTCCTCCTCCTCTTCCTCTACGACCTTTCGGTGGTGGGTTCACCAACCACCACATGGACCTCTCACCTCACGCCCTGCAGACCTGTCCCCCCCAAACCTCACCCCTCTTCATTAATGCATGCTTCACAGGACAGCAGAGTGACAGTGTGTGAAGCCATCGAAGTGGTGTCGAAAGTTGTGCGACGGCCATGCATCTGTTTCTTCGTGTTAACACGCGCATGCTCAGTTTTTTTGGTAGATCATCTGTTTTTATTTAAAGGACCATACCGGTGTGTTTGCATGTCGTAGTCCATTAACCATCAATCACATCTAATGTTTTTCAACACCATACATGTTTAGATTTGTACATTTTAATTAGATTTTCTCACAGTGTGGTATGAAAATCAACTTTCAGACTGTATCTACCAGTCAGATCCATCTTTCGGTCAAATTTAGTGCACATTTTACCTCTCTGAACTCAACAATATAGTCCTCCACTTATAATCAAAAAGCACAACCAAGTCTACAAGTAGAGAGAATTCAAAAATGCTTCCTGTGCAGTCGGACACAGCTACTGTTAATCGAGGCAGTTTTTATCCTAAGTTTAAAATGCAGCTTGTCAGTCGATAACTGATATGGAGGTCCAATATTATCGGCCAATATTAGCATAAAAATGTAATATCAGTCAATATCGTTATCGTTTTTTACCTGTCTTGGAAACCAATAAAATAATGCCTGGATTTCGCCGGCATTTACCGACTCATAGAGGGAGGGAGACTGTGAACTGTTGTTTGAGGCAATTTAAAAATTTAAAAAATGGCATTTTTTCCCATAACTTCAGTTGAAGTAGTTTTCTTATTTTGCTTAGACAATGTTTTGTCTGAAAGCCTTGTTGCATCTGAGAATGCATCCAATGGGGCATCGCAATAAAATGAGGCATGATGTGTTAATTCCACCACAGGAGATATGAGATGTTACCTAGAATTAGTTAAATAGACCACAGATATCGGTATCGGTTGATATCGGAATCGGACATTGAGAGTTGGACAATATCGGCATGTCGGTTATTGGCAAAAATGCCAATATCAGACATCCCTTATAACTGACTAATTCATAATTCAAATTAAGCACACTGGGTGTTTGTAATGTGCTGGCTGCTTCACGTGTTGCTGGGATACAGTTATGTATCTGGAGGTCATTCAGCATCACAGAAGGCTTTGTCATGGTGGCCCTTTAATAGCTAAACCCTCCACAAGGTTTTGCCTCCTCTGGTCGCTATTAACAGTATTTAGCGATAACAGACTCCACCTGGAGGTGAACTAGGTACTACGGCTAGTCTTCAGTACTTCAAGTGTTTTTTATCTGGGAAAATAGTACCAGATTGGGCCTTGCTTTTGGCAGATACTAAGTATTAAATGTTTCAGACCAGATTGGGATGAACAAAAACTTAATCTATTTTACAAAAAATGAAAAGAAACTAGAACCAGTGTGTAGAAAAATGTTTCCAAGGTGCTACCAGCGCTGCAAAAAGTAAATGGTGATGCTACATAGTGTATATATTGTGCATCTTACTGTATAAATGCGTTTCCATACTTGTCTCCTATCTACTGTGTGTAAACACAGCTTGCAGTTCAGCCAAATTCAGCTGAGCACTCCTTCAGTTTTTGATGCCACAACTGGCTACTAAGCTGATGAGCACAAATTTATTGGCTTAGATGCAATAATTTTTCTAACAAATCAAATGAGTAGTTCAAGGAGCGTTGAACGGTAGAAGATCCAACAAATCTTCCTGGTTTCAGAGTTTCTGGCTCTGATAAATGGTGTGTTTTTAGCACAGAGTGTTAAATTGTGTTTTTAACGCTGTGCTGGGCATAAACAACATGGGCTGCTCCTTTATTTATCTAAAAAAGTTCAACAACAGGGTGTCAAACTCATTCTAGTTCAGGTTCCACATTCAGCCCAGTTCACGTGGGCCGGACCAGTAAAATCAGAGCATAATAACCTGTAAATAACCACGACTCCAAATATTTCCCTTTGTGTCAGTGCAAAATAGTCCATTTTGAATTTGTTCACATTTAATGAACTATCGTTATTACAAAACATTATGAACTACGTGAATTTTGTAAAGAAAAATAGGTGCAATTTCAGTGATATTATGCCTCAGTTTATCGTTTCCACATTACAACTTCCAGATCACAGAGTGTCTACAAAGGAACACAACATTTAGTCATCTGGAACTGAACAATGTAGTGTTTTACAACTTGTCAAGATCTAGAAATTATTTTAAATTTGCATTCATTTCCACATCTGTGTAGTAATCCTGACACCACATCACGCAAACTAAAGAGGGAACTATTAAAGAAAAGGTTTAGTTGCCTCCCTACTTTGTAAATGTATAAAATTTATACATAAAAAATGCATAAACGGTGTGACACTGCATCAACGATGGAGTTCCTCCAAACCAAACTATCATACTGAAGCTGCTGACTCCCATTATATTGCATAATGTTCACTGTCTTAAAATATTTTCACAGTAAGGAATCATTGGGCTGGATTGGACCCAAAGAGTCAATTTATAGAATTAACAATAAGCATAGAGATGATTTAAAAAGGTTTGGAATGAAGTAATTTCCACCTATGTTAATATCCACAAAACAACCTCCTCCCACAATTCATTCCTGGAAGAAGTGAAATCCCAGTAAAAGATGGTCAACCTGATTGTTCTTCTGTCTCGGTTTAATGAGGGAATCTCCAACTATCAGTGGGATAACTACTCTGTCATGTGCTTTTCAAGTTCTATCAAACAATGCAATGACACTGACACTGGTGTGACACAGTGATTGCTAACAGGAAATGAGCTGTACATACTCTACTCAAGAGCATGTGGGGCACCTGCAACCCCGCCGACAACAGAGCACCTCTCCAAACCCCCAGCCACAGTTGTCGAGTGTATAAGCCTACAACGTGTGTCTAAGTTGAAAAATACCAAGTAGGTTTTATGTGAATTTAAGTTTGTTAGCAAACTGACATTGAGGACCTAAGATCACAAAGACAGCTCCTGCTGACATGTTGCATAACTTTGACATTAACTCTAGTTTACATCTAAAGCAAGTTCCAACACGTTGATTGTCATACCTGCAGGGGAAAAAGTAAATCTATACAGTTTGTCATTACTGGGATAAATCCACCGGTATGGTCCTTTAAATGAACCAACTCAGCTCAAAGAGTCATCAGATTGTGTCTTGATTACTGGTTGCGTTGAATTTCTGATATTTGCACCAAAATGTGGACCAGTGAACACAACACAAGACGACTCTTTTGGACGTTTCACACATCCACAGGTTGATTGTTGTCTGGATTCTTCTAACTCTGTGTTTCTACCAGGTCCTCTTCTTTATGTGTGCACCTAGCTGGACTGTGATTCTTGTGATGTTTTACTGCTTCTTTCCTCACTTATTTGTCCATACAGTGCTTCCTTTCCTCTTACAGTTCGCCCTTCACCATTTCCTCTCACACTAATAAGTCCTCCTAAAGATTAACCGACGAAGATGGCTGCTAACACTCATCCCTTCCTGTGCACTAGCAGCCTCTCTTGTGGGGTTTCTGGTGGAAATTAACTGAATATTCTGGTACATTTTGCATGCTTACAGGAAAAATCCACCTTCAGTTGCACTTTTAGGTAGTTTCTGTTCTCACTGTGTCCTAAGGGTTGTTCCACGAAGTCCTAGAAATTAGTTAGCATAATTCAGAAAACAATTTTCTGAATAAAATATCTGAAAATCTACCTGAACTTTTTGCCTTAAGCTGTGGAATTTGTTAAATCTTTAAGACATCTGTATTTTGGATGGCATAACCCTATTCTAAAGTGTTGTTTGACAGCACAAAGCCTCATAATTCCAGTAGCGTAAACCATTTTAAGATACCTTTACAATTCCTTCCTTTGTAGTCATAGCATGTGCTATGTCTTGTGTCATGAACACTGTTTTCACGACAAACAAAATGCTTCCGAGCTTTTTCAGCGGGCGTTAAGGGAATCAGGTTTCTGAATGATCAAACCTAGATTAGACTTTTGTTCACTTAATTTTTCATCTTCAGTATTTCTGATTTTGTTCCTGTAAGTCCATGGTAGTTTTACCCTCCCAAGCCCAAAGGTAATTTTTGAAATTTCCACCTGAAAAACATCACCAAATTTAATCAGCAGCTGTTCTGCAACCGTGAGGCCAAAATGATCAGCCTTGAGCTCCCACATGGCATCATTTTAAAATGCAATATCTTTTCTTATCCTTCACTAGGCCATTGAAAGATCTGGTGAAATGACTTCCATCTAATCAAACCTCTAAGTTAGACTTGTTGAAGTTCATGTGATCGAATCTGCTCTAACAATTCTTGACTGTAAGTCTACCAAATCTGATGCAACTAAAATGAAGCACAACAAATGCTACATCCACTTTAGTCATAGTAGCAGAGACTGTTTATAAAAGATGGATATAGCCATTGTGACATCCATATTGATTTATGGACTGCTGTGTAGAAGCCTTGGAATTTGGCTAAAACTATCTTTGGAAACCAACCAAGACAAGCAAGCAATGGATCTCAATAAGAACTTGTGGATCTGTTAAATAGAATGTAGCCACACCCTGAAACATACCTTGCTTTATCGTCTATTTTACTCTAAATGGCGCAATAATTTACCAAATTAGCACCATGCTGTGTTGAAGGAGGTTTGATCCAAGCCATTTAGTCTATAAACTCATCAGGAAAATGTTTACTGAGGAAGCAAATCACATGAGAAGTTTGATCATTTTCTCATAGACTTCTATGCATTCTGACTTCAGAGGAGTTGCCCCCTACTGGGCATTAAGAAGAATGCAGGTTTTAGGCACTTCTGCATTGGCTGTTAGTCTGTTAGAAGTACCAGATGGCCTCTTTATTGGATATTTCACATTAAAAGACCTTGGGAAAATTGAGGCAGGTTGTATGTCTTGTTGCCTTCAAATGGGGTTGTGTTTAACCGAGTTCATGTCTGACTCATCAAATGTTACATTAAAAGAAAATTTCAGATTTAGTAGAGGATTTAGATCGTCCATTCAGAGAGGCTTGACAGTATTTCTTCAGTAAATTATCTGAAAACTTAATATATCCCAACTGTTTTAAAGGAATACAGGAATTTCGGCTTATAGCGGATTGATAATGAGGTGCAGCCACTAAACTTATGTCCACATGCAGCATTCATGACCTCGTAAGAAGACATTTTTTCTGGAAACTCTGAGTTCACAGGTTGTGATGTGTTTGCTGATGTGTTCAGAAATGCCGACAGCCATGGAAGTTAATTTTTCAGTGGATGGTAAATAATATATGGGTCCATCCATGTCAGTTCAGACAGAATTCAGGTACGATGCAGCTGCACCGTCTCAGGTTTTATTCAGTTGATGTATTTGTTATTTGTGACCCACAGCTCGTTCTGTAGAATATTTACCACTCATTTTCTATTTTTTTAAGGGCCATGATGAAAAATTTGGCCTCTGTGGGCACCATTTGCACCCATTTGCTGTGGGAGTCCTATTTCTGGAGAGAGAGAGATAGAAAGACTACAGATAGATAGATAGATAGATAGATAGATAGATAGATAGATAGATAGATAGATAGATAGATAGATAGATAGATAGATAGATAGATAGATAGATAGATAGATAGATAGATAGATAGACTACAGATAGATAGATAGATAGATAGATAGATAGATAGATAGATAGATAGATAGATAGATAGATAGATAGATAGATAGATAGATAGATAGATAGATAGATAGATAGATAGATAGATAGACTACAGATAGATGGATAGATAGATAGACTACAGATAGATAGATAGACTACAGATAGATAGATAGATAGATAGATAGATAGATAGATAGATAGATAGATAGATAGATAGATAGATAGATAGATAGATAGATAGATAGATAGATAGATAGATAGACTACAGATAGATAGATAGATAGATAGATAGATAGATAGATAGATACATAGATAGATAGATAGATAGACTACAGATAGATAGATAGATAGATAGACAGATAGATAGATAGATAGATAGATAGATAGATAGATAGATAGATAGATAGATAGATAGATAGATAGATAGATAGATAGATAGACAAACAGACTACAGATAGATAGATAGATAGATAGATAGATAGATAGATAGATAGATAGATAGATAGATAGATAGATAGATAGATAGATAGATAGATAGATAGATAGATAGATAGATAGATAGATATTGTGCCTATAAAATGGCTTCCTAAGTAAGACATTTAGATGAAAACATGGATAGTCACGGGTCTGAAAATATATAGATTCTGAAAATCCAGCCAAGTATTTTACACAACTTAGCTTTTGGTCCCAAATAGCAAATAGGTAAACTCTGAACAAAGTCTGATGGACTGGCCCATACTGTAATCCTACTTCTAGAGCTATTCTTCACGATTTTGGCGACATCCACACAGATATTCCCACTGGCGTCATCTTTTCACGATTGCTTTGCATTAATCTTTTAGTTTAATTTGTGGATGTGAAAATGTTGCATATCAATAATCTCTATTTGAAACTAGACCTCTCAATGAAACTAGACCTCTATCAATGACTCTTTATTAAATCGGTGTAAAGTCAGTTGTCTTTTACGACAGTGTCAAAGTGTTTTAAGGTGGATTTTTCCTTCAGGGCCAAAGCACCTCCTGAGAAGTCGTTGGTTGATGTTGATGTGAAGTTTTGTTGTTTTCACTCCTGACTTCCTGTTCACATCTCTGGTGCATGTCCTGTGGCGTTGTATCAGCGTCTCGTAGGAAACCTTGTATTAACCCACCAGCCACCCATTAAAAGATTCGTCAGATCCATCAGCTGTGATCATTAACGAGTAGTTTACTGACGTACGTTTAGCGCAGACGTCAAGTCTGTGCTTTGTTTTGTTCACCAGCTCATCCGGACTCCCTGCAGGTTGTGTAACTCATCCATCCATCCGTCCGTCCATCCGTCCATCCGTCCGTCCATCCATCCATCCGTCCATCCGTCCGTCCGTCCGTCCATCCATCCGTCCATCCATCCGTCCATCCGTCCATCCGTCCGTCCGTCCATCCATCCATCCATCCATCCATCCGTCTGTCCATCCATCCATCCATCCATCCATCCGTCTGTCCATCCATCCATCCATCCATCCATCCATCCCAGTTATTTTCCTCCCGTTCGTCCTCTCACGCCACTGCAGCCTGACTGACTGCTGCTGTGTATTTTTAGCAGAACTAGATCGTAGCGTTTGGCGTCCCTCATCCTTCAGCCTGGAGATGAGCTTTTTATAACTCAGGCCGGTGGTGTGATCGTTCACTCAAACTGACATCATTCTGAGAGAAACAAACTCTTTTTCACTCCACTTATCACCCTCTTCTCCTCACCTTCTGTTTTCATCCAGGGGACAGATGCATAAAGCTCATCTTAACATGAGCTACAGCAAGAACATGCATTTGTAGATTTATAAACTCCTTTGTTTCCTTTATCCAGTATACAACACGTGTAGAAACTAAGACTGAAACATTAGGAATATCATCAGATAAACTACAGGAATATCATCAGATACACTACAGGAATATCAGCAGATAAACTACAGGAATATCAGTAGATAAACTTCAGGAATATCAGTAGATATCTGACATTTCTCCTAAAAACATGACAGTTCCTGATGCACTCACATCTTTTCTCACTTCAGCTTTTTGTGCTTGTCATTTATTCATCCATCACTGCTCCCTGTCCTCTCACTTCATTTCATTCGTTCACTCTGAGTCTTGTTTTTTTCTTTTCTCTGCTGGCGTAAACCTGCAGTCGCCTTGTTTTTCCCTTTCCTCTGACACCTCCTTGTCGTTGGCAGGACCTGCCTCGCTCTCCGGTGGCTCCTCCGCTGGACTCCTGCTTCCTGAGACCGGCCCGCCCGGCCAACCGCCGCCCCCCATCGCGCTGGGCCGCCCGCTCCCCTTCCTCCTCCCCCAGGTGGAGCGAGGGCTCCAGGAGGAGGTTCACCTTCCCACCGCCGGGACACCGGAGGGCCATCCTGGAGGGCGAGGAGCCGGCGTGAGGCCTCCTCTACCTCCTCTCACCCTCCTCAGCCTGAACAGACCCAGTACCTCAGAAACTCCCCCCGCCGGTCCAGAGACTCCCAGAGACGGAGCCTGGAGGCGGGGGTCCACCCAGTAGCACCAGCTGACCATCGAGGAACCAGAAGAACCTGGAATGTACTGTAGACCCACCGGAAAACACATTTCCATAAGAGGTGCCTGTACGCTTGAGTTATTCATCACCCCACACGTCTGTAAATATGCACATGTATGTATCTGATGCATATATGTGGATATTTTAGCCACAATTCTGAACCTTTTTTTCAGCTGTTGCATTTCTACGTTTACACCAGGGGTGTCAAACTCATCTCCAGTAAAATCAGACCATGATAACCTCTAAATAACCGCAACTCCACATTATAATCACAGCTATCTGGAGCTGAACAATATAGGACTTTAATTTATCATCAAAACGACAAAAGTCAGACAAAAAAACCACCAAAAACAAGACAAAATATTACAGACACGAAACACAAAACGACACAAACAACAGACAAACGACTCGAAACAAAACGAAAAACAGAAAAAGAAAGAGACAAAACAACGGGCAAACGACACGTGAGATTTTTTTTAAAAACGACAAAAACAATGTACAAAAAAACAAAGAAAAACACAAAATGACAAAAAAGTAGACAACACAAGCAGGATAAAAAAAACTAAATGACAAAAACGATGCACAAAACAATGAAAAAAGCAAAACAGAAAATGACAAAAATGAGAAACAAAATGATGAAAACATTAGAGAAGCAAAAAACAAGACAAAATATTACAAAAATGAGACACAAAACGACCAAAGTGAGACAAAACAAAAAAGAGACAAAAACTTAGACAAAAAAGTTAAAGAGCACCAAAAAAAATGGGCGAACGACTGAAGAGAGACAAAAAGTAACAAAAAGCAAGACAAACTAGTACAAAAACAAGACACAAAACGACAAAAGAACAATGAACAATCTAGTATTTTACTTTCTGATCTAAACAACTTGTCATGGTCTAGAAATTATTTTAAATTTATAGTTTTACTAATTTACAATCTGCAGTTAATGTCTTCTCTGTAATTTTTACACTTTGAGGGCTGGATTGGACCCTCTGGAGGACCGCTTTTGGCCCACGGGCCTCATGTTGGACACCCCTGGTCTACACCTTTCTCTCATCAGTTTACATGTTTACACTTTTATTTCTCTCAGATCACGTCATGCTTTTTTTGTTTTTTTTACAAGATCGTTCATTTTTCCACCTTTTTTTTCTTGCCAGCCTTCAAGCTCCACTTTTCTGTTTAGTCTCACGGAGAAGAAAAACAACACAAACAACAAAGACAAAAAAACAACACAACAACTTCTGCTTCCCCGGGTCCGAAGCGGAGACACATGATGTCATTTCTGATGCTGGTTTCTTTTTCCGTTGGGACGAATGTGGGGCTCGGTAGAACAAACCTTATGCATATTTGGAAGGCAGTTGTACGAATATGAGTGAAATATCTGCATGCCTTTTGAACACTAGCACTTTAGTGCATGTACATACCAGCTGTCGTGGTCGCTCAGCTCGGCTGTTTGGGGGGAAAAAAGAGAAGAGCTGTTTGTTTTTGTTGTCACATGATTTGCATCTGAGCGTTTTTAAGTCAGTTATTGTACCTACCGGGCTGTCTTTGTACAGTTGTTACTATTGGATATGAGCAACAAAAAATGAATGTTTTAAACGAGAAGTCTACGTCAAAAACAGATCTGTAGTCGTCTGTACACGGTAATAAATGGTAATAAACATGAATGTGTATTTACAAGATCCCCTCCTGTGCCGTTAGTGTTTCTGTCAGCTCGTCGTAGATTAACAACAACTCGAAGAACAGCAAAAGTGAGAAATAAAGCGACAAAAAAATAGACAAATGAGTCAAGCAAGACAAAAAGGAAACACAAAACGACAAAAACAAAACGACAAAAACATGAGACTGGCAACAAACGTCAATGACAAAAAAAGAACAACAAAAACAAAACAAAATATTGCAAAAATGAGACACAAAATGAGAAAATCGAGACAACAAATGACAAAAATGAGACCACACAAGTGACTAAGAACAGTGACTACAGAGCATCACCGAGGCTCATGGTGAGCGCTGACGTCTCTCTGGACGACCAACTCAACAACTTTCACGCTTCGAGGCTCCCAGCGGAGAGGAGAAGACGCACCGTGACGGAGAACGACGTGAGGCTGATGTTTCAACGCCTGAACAGCAAGAAGTCTGCAGGACCTGATGGTATAGACCAGCAGACCACGGGAAAACACCTGTCCCACTCACCTGAACATCGGTACCCCCCAGGGCTGTGTGCTGAGCCCTCTGCTGGACTCACTGTACACTAATGACTGTTTGTCCACATCAGACTCTAACACCATACAGCAGTGGAAGGTCTGATCTCCAACAACAACGAGGAGGACCATTTGATGGAGATCGCCCACCTGGAGGACAGGTGCAGAGACAACAGCCTCCTCCTGAACGTCAGCAAGACCAAGGAGCTGATTGTGGACTGCAGCAAGAAGCAGCAGAGAGCATTGCACCCACTCAGGATCAGAGTGGAGAGCTTCTAGTACCTGGGTGTTAACATCACCAGGACCTGACATGGTCCTGTCACATCAACACCCTGGAGAAGAAAGCTCCACAGCATCTCTGAGGGACTTGAAGCTCCCTCTCAAGTAGTCCATGAACCAGACCAGATATTGGTTCCACCTCAGGTGACCAAACCTAAGTGGTACTAAAATGTACGTTGGGTTAATATAAGTACATCAGGATGTGAGAGTCTTTCCACTCTGGCAGCTTTATCACTGATTAGTGGAACGATCACATTCACCACAATTCATTTAAATCTCACCGTATGCAAAGATCACATCTATATATATATATATATATATATATATATATATATATATATATATATATATATATATATATATATATATATATGCGCGAAACAACGAATTAAAACAGGACAAAAAACAAGCGATACAAAAAGGAAACGCAGAATGACAAAAATGAGAAAACGACAAAAGTCAGACAAAAAAGATAAAAAAAACCAGCAAGACAAAATATTACAAAAATGAGACACAATGAGAAAAACGAGACACAATATGTGAGTCGTTTTTTTCTCACAATAAGTGAGAATCAAAACGACGGAAGCACAAATCTAAATGTAGTGCTCTGTACATCTAAATGGTAATAAAGATGAGTGTGTGTTCGCTACATCCCTCCTGTCTGTCATGTTTTCGGTAAAGGTCAGCTCGTCGTAGATTATTCGCTCTTTCATTAGACCTGAGTGTGTGTTCTTGGCAGACGCTGATCTGTGCGTGTGTGTGTGTGTGTGTGTGTGTGTGTGTGTGTGTGGATTACATGCAGACCGTGGGATTACAGCGGGACACACACACCACGTAAATAAGAAGATTGCGTCGTCCCCGCAACTCAAATCCTCTTGCATCACGGTCATACATGTGGCACCTTACTCATGTTTCCCTGCTGGTCACGCAAGACAGAGAGCCACGGGTACAGTCAGCTGATCTGAAGGGCTGCAGAAAATCAAATTAAAAAACACTCTTTTCATAGGGAGATGTGAGATTATTTCTGGTTTATTTTATATTTATGGAAATCTTTGAACATTTGTTGGTGGAAAAAGTTTTCAGAAATTTGGGGAATTTTTTTGCTGATTTTTTGGGGATTTTTTTCAGACAAGGAAACAATATTTTTTGGTGCCATAAATGAGAACAACAGGAGGGTTAATAGTTGAATCATTTGTCCTACAAAGTGTCAGAAAATACAGAAATTGCTAACCTGGTTTGAATTTCAGGCTGTAATGAAAATAAAGAAGACAATGAGTGCTATTTTTATTAATTAGAAAGCATCTATACGCTCAGAATTTCACTTATTTGTAGATTAGAAGCTGCCAATGACATTCATGCGATGCAGATGTTCATTCTGGTTCAGAGCAGCTCGTTTTAAATGGTTTCAGATGTGAACAAATTGTATAAACTGGCAGGTTGTGTTTCACCTCAAAGTCAGATTTCTGAGCTGAAACTAACCAAAGTCCTCACAGGCACCACTTGGTAGTAATCCTGGTAACACTGCAGGCTGCAGCTGGAGATCCAGTCCAGGACACTAAAACTGAAATACGTAGAATAAACAGTCAAACGGGTTTTTTCTTCACAGTTTCTACTTCTGATGTGCTTCCTAATACGATCTCCATCTCTGGAGTTACAGAAGTCCGACGGTTTCTATTCAGGATTCTTTAAGTGGCGACTTTCTCCTTTTAAACATCTGGACTGAAGATGAAGATAAAGATGAAGACCTCCAGGTACACTTGGATGGATAGATAGATAGATAGATAGATAGATAGATAGATAGATAGATAGATAGATAGATAGATAGATAGATAGATAGATAGATAGATAGATAGATAGATAGATAGATAGATAGACTATAGATAGATAGATAGATAGATAGATAGATAGATAGATAGATAGATAGATAGATAGATAGATGGATGGATGGATGGATGGATGGATGGATGGATGGATGGATGGATGGATGGATGGATGGATGGATGATGGATGGATGGATGGATGGATGGATGGATGGATGGATGGATGGATGGATGATAGATAGATAGATAGATAGATAGATAGATAGATAGATAGATAGATAGATAGATAGATAGATAGATAGATAGATAGATAGATAGATAGATAGATAGATAGATAGATAGATACATAGATACATAGATAGTGATATAAACTATGTTTTTGGTGTAAAAGCTTCTGTAATTCTATCAGTGTTGTTTTTGTCATTTTGTGTCTCATTTTTGCAATATTTTGTCTTTTTTTCTCTGACTGTTGTCATTTTGATCATACAGTAAATCCTCTCTGGTTCAGTTCCAGGTGACTAAATGTTGTGTTCCTTTGTCGACACTCTGTGATCTGGAAGTTGTAATGTGGAAATGATAAACTGAGGCTGAATGTTGCTGAAATTGAATTTATTTTTCTTCAGAAATGTCAGGATTTCATGATGTTTTGTAAAAAGATAATTCCTTAAATGTGAACATTTTCAGAATCTACTTTTTTGCACTAAAACAAAGAAACCATTAGGAATAGTGGTTCTTTATAGGTCATCATGCTGTGGTTTTACTGGTCCGGAACACTGGAGATCAAACTGGGCTGAATGTGGAACCTGGACTAAGATGAGTTTAACACCGCTGATCTAAGGGTTAAAGGTGCTGCAGGTTAGTGAACGTGTTGCTGCTAAAAAATGCTACTAAAATCACCGTGTTTCTCCACTCAAGTTTTCACATCCGAGCAGCAACACAAAGAATTAAATGTGTGGAAGTGTTACTGGAAGCTGCAGGCTTTTATTGGCTGAGAGGGAGTCGTAAAGAGGCAGAGAGTCCTCCGTCTAGCTTTCACCGAGTTCTAAAGATGAATAATTAATGCTGCACGCTGGGAGCTGCTGATGCCACTGAGTGGGTCAGCGCAGGGAGGAAGAAGAAGAAGATGCTCTGCTTTTACTTTCATCGGCCCGGAGAGAAACCCACCGCTGCTGAATAATTCACAGCAGCCATGAAGTCGCTGCTTTAATGTCGACCTCTGGGAAGTCAAAGTCAAACCCGAGTTCAGTTCAGAGTCAGGATGGGTTCGGTTTAAAGTTAATGTGTGACATGTTTCTACTTCTGGTTAATTAGGAGAAAACCTGATCAAACCTCTGCTGCTGTTTGTTTACTGGAGCTGGAGGTGAAGCAGCTTTTAACCTCTGATGTGTTGAATCAAACTGCTGCAGCTCAAAGTGTTCACGTTTTCTGCTTAACCAGCAGATTTCAGTCGATTTTTTCATTTTGTGTGTGAAGTTTGTGATCTAACAGAGATATCTGACCACTTCAACTCAGCTTACAGCCAAGAATATTTTCTATTCCTGAATCTGAAACTAACCTCTAGTGTCCATAGATTCTAACATCCTCTCACTTTCTGTTCCATCTCTGACTCTCAAAGTCGCCTCAAACTGCTCCAATTAACTGATAAGAACAATAAATGAGTCATCAAAGAGGTCACTGGATGTTTGTCAGGACGTTCAATCTCTGCTGATGCAGAGATCGTTGACATTGACTGGACTCATCTAAAAAGTCAAAGTTATTGTTCTAACTATAATAAAACCATTGTAATGCGTCTTGTCACTTTGATCGTGTGGCACAAACGATCTGAAAGCCAGAAAATGCTGACCCATGAATAAATCCAAACAAAATCTAATTTCACTGGTAAAATTCTGAGAGAATAATCGGCAGAAATGAGTTTTTCTCCTCCAGAGCAGCAGGGCAGGCTGGTTTTGTTGTCCGCTGAGTTAAACTGCAGGTCTATTAAATCATCTGTGTAAATGAAGCTGCGTTTGAATATTCGCTCTGACATTTGACTGTGATTGAAAAAGATAAAGAGCCACATTCTGCTCTCCGGCTCTGATGAATAATGCAGCAGCGTCGCTTTCTGTCAGATTGCTTCCAGCAGCTTCACCTCATGTTTCCCAGATCTGTGTGAGTTCGACTAAACAGACGAGACAAACCTGTAGTTTTCTGTTTCTGCTGTGATCTGTGGAGTTTTCAGCTGCATGGTTTTAACCCTCATGTCGTCCTGCAGGTCAAAACTTATCCCTTTTAAAGTTTGAAAATGTGGGGAAAAGAATTTATTTTCACAGTGAAACTTCTGATTTCCACATTTTCAACATTTTTGGGAAATCTTTGAACATTATTTGGTGGAAAAAGAGAAATGTTAAAAATATTTCTTAAGAACATTCACATAAAAATCAACCAAAATCCAGCGATATTCGCTGGATTTTGGTTGATTTTTATGTGAATGTTCTTAAAGAAAATATTAGAAGTTTTACTGATATATATGGAATCACTTTAGATATTTTTACGATTTTTTTGGAAGATTTTTACTCATTTTTAGAAAATATTTACAAGAATTTTCTTGCCACATTTGGAGGATTTTTTTTTTTTTAAAGAAAACTTTTAAGGAAAACTTAAGGAATTATTGGAATTTTCTTCCTGAAGGTTTTGCAAATTTTCAGAATTTTTTTGCTGAATTTTTGGATTTTTTTTTCCAGACAAGGAAGCAATATTTTTTGGTGCCTGTAAATGAAGACAACAAGAGGGTTAAACAGCCAGGGTGGATGTACAGGCGGTGAAACTAATCTGAGGTCACTGAAAGGATAGACAGATGTGTTGCTGATGCAAACGCTCTTTAACGTGGATTTAAATGATTCAAACGCTGAAAGAAAGCAGTTCTTTTTTTAAAACATGCAAATCCACCATCTTACGAACTGAAAAGTAGAGCGACAGTTGAGAAAAATGTCATTTATTCGTTCTTAATTTTGTCTGACTTTTTTCTCATTTTTTTGTCATTTTGTGTTTCCTATTTGTCTCTGTTGTGTTTTTTGTTCCATTTTTGTCATATTGTGTTTTGCTTTATTCATTGTTTTGTTTTGCATCGTTTTTGCCGTTGTTTCACGCTTTTGTCATTTATTTTGTCTCGTTTGTCCATTTTTTGTCGCTTTGTAATTTTGTTGTAACCCGGGTAGATAACCTCAGATTATTAATAATGTGTTTTTAGCCAGTATTTTGAGTTAGTCCCTTAATTTACGTTTTCTCTCAGGAGAATTAGTACCTCAAATTGGCCTCAAGGTGGTAGTAGAAGACCGTTATTGTCCCTGAGATTGAATTTGATACATTTTCTTAGTGCGGGAAGAAGTGCTCGGGGTGGTCATCTTTCCGAAATACGCCATCTTTTCTTTCCCTGCCTTCACCCGGTCCTGTGCGGATGCTACACTGGAGCTAGAGCTGGTTTTACTCAGAAAACAAACCATAAAAGAGGTATTTTGACGCTAATGTTAACTGCAGAAGTTACGGAAGTAGACAAGAATCATCAGACGACTTTGAACCACGTAGAAATCGATATTCCGGTGAGTTATGAGTGTTTTTCAAGGTTTTACCGTAGCATGCTAACGCTAGCAAAGTGAAGCTAAAAACAGGAAACACGAGCCCCGTAGTCTGTCTAAAAAAACAGTCGGGATAACTTTGATAGGAATTAAATGGTTTTCCATTGATATCTGTTAACTGTTTGGCGTGTTTACTGAGTTGTATGTTGTTGCTCTTTGAGTAATTCGTTGTGTAAAATGAAGGATCTCCACTCGGTGCTGGCTAGTTAGATGCTACATATGTTCAAATGCTAGAGTACATTTCATGCAGCTAGACTGAGTTACTGAGTCTAATAATGTGTTAAACTGTAAAATGTGTTGCATTATGGGCTGTAGGCTGAGGGAAGAATGCATTTAGATTCAGAAGGTTATATTGTTCATCTATGATATGCTGTATTATGTGTACAGCCTGTTATGAGCCAAGAAAGGACTGGCAGAATGGCAGCTTTATTGGAGTAAATGTATTGGATACTTATTATGGATTGTATGAGTAATTGCCCTGCACATCCCTGTAGGCTGTTTTTTTGAGGATTCTCTTCAGTGGGACTTTGATCTTCATCCGTCTGCTGCGTGTTGATGTCCATCCATGTCCACATCTCCATCACGCTGGGATCGGCCATCACCTCGGACCGTCTCGTGGGACATTCATTATAAGGAGGAGGTAGGATCTTTTTCCTGAGTGCACTCGATATTTTTGTTTTGTTTTTGTTGTTGCCCCAGGGGTTTGGGTTTGATTTTCCTGGCCGGCCAGTTGTGGGTGAAAAAAGACATTTTTATCTTTGAAGCTGTTGGTGAACTTAATTGTGATTATCGTGATCTGGCCCTAGATACAGTGTTTTGGTCGTTTCAACATTTATGAGCTCAATTTTGTACAGGGGTTCAATATATTTTTTTTCCTAAAAATTTACAATCTGTTGTCATTGTGTGTTTTAGGGGTGACTGTATTATTAACAAAATTCCTTCCCGAACCTGAATTACACCTTAAAGTGTTCGAACCAAAAGGGAGGGTTACATTGTCTAATTTTTTGATATATGTTTTTATTTTGTTTCGTGTCATTTTTCTCATTTTTTGTCATTTTGCTTCTCGCTTTTGTCTTGTCTCATTTTTGTAATATTTTGTCTTGTTTTTGTTGCGTTTTTTTGTCTAATTTTGACTGACTTTACAATTTTTCTCATGTTTTTGTTGTTTTGTCGTTTTGTTTCCTTTTTGTCTCGTGTTTTCTGTTTCATTTTTGTCATTTTGTGTTTTGCTTTATTCATTATTTTGTGTATCGTTTTTGTTTTGTTTCATGCTTTTGTCATTTATTTTGTCATGTTCATTATTTTGTCGCTTTGTTACTTCTTGTCTAATTTTTTGTCACTTTTTTGTGTCGTTTGTCTCATTTTTTGTCATTGTGCTTCTCGCTTTTGTCATTTTGTGTAATTTCTATAATATTTTGTCTTGTTTTTTGTTGTTTGTCTTTTTGTCTCACTTGTTATTTATTTCATTTTTGTCATTGTATTTTGCTTTATTCATTGTTTTGTGCGTCGTTTTTGCCATTTTGTTTCATGTTTTTGTCATTCATTTGTCTCGTCCATTTTTTGTCGCTTTGTAACTTTTTGTCTAATTTTTTGTCATTTTGCATCTGGCTTTTGTCATTTTGTCTCATTTTTGTAATATTTTGACTTGTTTTTGTTGTTTTTTGTCTTATAAAGTGAAATACTATGTTTTTGAGTTCCAGTTAGCTGTGACTAAATGTTGTGTTCCTTTGTAGACACTGTTATCTGGAAATTGTAATGTGGAAATGATAAACTGAGGCTGAATGTTGTCAAAATTGAACTTACTTTTCCTAAGAAATTTCAGGTTGATGGACTTCATTATTAACATTTAATAATCTGGAGGTTGCAACTTATTTTCTGAAAGATTATTGAGAATGCATCCATCAACAGTGAATGAGTGGGTGTCCTTGTTCACTTTTAAATTTCATTAAAAACTAAAGCGACCTGCAGTCAGAAGCCAGCGTGTGCAGGCTGACACGGATAAAGACATCTGAATCGATTTTACCAAACGGCCGTCGCTCTCCATGTGTCCCACTGACAGCTTTAACCTTTCCGAGGCTCCTCGCTGCCTCGTTCAGCGTGCAATCTGTCAAAAATTGGACCTTAAATTGCACGAGCCTGCAGCTGTGAGCGAAGGCCTGTGGCAGACAATGAGCCACACAATGGGCCCGGCTGTGCCATTAGCCGGGAGGTTGTCATGCCAACGATACAAAAAGCCCCCGTGCTCGGCGGACGGTTTGGCCCCGAGGAGAATCCATAGAGAGCTCTGCTGGGAGGCCCTTCAGTTCCCCTGACTCTGTTACATCATTATTCGCCCTCCAGTCGAGGCTCCTGCAGGCCGGCAGCTTCCAGGACAGTAAAGCTACTGAGGCGGCGTGGCAGAGGCCGGGTGTCAACTCTTTTTTTGGGGGGGGTTGTTTTAGCTCTGACAGAAATGCACTATTGTATGAGTAAACAGACAGCGCCTTTGTGTGGAGGAGTGTGACAACCGTTTGAACCCTGAACCGAACCAGCAGGGCCGTTGCTCAGGCTGGCAGCAAAGAAAACATTTACAGAAAAAGTACGAAGGCAGCTCAGCGTCGACGTCTGGAGAGATCGGTGATCAAAAAATTATTACGATTTTCGATGTAACTAAAGCAAAAGTACAGATTTTTAGCCGATATTACTAAAATGTGCTTAAAATTTCCAAAATAAAAGTCTTGATTAGGGAAAAAAATTCTTTATTAACCCTCCTTGTCTTCCTTTACGGGCACCAAAAAATATTGCTTCCTTGTCTGAAAAAAATAAAATTGAGCAAAAAAATTCCACAAATTTCTGAAAATTTGCAAAACCTTCAGGAACAAAATTCCAATAATTCTTTAAAAGTTTCCCTTAAAAATTTTATTAAAAAAAAAAAAAAATCCCCCAAATTTGGCAAGAAAATTCTTGTAAATATTTTCAAAAAATAAGTAATAATCTTCCAAAAAAAATTCCTAAAAATATCTAAAGTGATTACATGTACATCAGTAAAACTTCTAATATTTTCTTTCAGGACATTCACAAAAAAAAAAATCTACCAAAATCCAGCAAATTTCACTGGATTTTGGTTGATTTTTTTGTGAATGTTCTTAACATTAACATTTCTTTTTTTTCCCACCAAAAAATGTTCAAAGATTTCCCAAAAATGTGGACATCAGAAATTTCACTGTGAAAATATATGTTTTTTCCACATTTTCAAACTTTAAAACGGGAGCAGGAGCGGAGCAGCACCGCTGCTGGGAAAAAATCCTAGAGGAAACACTGTGAAGTGAAGCACAGACACACATGTTCAAACCTCAAATGGATTCTAATGAGGTACAGAGAAAGCTCTACCCTATAAGCTGTCTGGATTGGTTTATTGGGTTTGTGATGTATGAAACCCTGTAAATTTGAATCTGAGTTTTTCTGACTGTCGTTCACACGCTGCAGGTTCAAGGTGGAAATGTTTCACCACAGTGTTAGCAGCTTGTTTCGCTCATGATGCATCTTCTAGTAAATATAGAACACCATTTGGACATGTTTACAAGGAAAAAAATAATGATTTTCACTGGAGGGAGGTCTTTGAAAGGGTGTTACAAGGAGCAGTTTATCAGATTTAAGATTTTGTCCAATTGTTTTTGTATGAAGTAGTGTTCTCTCCCATTAAAAAGGGAAAAGCTGCTCATTTATACATGAAACAGAAGCAACAGCTACAACAGTTATTTATAAGGAGTTTCTATCTAAAAATGTTGACATAGTTGTCAGATAAACTACAATATATTCCACTGTCATGTTGTAAAAACAAAAGCGGACATTGTATAAAATGGAAATGTCTCTTTTCTGCACTACTTGAGTGACTCTGATGTCCAACACCGGTGGAAACAAACAAGGCAGGTACCACATTTGTAGCGTTTTGTTCAGTCTGAAAGCCTGCAGGCATCATACCAGCCTCCGTCATGTTATCATCTCAAGGCTTCCTCCTCAACACACACTCTGAAATGAAAATGTCACACAGGCTTCGAGTTCAGTTGGACCATCTGTCTGTCTTTAGAAGAGCAAAAACAAAAAGATGCCATTCATTTGGTGCCTCCTTGATTCTTCTTTTGTTTGTGCGATTTGCTTTGGCTGTGCCCACTCTGATTATTCTTCTTCATGGCACAGAAACACACATTCATTTCACATCTTTGTGTTTCTCACAGCAGGGTTCTGTCGCTGCTCCGGCTCCAACGTATGGCGAGGAAACTTAAAAGTCGCACAGCATCTCAGGCAGCTCAGATGTGATCAGTGAGTCAACGTGACGCCACAAAAACAACAAAACAAAGACGGAGGATCTGTGGGTTTAATCCTCAGGACAAGGCTGAAGAGGACTTACCCAAAAGTGAGACAAAAACATGAAAGTTTCAAAATGTACATGAAATGCCCAGAATTTTCTAAAATTTAGAAAATTTATCACCAGAATGCAATAAGTTAAGTGTTTGACACTTAATGATCCCAACATTTAAATAAAACCTATACCCATTAATTCACCTTACTAGAAATGAGGCTAATTACAGAATAAACAGTTTTTTCACCAAAAGTTAGAGCAAGTTTTCAACATTATTGTGATGTCTTGACTTTCTTGATGTTATTGACACCAAAAACATGGCAATTTTTATCAGACTGTATAACAAAGATTATTATTATTATGATGGTAATAGCATCATGACGTGAAGCATGGTGGTGGCAGCATCATTATTAAAGCACAGTGGTGACAGCATCATGACACAAAGCATAGCGGCAGCGGCATCATGATAAATGATATTTTTGCAGTATGAAAGAACTGTGGCCTTAAGACTCTCAGATGTCCACCCTGTGTCTTTCTAAATGTACCTATTCTGGTGAAAACAGTAAAGTCGACCAGAAATGACCTGAATGTTAAAGTAAAAGTCACAAACCTTTCAGAACTGACAGTTCACTTCCTGTCCTCTAGAGGTAGATCTGGAGTCAGCAGCAGTTTATTAATAATTCATTCCTTCAGTGTGTTTGGAGGCTGATATCAGTGTCTCTGTCTGCTGGTTCAGCACCGACCTGCTTCCTCCTCTCAGCCTCTAAAGTCACAGTTTGGGAAATTTAATCTTCTGAAATCAGTCAGCTGATATCTGATCATAACAAGCACAACGATTGATAATGTTTGATGAGATGATCTGTTTTCTGAACCTGTTTGGTTTATCAGCTTAGATTTTTCTCATGTCTCTCCAACTTTTCATGACTTAAACTCACAATTTTGGGGCTAGAAGTCATCAATTATGAGTGCTAATCCAATTTTATGGATTTTAAATCGTTGGCAAGATGAAAAATAAAAGAAAAACTTTATAAAATGTGATAATTTTACTTTTTTATCTTTATCTTTCTCCAAAGGGTCCAATCCGGCCCTCAAAGTGTAAAAATCCCAGAGAAGACATTAACTGCAGATTGTAAATTAATTAAAACTATAAATTTAAAATCATTTCTAGACCATGACAAGTTGTTTAGATCATAAAGTGAAATACTAGATTGTTCATTGTTCTTTTGTCATTTTGTGTCTTGTTTTTGTTCTAGTTTGTCTTGCTTTTTGTTACTTTTTGTCTCCCTTCAGTCGTTTGCCCATTTTTTTTTTCCTTGTTTTGTTTCATGTCGTTTGTCTATTTTGTTTGTGTCTCATTTTCTGTCATTTTGTGTTTCATTTTTGTAATATTTTGTCTTCTTTGTGATGTTTTTTTGTCTGTTTTTGTCTGACTTTTGTCGTTTTAATCCTCCAGTAAATCCTCTATGGTTCAGTTCCAGATGACTAAATGTTGTGTTCCTTTGTAGACACCTTTGTAGATAAACTGAGGCTGAATGTTGATGAAATTTAATGCATTTAATGCAAGAATATCAGGTTGTTCATGATGTTTTGTAAAAAGATAATTCCTTAATTTTGAACTTTTTTTTTTTTTTGCACTATAACAAAGGGACCATTAGGAGTTGTGGTTATTTATAGGTTTTTATGCTGTGATTTTACTGGTCCGGATCACTGGAGATCACATTGTGCTGAATGTTTCCGATGAACTAAGATGAGTTTAACACCCGTGATCTAAAATTTAGCAAATATATTTTTAAATATCTCTGGTTTATGGTCCGTGATGATTTCACATAGAATAACCCAGATATGTGACGTTTTTAGGGAGTAATTTTAAAGGTTACATCAATAACCAGAGAGGAACTTTAACAAAATGTCTATCTTTTGCTGTATTAAGCATCACATACACATCTTTTGTACAGTTAACAGTAAATCTGTGGCTGTTTTGGGGTCTAACCATGTTTTAGTTGAGGTAAATAATCCAATCAGTCATATAAAATAATATAACCATCTAGTACTGATTAAAACTCACCCAGTTTAGTGTCGGCGCTGCAGTGACCCAAATTATGTCAAAATGTGACCCAGTAATCTGAATATTTGGCACTTCAGATGAAAACATGAGTCAAAACTCTTTTTTAATGTAACTCCAGTGTCTGTGTGCAGAAGTTGACCCAGTTTTAGTTCTAAACATCGGTGCAGTTCTGGGTTAACTGATCAAAACTAGTCCAACATTAGAGTCTGTTCTGATCAGTTTAACCCACTTCCACCTAAACTTACATCAGTATTTCTCACACACGTGTGACTTTGAGACTTTAGAAAGTGCGTCTTGTTTAATAAAACTAGCAACACCTCTATGAGCTTGTTGTGTGTGAAACTGGGCCAAAAAATACATATTTTATTTTAGTAAATAAGCCAGCAGTAACACAGAACAACTCACTGATAACACAGTGTTGTTTTAGATTTTGCGTTTGTGTAAATCTAACTGGGAAACGTTGAAAAACTGGAAAATTCAAGTTTTTTCTCCTTAAAATTCAGAAGCAGCAGTGCTGAATGTTCAGTTTACGCTGAGAGGAATCAAAGTCTTTAAGTACATCTGACGTAAAAACGGCGGCTCTGATGTTACCTGTGTGCTTTTTTGACTTTTTTGACCCTGATTTGAACTTGATTGATGACCTGATTAGCTGTGTGTTAATTAATTATGTCACATAAGTGCATTTAAAACCTACATTTTCATTTAAAAGCTACAGGTATGCCCACATTTCAAAAATGATAATTTTTTTTTTAAGCTGGTTCGTTGTCCTGTCAATACTGAAATCAGAAATTTAAAAAAAAAAAAAAAAAAAAACAGAAAAAAAGTGTAAAAACGTGGAGCTCCTGCGTCGGGTTACAAAACATCTGCAGACTACCGCTGGGACCAAAGAGGAGGAAGAAGAAGAAAAGGAGGATGAGGAGAAGGTTGTCATGGTAACCACTCTCCTGCTGACGGGGGTGATGATGTAACACCGGGTCTCTTTTCCCGTCCTTGTCCTCCCGACCGACACCATCACACGGCTGCTTGCATGTGACAGGAGAGTGGAAAACAGACAAAGGAAGAGTCCAGCGAGGGTTCGATTGACCCCAGAAGACAAGAGTTATCTACTTTAAGAACAACCTGCTGCAATCAACTCCCCAAAAACACACATTAGTGTTCCTTTTCAACACAACCGATGCTCGTAATTTCAAAAGAAGCCCGCTGCTGTCGAGATAAAACCTGTTTGGTCTCCTGTAATCGCTGCTCCCTGCCGCTCAGATCACATCATCAAAGCTCTGAGCATCATTAAGGCACAAACCTCAACAGGAGAGGCTTTTATTGTGAAGCTGCAGAGGATGATTCCTGCCACATGAGGGCGTCAATCAGCCGCTGAGCTCCAAGGAAGCACAACAAAAGCAACACAATAGATGAAACGCTTCATTCTCAGGTCATAGATTTAATTCACAGATTGGAAATATACATCAGTCACAAACAAGCTGTGCAAAGCAGGTCTTTCTATTTCAAGATTTGAAAATACAAGCAGAATTTCTTCTTTCAACAAAATGAGACATGAAAGGCTTCAAGAGTTATACGGAACAAAAAACAAACGCAGCAGGTCTTCTTTACTGGCCGAGAAAAACGCTTCAAAATCTGTTTCATGGTTGTTGTTGGTAGAAGATGGTTAAAGTTAGCTAAAAGTGCAAAAAAATATGTTCAACTGGGGTCTAATTCTTAACCACAGAGTTGGCTTAGAAGGACAAGAATCAGATAGTTTGACCACAGACTCTCCTTTGACCCATCAGCTGCTTTGGCTTCAAACAAAAAACCAAGAAGAATGTTTTTTTAAATTGAATATTATTGAATGTGCCTTTCTGTATTTTTGTGTGCAGGTTTAGAACAAAGGTCAGGTGCTGTATCTGGTCCAGATCTGGAATGAAGATGGGTTTTGAACGCTCACAGCGTGTAAGGATCAGACTAATTCCTGGGTAGGTTTTCTGTGGGTCAGATGAAGAAGAATCTGGGGTGACGATGAAATCACAACATAAGGTAAAACCTCCTTAAACAGTGTTAATTTTTGACAGTTTGGTCAGTATTTGTGCTAAACAGTTGGTGACCGTCCATGTTTATTTGACACTAGCTAGATGGTGGATGCTTCTTTTCACTGACTATTCTTGGTTTAAGCTCTATAGAGATGTTGTGTTTAGTGTCGATAAAAGAAACGTTATGCGGAAATCAACATTGTCAAGACCCCATCTACATTTCATCAATGTAGATGGCCCAACGATATCAAGATGAAACCCTCCACTCATAGTTATCACGTTCATTTTTTGTGCCTTTCAACGTTTTAACAAAGCAGCTCCCCTAATATGTCAACAATCCAACATCTATAAGACACTGGATGTCCATCAACATGATCCGGTCCGTCAACCCTATCAAGTCCTTACGGAACAGTGGACAGCAAACCACCTCCAACCAACCTCATTAACGCTATTCTCCATCTATGAATTATGATTTCAAATACAGTGTGTTTAGTGTTGTGGAGACGTCCCGATGTTAAATTAAAAGGTTGCGATTTAATGAAACATGACATGCTGCGTTTACATTTCTGTTCAGTTGAGCGACATTTTGGACCAAACTTCCACCAACCCCGTATCAACACATCTACAGGCATTATTCGTTATCGTCAGCTTCCTTCTTCTTCGCATAAAACAAACATCTTTTCTGATCCCAGCCACGTCATTCAGTCCCAAATAGTGCACACAAACACTGAAACGCTGATCCAGAACCAGCAGTTTGTGATTGTCTTCATGCTACAGAGATGCAGGTCCGTCGGTTCAGGCTGCAGCTTCACATCTCTGGCTGAACAGCTCCTCCACCACCTTAGGGTCGGCCAGCGTGGAGAGGTCGCCCAGGTCCTTCTCGTTCCGGGCGACCTGCCGGAGGATTCGCCTCATGATCTTCCCTGAGGAGGAGACAGATGTTATCGAGGAAGAGGACGAGGAGGAGGATGAAGCTGGTTACAGAGCTTGTTGAGTTATTACCTGAACGAGTTTTCGGGAGCGCTGGGGCGTTTTGAATGAAGTCTGGTGTCGCGATTGGTCCAATTTTCTCTCTGACTGAGAACAGAATCAGTACAGAGCACAACTCTATTTAGAGATGTTTGTTTGGGCAGAGAGTTTCTAAGCTTTATTTTTTACTACTGAGCTCTAGATGCATGAACTGAAAACTGAGAAATCCATTATGAACTGAAACACAGAGCAGTAAAAAAATTTTTTAAAAAGATGAAGAAAAGTGAGGGAGAACCAAAACATTTAGCAAGAGAGAATGCAGCATGTATTCTAGTTAGATTTCCTTTGGCTGCATTAAATTCTGGTTTGTTGGATCGACTGCAGTTGAACACTATGATGCTACTATACCTCCTATGTTATGTTCTATAACAGCTGAGTATCAGTGATGAAAGAGAACCCGTTTACAACTAAACACCACATTTAGAGCAGCTCTAACACCAGGGGTCATACAGTCACGGTGAAATGAACCATTTTTGAAGCATTTTGAGCTGATTTCTTGTGATTTTTTTCAGACAAGGAAACAATATTTTTTGGTGCCTATAAATGAAGACAACAGGAGGGTTAATACATCTCAAATTAGGAGGTTACATGAAAGCAAAAATCTATTTTTGAGTGAAAAACTGCTTCTTTTTTTGTAGCATGTCTGGCTTCTTTTAAGACACCTAAGCTTGACAATCCTGGTAAAATAGAGCTTAAAATAAGTTTTCCCAACTAATTTTAAGATGTCAGTATTCTAAATATATCTTATTCCAAGAAATCTTACCAAGCCATTTTTCACTTGTTCTATTGGCAATTTTTTCCCGCTTATGTCAAGGTAAAAGTTCCTTGAAATACGTTTTTTTTTTCTTGTGCACCTGAAAGAACTAATGGTTCTGGGTGGATTTTTCCTTCATCCCTGATCAAAGCAGCCTCACCCTGTCTCTTGAGCTCCTCCACCAGCATGTGGCTGAACTCTCGGTGGTTTTTGAGGGTGACGAAGCAGTAGAGACACTCTCCCTTCACCTTGTGAGGTCGGCTCACCACGGCAGCCTCTGCCACAGCTGGATGCTCTGTCAGAGCCGCCTCCACCTCCGCTGTGCTCATCAGGTGGCCTGGAGTACACGGCGAAAAACACGAACATGCATCAGAAGAGACGAACAAATGCAACGCTTCTGGAGAGGAAATGTGTTTAACCCTCGTGTCGTCCTGCAGGTCAAAATTAACCCGTTTTAAAGTTTGAAAATGTGGAAAAAATATATATTCACAGTGAAACTTCTGATGGCCACATTTTAACATTTTTGGGAAATTTTTGAACATTTTTTGGTGAAAAAAAAGTTTCTAGAGAACATTCACAAAAAAAATCAGCCAAAATCCAGTGAATTTTGCTGGATTTTGGTTGATTTTTATGTGAATGTTCTTAAAGAAAATATTAGAAGTTTTACTGATATATATGTAATCACTTTAGATATTTTTAGGATTTTTTTTTTGGAAGATTTTTATTCATTTTTTGAAAATATTTACAGTTTTATTATTATTATTATTTATTTATTTATTAAATTTTTATTTCTTGCCAAATTTGGCGATTTTTAAAAAAAAAAAAAAATACAACTTTTAAGGGAAACTTTTAAGGAATTTTCTTCCTGAAGATTTTGCAATTTTTTATAAATTTGGGGGATTTTTTGCTGAATTTTTGGAACAATATTTTTGGTGCCATAAATGAGGACAAAAAGAGGGTTAAGCCAAAGTTATGGATTAAAAACAGCTCAGTTTGATGTCATAATAACCTTTTTTTTTTTTTAAGGGGAAACAGCAGAACAGTACCTGACACATTGAGCATGTCGTCTATCCTCCCCGTGATCCAGTAATAGCCGTCTTTATCCCGCCTGCAGCCTGACAGAGGACAAAACAAGTTGCATAACTGCCAAAAGAGTTTTTAGAGCATCATGCGGTCCATCTTGAGAGGCGCTGTGGTATTTTAGTGAGAAATCAAGATGAACATTTAGAGCAGTGTGACATTCAATCTGTGAGTGAAGCTGATTTTTACGTCTCACCATCGCCGGTCACGTAGAAGCCTGGGAATTTCTTGAAGTAGGTGTTCTCGAAGCGCTCGTGGTTTTTGTACACAGTGCGCATTATTCCAGGCCAGGGCCTCCTGAACACCTGAATAAGAGACGTGTTACTGCTAGTACTGCTGCTATTAGCACTAATAAAGTTCATTAAAGCTCTAAGGTACTGAAGAAGAGTTCATCACTAAAGTTCAGTTGAGTCAAAGAAGTTAATGTTAACGAAGTCAATGAAACAGCACAAAATATTAACAGTACACTAACCTCTAATGCATATCTACTATTATAGTTGCATGCAAAATGATTCCACCCCCTACGAGGTTGTATCTTCAGCTCCTGTGAGGCTGTATCTTCAGCAGCTATGAGGCTGTATCTTCAGCTATGAGGCTGTATCTTCAGCTATCCAAAGTTGTTTAAATCAATCCAACTGGACTTTAAGAAGATTCCTTGAAGACGTTTCACCTCTCATCCAAGAGGCTTCTTCAGTTCTGGTGGTGGTTGATGTTGCCTCAGCTTATAACCTCTGTGAGGTGTGGTCAGTGTTATTCACATTCCGACGACCATTGCCAAGGCCCGTCTGGCTCCTCAACGATGGTTGTTGGGAGCCAGGGAGTGACAAAGGGGGTCGTTGAAATGGGAGTTTCACCGAGCCCTCGTATGCTAATGGTGGTTGTTAGCATGAGCCACTTCACCTGAGTCATTCTGAGTCGTTCTTTTGGGGAGTTTTGAAAGGACCTGATTGTAAAATGGCGAAAGATGATGTCGCAGACCACCCCCCCCCGTTCAGAGATGGCTTCTCCACTTTGACATGGATGACTTCTTTCTTTAATGTTATTGTAGATCTTCAAACTTAAAAATCAGCAATCAAACAAGGAAAATAATGCCAGGAATCAGAGGAAGCTAAAATAATTTAACAGAATCTGTTGATCCGGGTGTTCAGCTTCTGCAGAGAATGTTTTTTTACGTTGCCACCTACCAGATAACCCTCAGCTTCACCTTCTAGCTCCTCTCCATGTTCGCTGAGGATGGTCGGCTCCACACCGAAGAAAGGAAAGGTCTGAAATACGAACATTTTATTAACGTATATAACATTTCTATGGAGTTTTTTTGAGGATATTTCTGTCTTTAAGGTCCTGAGTGTGACTTTTTTTCTCCTGACAGCTGCATATAAAAAAACACTTAATACAAATTACTCTGATAATCAAAAGAACACATTTATATTTATATTATACAGAAAATGAATTACTTAATGTGTTTTTTCATGTTCAGCAACAATAGCATTATGTGGACAAACAGGTATTTAAAGGGTTAAAATCCTGAAAATGAATAAATAGATTTATGGTTGTTACGATCAGCATAGACCAACATTTAAAGAAATAGTCTTTGTAGGTAGAAAATAATATTAACATATAACGTTTTTATGGCAGTTTTCATGACGAAATTTCGGCCATTTTTGTCTTTGGACCATTTGTTATTAATGAATGAATTAATATTTGGTCGTTATGGTCAGGACTGATGTATTTTTTTATTTATTTTTGAAGTAGTCATTAGAAGTGGAGAAAAAATGAAAATATAAAACCTTTTAATAGCAGTTTTTGACAAAGATTTGTTGTCTTCAGTGTCGTGTTTTTTTTCATCTGGCACAGCATAAAAATAATACATGAATCAATGCTTTTACTTCAGAATATGTTAAAATATTTAAAATGGGAACGTAAACAGCCTTTTCAGGTTGAGAGAAGCAGTTTGTTTTGGTAATTTTTTAAAAACTACGTATTTCTTAGCAGGATTTTGTTCAGAATATGTTAAATGTGTTATGTATGGTATAAATATCAGCTGTTTCCATTTGATTTAGGGCATAAAAATACAGCAACACCACGATTTCTGAGCGTTTCTACGCAAGATTAAGTATCAGAATATGTAGAAATATGAGAAATATGTAGACAGAAGCCGTTTTGAGTCGTTTTGTGTCAGGAAAGTGTCGATGCACATGTTTTTAGGCTGAGAAAATCAATTTTAGAGCATAATAGTACATCGAGGCTGTCATTTTATGTGGCTAAATGTGTCACAAATAAACTTTGCTTGATTCTGTTCAAATATGAGGAGAAAGCTGCACATTTCGTGAAATAAAGCTGCACCTGGAGCAGGATTTCCTCAGTTTTTCATGTATAAAGTGTGTAAAAATCGTCCTCCGAGCATCTGGAGCTGCTGATTTTGCGGTTGTTTGTGTGTCTTTGTGGTCATTTTATGCCTATTTACGGTCGATTTGTGTCTCTTTTGTGCAGGATCAGGATTGATGATGAAAGTTTTTTTAAACTGTCCATGAAAGTGGACTGTGTATAACCTCTTTGTGGCCGTTTTTGTCTTTAACAACCTCTTTTATCAGGGTTAAGGGTAAAAAGCTGCACTGTGACTGCAGGGATTCTTCCAACCTGGATTATAACCAGCATACGGAAAAGCAGGCTGCATTTTCTGCACTGATTTTGTTCAAAAAATGAAATAAAATGACATGTATTGAAGGCACTGATGGGAGGAGATGGATATATTTGGAAGGAGGTGTCGCTTACAGCAGATCCTGGTTTCAGCGGCGTAGCAGCAGGTAGAGGAGTCAACACGTGACCTCCCTGCAGAGAAATAAAGAACACCCCATAAAGTCACAGAAAACATTGTCTGAAACTTCACAAGCTTGACTCTGACTTTGTGTTTCTTACTGTCTCTGTCTGCCAGAAGGTGTCGACCACTGGACACCGGCCCTGACCCACCGCCTCATGGTACCACTGCCACGCCTCGGGGTTGATCGGCTCGCCTACAGTACCCAGAATCCTCAGACTGGACAGGTCGTACCTGACCAATCAAAAAACTTCCTTTAGAAATGTCACTGACGGTACTCACCACTGCTGTCTTAGAGGAATGATCAACTACCTCAGTTCTCTTCCTATAGTAGAACTTCTGTCTGCAATCCACAAACTGCTTAAACAGAGATATTCCTCATACAGTCATGGAAAAAATGATCAGACCACCCTTGTTTTCTTCAATTTCTTGTTCATTTTAATGCCTGGTACAACTAAAGGTACATTTGTTTGGACAAATATAATGATAACAAAAATAGCTCAAAAGACTTTAATTTCAGAGCAGATATCAGACATTTTCCATGATTTTCTTGATAATAACCAAAATCCCTTCAGTTCTTCCATCAGTAGCTGTGGCATTGTTCTAATAAAAACAGCTTTTAGGATTCCATGTTTTCTTTTCTGTCTGTTTTAGTCCCATGATCCACACAGGAGTTAGTACTGATTCATAGCCATTGTTTCTGATGACTGCAGCCATGCGTCTTGGATGCTCTCCACCAGCTTCTGACATTGTTCTACTGCCACAGCAGCCCATTCCTGTTGCACTCATTCTAACTAACTTGCTTTGTTTTTGGGTTTGTGGTTCTCCATTTTGTGTTTGATGATTTTCCACAGGTTTTCAGTTGGATTTAGATCTGGTGATTGAGCAGCCAAGGCATGGTTCCAGTGTTCTGGTTCTCCATCCAGGCTTTAACTGACCTTGTCTTGTTGGAAAATCCAGTCATTAGAGGCAGGAAAGAGTTTTCCAGCTGATGGAAGAAGACTGTTTTCAAGAGTAGCCCCAAACATGACCTGGTTCATTGACCCTGTTCCACCCAGACTGAAACTACCCCAGATGGTCACTGATCCACCCCCATGTTTTACTGTAGGGGCAGACAGTCTGGTTTGTAGCTTCTCCAGGCTTCCTCCTAACCAGTAAGTTGACTGGAGTGGACATCAACTGAAAACTGGATTCATCCCTGAAGAGAACCTCAGTCCAATTATCAACACTCCAATCCTTGTGATCCCCAGCAAAGAGTAACCAGCTTTCCTCTGCCTTTCCTTGATGAAGGGCTTCTTCCTGTCCTGTGTGTCTTCAGGACCAGCTTCAACAAGTCGCTTTCCAACTGTCCTTGCACGACAAGTCCCATTTCTCCACAGTGTTCACTCATTGTTAAGGTTCCTGGAGGTCTGAGGACGATTCCTGACAGGAAGGGATGAGTGACGGTCATCTGGTGGGTAGAAAGACGTTTCCTGACCAGCTAGCAGTTTGGTAGAACCATGTTGGGCTTGTTTTTTCTTGGTGGAATGAACGACTGTCTTGGAGATCTTCAGTTTTTTCACTACCTGCCTCTCACTCATGTTAATTTCCAGCAGTGCCAAAATGGCTTTCTTTGTAGCTTCACATAATTCTTTAGTTTTAGGCGTTATGTGAGAGCTGACAGCTTGAGTTGTGCTACGGCTTGAATGTCAGCAGGAAACCACTCTAGACCTTTACATGTGCTGCTGATGACATGAAATATCCTCTTATAGACCCTGGGATACAATGAAGCTGAAGCATGTCACAGAGGACAAAGTATTATGGAATCAGCTGCATATTTTGTCATGTTCATTGTATTCTTCAGGTAATGTACCTTTAGTGGTACCAGCCAAGAAAACAAGGGAGGTCTCATCATTTTTCCATGGCTGTATGTTTTGCTTTATTCCCTTCTGAGCTAAATGTTACATAAAAAGTGAGCAGAGTGATGGAAGTCCTGGAAAATCTAGTTGGACATTTTCATGTGAAAAGCTAGGAAATCTAGCAAAGGAACACTTCTGAGGTCACGGTTTGAAGGTCAAACTCTGCCTGCAGCTTCTTGAATAACTTTACCAGAACCCTCCATCTGCGTGAGCTGCAGATGCATGAACTTACTTCTGCAGAGGTTCCTTCCCGTACTTCATCAGCAGGCGGATCGCAGTGGGAGCCGTGTAGAACTTGGTCACTTTGTACTTCTCAATGATCTCCCAGAACCGGCCGACGTGAGGGTGGACAGGGATTCCTTCAAACTGGGATGAATACGTACACGTTCAGGTAAACACACGATGAACACACTTTGATTTCAACGTTTACATGTTCACTCTGATGACATCCTGCTGGTTGGACCGACCAGAACACTGGTGGCTCCGTTAGCGAGGGGCCCGTAGGTGATGTAGGAGTGACCGGTGATCCAGCCGATGTCGGCCGTGCACCAGTACACGTCGTCGTGGTGATGATCGAAGACATATTTGAAGGTCAGTGATGTGTAGAGCAGGTAGCCGGCGACGGTGTGGAGAACGCCCTGAGAACACATGGAGGTTATTAGTGTGTGTTAAGGTGTGTGTCATTCATGTTGTGGTGATAGAAAAGTGTTGTTCTGTGAGATTTGACACAGATAATTACTATTTTTTTTTTTACCAATTTAAAAAAATACATATATATATAAAAATACATTTTTTGTTTTATTTATTTTTTGCTCATTTCTTTCTATATAATAATATATTATGTTTTAGATATTTTTATAAATATTTTACAAAAAAAATACATTATATATGATTTTTTTGTTTTATTCTATTTTACATTTTTTTGCTCATTTTTTTTCTATATTCGGGTCTTACAGGATTAAGTGGTTCAAACATGATAGTGTGAAAGTCAGAGCATCAGATAATAAGTCTCCAAGTGCTGCGTTAGTGTGTTTAATAACACACATACACAACACAAATGCACCTGTGCAGCTTCCAGAGAACTTTCCAGGATTCTCTTTATGCCTTTTAGCCTCAGAAAACCATTACTTCTCACTATTTCACAGCAGATTAGGTAAAAGCTGCACGGTTAACATCATTACTGGCGTCCACAGTAGATCCTGTGATGTGTTTCATCTGGCCTCACCTTGGGTTTGCCGGTGGAGCCGCTGGTGTAGAGGATGAACAGCGGGTCCTCGGCGTCCAGCCACTCAGGTTCACACACATCAGGAGATTCTTTCATCGCCTCATCCCAAAACACGTCACACTCGGCGTCCCAGGGGGTCTGAAGGCAACACACCAACCAACAGGTGAGCAGGAGCCTTACAGCAGCTCCGATAAAGCATCGAATTCCTCTGAAAACATGATTAAAAAGCTCAAGCAGAAGATAAAAAGCTAAAATTTTATTAATTCTGAAAAGGAAATTCTTGTGGAAGATATTTAAAAACTAAACCTAAATCATATCCATGAGAATAAATGTAGTGAATACAGTAGAAAAGTATTGAGATATAAATATGATAGTTTGCTAAAAATAAAATAGGCTACAATAAGTCTACAATAAAAAAAAGTAATGTTGGCCATGATACCGAGGCAACATCGCTTAAGACGGGTGTCCAACATGCAGCCCGCGGGCCAAAACCGGCCCTTTTTAAGTGTAAAAATTAAAGAGAAGACATTAACTGCAGATTGTAAATGAGTAAAACTATAAATTCAAGCTGTTTTTATCATAAAGTAAAATACTAGATATTTTTTTTGTCATTTTGTGTAATATTGTAATATTTTGGGGTTTTTTTTGTTTTGTGTCCTTTTTTGTCTGACTTGTCATTTGTCCATTTTTTTGTCATTTTGTTTTTCATTTTTGTCATTTTTTTATGAAAATGTGTGCAATAATTCAAAAACAATTGACAGAGAAAATGCTAAATTAGTGTTCTTAGTCATATGTTTCTCTTTAATACACATATGTGGACATCATTTTTTTTCAAAAAGAGCTTATTGTTCATAATAATAAAATAACATCAATAATAATTATAAAATAAAAATAACAATATAAACATATAAATATAATAACAATATAAATATAATAAAACATAATAAAAATAATAATGAGATATTAGACATTATCCTACTATTATATTCATTAGTTACTCCTTATCCCAAATAACTTGAAGAAATCTAAAATGCAGCCTAACTTAAGCTCAGGTCTTCTGAGGTTAATTCAGATGTTTTAAATCTTCCAAACAAAACCACAGAATTCAGCACTAATTCTCTAATTTACCTGCAGTTTGTTGCATGCAGCTCCAGTTTTTGTCCTCAGTGCATGATGCTTCACGACGAGGCATTTGGTGACGCTGCAAGACGCTCTGAGAGGAAATAAATGAAAGCATTCAGAGGCAGGAAAAGCAGAAAAATAAAACTTTGTTTACTGGTTATGTTGTGGGGTTTGAAACTAAACTGATATCAGTTCCATCCAGAGTAACTGTCTGGTTAGACGGTGTGTTTCTGAGGTGTTTGGGGCCAAAAACAAAAACCTCAGCATTGAATTTAAATCAAGGGTATCAAGTATGCAGTCCGCTTCTTGATAAAGCTTAATTACCTACATTATATATATGCACAGCTGCTTCTATCACAGTCTAACAGTCACAACATGCAAATACAGAGAACTTTGTGTCCTGAGTAACACAAAAACTCAATGCATTTTTTCTTCTGGCTAAATAACTGTGACCAATTTGCAATGTTACAGCATCAGAGGTAGTAGTAAACATTAAATGGATGATAGCAACGATTGTTTGGAGGGATTGTGTTGATTTTGTTTAGTTTAGGGTTTTTTTTGTAAATGAGGTCATTTGAAATTTGATTAGATGAGAAATCCCCCTGAAATCCCCGGGCAGGGAAATGTGGCAGAGGTGATCTGATTGGTGTTTTTAAGAGATGGTGGGTCGCGGCTTCCCAGGAGAAAGTTCATAAAGAGATGCAGGAAGTCGTCTAGGCGATCTGATCTCCAGATCTCACTCATGTTTGTTCTTCACTGATTCTGTTCTGAATAAACATTAGACTTTGGAGACTTTTCTTTGCACCAATAGTTGATCCAGACGTGATTTTTTTAACTACATGTTGCACAAAGCTGCCTGATCATCTCCGGCCCAAGTTAACTCAGTGCACAAGACGCTCTGATTAATAATAATAATAATCCTTTTTAAAAAAAAAAAAAAAAAATCTCACATCGTCTAACAACTTTCATGTGTGAAAATTTCAGTGTCTCAGATTTCTTTTTTGCCCCAATCTCATGGGTTCCTTGATGGCAATTTTGATTTTTATACACAATACAACGAGCATTTATTAACCCCACAGCTGGGAAATTTGAATTTTTACAGCAGCAAAGGGGATCGTGCAAACATTTATTAAATATCAGTAGTGAAAAAAACGATAAAATATCTGTACCCCGATACCTGGCCAACCATTTCCCAGCATGCTCTATTGCTCTGCCAGGCTTGTGTTGCCGCGGGAGACGAGCAGCTTGGGCTTCCCTAATTGCTCGGCAACGTTGCCCGGCAACCTGGTAATGTAAAAAGCGTCTCTGATAACAGCTGATTGGCCTGATGTGTGTGTTTGTGTGTCCAGTGACTCATGTTCCCGCTCTGAGTGCCGTCACCAGCAGCTCCGTGAAGTAAATAGAGGCGGCTGCTGAGAACCGGGGAACTGGACCTACTTTTCCCGGCACTTCTCCAGAGCCTCGTCTGCAATCTGCTTCAGGCTGATGAGCTTCTCTCCTCGGTAAACGCCGTCTGACGGAGGGAGGAGCAGGGAGACGGACAGACAGATGATAATAAGGTATATAAAGAAAGGATAACGACATATAACATCCTGGTTTTGGTGAAATTGTGGACGAACCTGCCGTCACCAAAACGCTGCTCTGGGCGTCCATGATCCTCTCACACAGAGACTCTGAGGAGAAACCTGCAAACTGAACATAGAAATGGAGAAAAAAGATTAAAGAAACTGTAGAAACTTCATGCTTATTTGTTCTACTTTTACATTCTTCCTTTTTATACCTTTAATGCTCCATTTTATTGCAAATACCAGCAATTTTTGCAACTTTTTTAGTAAAAACCAGCATTTTTTGGCACCTTATTTCTATTTCTTCAACCAGTTTGCATATTCTTGGTTTAAATCATATTTATCAGACACATTCTAGTCTGTTCACATTAATGATGATTCTTCCACCCACACTGGAGTTATTTATAGAGTTCCACAGGGTTCTGTGTTGGGACCAATGTTATTTACTTTGTACATGGTCCCCTTAGGTAATATTATTAGGAAACGTTGCATAAACGTCTACTGTCTTGAATGTAAACATGTGTAAATCCATCCATCCATCCATCCATCCATCCATCCATCTATCCCCAATTAAAATGCTTTTGTGGCTAATTAACTGATTTTCAGCCACTTGGGGGCAGCGTAAACCAGCTGTAAACACTAAATTAACATATTATCTCTCATTAGGTTGAACCTTCCAGCCAACGTTTGCTTATTCACATCCAGCAGACGTGGAGCAACGTTAGGATTTAACTGGCTTCGTGTTTCTGGATGTCCAGCGTTCGCTCTGTTCCTGAGGTAAATATCTGGATCTTTGAAAGCTAAATGCTCTGCTGTGATCACCTGCTGGTCTGGAAATGTGAATGTCTGCTGTTCGGTGCAGAACAGGTAGAAAATCATGATTTAAAAAAAAAAAATCTTTTGCTACCATTTACTAATGGAAACTCACTTGGTCCACAAAGTATGTTCATGCGTCATGTGGTTGGTACATATTACATTGTTGTTTTTGCAAACAAAAATGACTGTCAGAGCTAAGAAAATAGGACTTAAGTAAGTGTAAACTGGAATAATCCTTAAACTTTAAAAAAAATATATTCAGAGCAGCTCTTTCAGCTCAGCTAGTACGAGTTTGCAAGTCGTGTCTGAACTTTTTAAAGGCTTGGGAAGGTAGAAGCGTGTATCCTTCTTCTGGAGCTGCAGGTTCTCAGATATGACTTGTATTCATGCTGTTCTCTCTCCTCACCATTTATAGATGGTAACCTTGTATAATCTTACATAATGAACCAGACAGCCGTTAACTGCTCGTTTATATCATTGCCCTCCTTCCAGATGCTTGTTTTCTGGCCAAGGTTAATAGTTCACAGAGCATAAAATTTCAGTGTTGGTGACAAATATAAATCAGGTCACTGAGGACTCAGCAAAATGTCACTGCATGAGTGGCGTTGGCTCGGTCCTGCTTGGCTCCATTTGTGATTGAATTCAATGCCAAGCTGATTCATGATTAATATGAACAGCCACGAGAGACTCCAACAGTCTGGCAATCGCCCAAATATCATCATGTTGTTTGTATGTAATATAAAAAAGACTTAGAGCTGGAGAAAATACAACAATGACCAAGCAGAGACAAGGTCGCCTGCACTCCCATCTGCCAAAAACAGCCCTTTGCAAGTCATAAAAAGAAACCACCTTGGAGTTGCTGCCTGCAGATATTTTTAACAGGGCTGCTAACCTTTGGGTGGATGAGGAAGGTTAAACATCTAAAATAGTGCTGGCAGGCTCACTAAACGGCACGGACTCTGATGCCTTCCCCAGCTGTAAATCTGCCGGTTTGCATGTGACCCATATATTGGAGTGCAGGTGCTGCTGGAGTTCACACAGCAGACCGCTGATAGCTGCTGGAGCTGGGCGGTCTGCACCGACACAAGCTGGAGCTCAGTTTCAGCTGATGTTTTCTGGTGGAAATGGGGTCAGAACAACAACTGCTGGACTACGTGTTGATTGTCTGCAGAAATGACTTCATTTGAACTAAAGTGAAACAAGGGAGGGAAGTGGGAACAGATCGGATATGAGTTAAACAGTGGTCGAAAACAATATTGCAAAGAAAATGATTTGAACTTTCTTAGGATGTTTTAGGAACAATAAATCCAGCTGAGTTGCAACACGGACACACTGAAGACCGCCTGTTGAGTTGCTGATATTCCAATATAATTGCATTAGTATTAGGATGTAACTCCAGCTCTGTGCATTGTCCTCTAACAGACTTCACTACTGGTCATCTGGCATGTCCTGTCCATAGTCTGAGGTGGCCGTGGCCTCTGCCCCTGAGAGTTATTTTTAAAACTGAAGCCCTCCACATTCCTGTGAGGTTTGTGAACACGGTGGGTTCATCTCTTACCACGATGGAGTGGACAGCACCTATCCGGGCACAGGCCAGCATGGTGTAGACCAGCTCTGGGATCATGGGCAGATAGATGGACACCCTGTCGCCCTTTTTCACACCTCAACAAAAGAAACAAACAGAAGCGATTCTCAGCTTGTGAAGTATTAAATTCCGTAACACGATACGTCTGGGTAACGTCTGAGCTCAGTTCCAACAATGACAGCTATGCTCTATGTGAGCCAGACGATGTACTGTATGTCTGTAAGTACACCGATGTACTCTATCAAGCTATATCTGTTGAGCTGAGACAAATTAAAGGAAAAGCCTGAACCCTTGAGTCCTGAAGTGAAATGAACCATGGTGAAACATTTCTGTCTGGATGGCATCCATAGGTCACTGAATAGTTTGATGGAATTGATGTGAATTATGTGCAGTGACCTTCACAGTCACCAGATCTCAGCCGAACTGAACACAGATGGGAGATTTTGGACCAACACTCGTCAAAACCATCATCAAAACACTGAATGAGGGACTGTCTTTGAACAGAATGGTGTTTGTCCCCCCGGTAGAGTTTCACAGATTTGGAAAGTCAATGTGAAGGAACACTGGAGTTGTTCTGGTGACTGGTTGTGGCCCATTTTATGTTGGGTTTTCCTTTAATTTGTCACCCATTTGAACATGGAAACACTATTATTGTCACTGGAAACACTGTTCATGCCCATATCCTAGATTTTAAATGATACTTTTGTACTCAGATTTTAGTCACAGAAAGTTAAATTTATATACTGAAGATACAGACTCCTGACTTTGAGTGTTCATCATGGTGTTTATCCATCCATCCATTATCTATACACCGCTTAATCCTCACTAGGGTCGCGGGGGGGGGTGGAGCCTATCCCAGCTGACTCGGGCGAAGGCAAGGGACACCCTAGACAGGTCGCCAGTCTGTCGCAGGGCTACACACAAAGACACACAATCACTCTCACATTCACACCTACGGGCAATTTAGAATAATCAATTAACCTCAGCATGTTTTTGGACTGTGGGAGGAAGCCGGAGTACCCGGAGAAAACCCACGCATGCACAGGGAGAACATGCAAACTCCATGCAGAAAGATCCCGGGAAAGCCGGGACGTGAACCAGGGATCTTCTCGCTGCAAGGCAAAAGCGCTAACCACTGGTACAGCCCTATCATGGTGTTTATTACTTTTTTATTCTAGTCTTATTGTTTTACCTTATTTATTTAAATTTTCAGCAACGTATGAAAACAACGTCCTGTCTTACTGCATTTGTCATGTTATGTAATTTAGTTTTCAAAGCAAAATCTGAGAATTTGTTTTCTTCTGGATTAATAAAATCTTATCGTATCTCATCTCATCGTATCTCATCTCATCGCATGTTATCTCATCGTATCACCCAAACTTTCTGAAAGTAAAAAGTACTGATTAATACCAATGATTATAAAGAAGTAATGACTTTTACATCATGTTTTCCTCTGACATCTGACTGTTGGGTGCTACTACTCATGTTTTTGTGTTCTCACCCATTTGCTTGAGGACGTTGGCGCAGCGGCAGACGTGGCTGAGCAGCTGGCAGTAGGTGATGGTCATGTGATGGTCGGGTGAGTTCCCCTCCCTGAGAGGACGATGAAAGAGGAGAAACGCTTTTAAGTCTATCGGTGTGCTACAAAATCTGACTACAAATCTATGAAGGTCTGTATATGTTTGTTGGTTATAGAGCTCTAACCAGGAGTTTGGCTTTTTAAAAAAATATTCTCATCCTTCCAGATAACCTGCTTCCTTTAAAAGTGCCGTCTCAGACAGCGTGAAGCTGTGGGTTCTGCGAGTTCATCGGGGAGATAACCTGTTCCTGTTGTTGCTGTGTCTATATTAGGGTTGAATGCTTGACAGGGCAGTTTTTTGGAAAACTCTGCGGTGCAGTGATTTAGAGGCCAGCAGACAGCGAGTAGCTCGCCTCCGGTTTGGGACAGAAGCCAAAACCCTGCAACAAGCTGGCAGGAACCTTATCGCAGGGCTGGGATGGTGAAATAAGCCATTCTAGTGATGAAACAGCTATTGATGAAATGACCTGAAGAGCAGCGACGGTGTGATAGGAAATGTTCAGTGCTAAGGGACTGTCTGTTCTAGGAGACACGTTTGTTTTCAGGAACTTTATCTTCTCCTTTTGGGAAGCAGAATGACGTGGAGTCTCCAGAGGATCTTTCTAATTGAATCTTTTACATTCTAGTAGCAAAAATTATAAAAATAACGTTTCTGTCATTTGATGTTTAGATGAACAGTGTACTTAACAAGCTGAGAGGATCATTTAGATCAGAGGTGTCCAACAGGGGCCCGCGGGCCAAAAGCGGTCCTCCAGAGGGTCCAATCCGGCCCTCAGAGTGTAAAAATCCCAGAGAAGACATTAACTGCAGATTGTAAATTAGTAAAACTATAAATTTAAAATCATTTCTAGACCATGACAAGTTGTTTAGATCATGAAGTAAAATACTAGATTGTTCATTGTTCTTTTGTCGTTTTGTGTCTCATTTTTGTAATATTTTGTCTTGTTTTGATGTTTCTTGTCGGACTTTTGTTGTTTATCACGTGTTTTTGTCGTTTTGTTTCTGGTTTTTGTTGTTTTTGGTCTTATTTGTTTCATGTGTCTCTTTTTTGTCTATTTTTTTTCCTCGTTTTTGTTTTGTGTTGTTTGTCTCATTTTTTTTGTTGTTTTGCATCTTGTTTTTGTAATATTTTGTCTTGTTTTTGTCTGACTTTTGTCGTTTTGATCATAAAGTAAAATCCTCTATGGTTCAGGTCCAGGTGACTAAATGTTGTGTTCCTTTGTCGACACACTGTGATCTGGAAGTTGTAATGTGGAAATGATAAACTGAGGCTGAATGCTGCTGAAATTGAATTTATTTTTCTTCAGAAATTTCAGGTTCATGATGTTTTGTAAAAAGACAATTCCTTAAATGTGAGCATTTTCAAACAAATGAACCATTAGTAGTTGTGGTTATGTCTAGGTTATTATGCTGTGGTTTTACTGGTCCGGTCAACTGGAAATCAATCGTTTTTTTTCTTGGCTTGAAACAGTTTTGCAAATTGTGTTGGGACAAGGCGTGGGCGAAAGTCGTATAAATGTTTAACTGGAGGTGAAAACAAACCAGCTGAGAGACGGATGCAGCTCGCCATACGAGGAGGATACACAAACACTCGAGCAGACGCATTACATAAGTGCTTCTGATGTGGTGCAAACAGCATTAAGACACTTGCACTGGTTTTCCAGCTGCATCGAACCCCTATACTGCTGAGCTGGCTGGGCCACTATTTCTTGTTTGCTAAGCGTCTCCAGTTGACAGAGCAAATATGTGCCATCATGCAACTTCAGACCAACATAAAGCACAGCCTTTATGGTGAAATGCACGGTGAGCTTTTAGTCCAGGGGAGTCCAACTCATTCTAGTTCAGGTTCCACATTCAGCCCAGTTTGATCTCCAGTGGATCAGACCAGTAAAACCACAGCAGAATAACCACAACTCCCAATGGCTCCTTTGTGTTGGTGTGAAAAAGTAGATTCTGAAAATGTTCACATTTAAGGAATTGTCTTCTGAAAAAAATATCATGAACAACCTGAGATTTCTGGAGAAAACTAAAGCGAAACATGAAAAGACAAAAATAAGACAGAAAACACAAGTGAGACAAAAAGGAAACACAAAATAGAAAAAACGAGAAACAGAATGACAAAAACATGAGACATTATGATATAAGCCAGACAAAAAAGACAAAAAACTACAAAAACAAGACAAAATATTACAAAAATGAGACAGAAAATTACAAAAGAACAATCTAGTATTTCACTTTCTGATCAGAACAACTTGTCATGGTCTAGAATTTTTTCTAAATTTATAGTTTTACTAATTTACAATCTGCAGTTAATGTCTTCTCTGGAATTTTTACACTTTGAGGACCGGATTGGATCCTCTACAGGACCACTTTTGGCCCGCGGGCCACATGTTGGACACTCCTGTTTTAGTCTTATTCTGCAAACAAATGCATGAGGATCTTATTGGACCAATGCTGTGTGTTTTATTGAACAAATTGCATCCAAAATGTGTTTGAAATTGTGTTTAAACTTCATGGTTGATGTTCCTTTTGACTCTGAGCTGGCGGACGGTGGACTGTGCTGACAGGAGGTTTGTTTTGGTGCGCTGGTGTCGGTTCAGAGAGGACACAGCAGTTGTTATTGACTGGAATACCTGACATAACTCCGGGCAGTTTCCCATCAAAGCCATCATTCACTCTGATGCTGCTTACCAGTAATAGGCCACCTTCTCTCCGAGGCCGCCCTCTTTCACATGCCGGTCCAGGACGTTATAGCACATGTTGGTTTTGGCCCCCTCCATGCATTTCACGTAAATGCTCCCCTTTGTCACGTCAAAGTTGTGCTGCAGCATCGGCCCCGTGGCCGGCTTCTTCCAGAAGAACTCATCGGCAATCTCCTTCCAGAAAGCTGAAACAAAGTGGTAGAACAGAGAGGCGCTGTGGGCTCATTGGGAAGCCAGGAAACACTAAAAATACGGACGTGCACTGGAAAAGATGCTCCTCTCAAAACAAGAAAAAAACTTATTTTCAAACTTTAAAATGGGTCAGTTTTGACCCGCAGGACGACACGAGGGTTAAACTATATTTTACCAGGATTGTCAAGCTTAGGTGTCTTAAAATAAGCCAGACATACTAAAAAATAGCAGTTTTTCACTCAAAAATAGATTTTTGCTTTCATGTAACCTCCTAATTTGAGATGTATTAAACTCATTTTGAGTTTTCTTGTAAAATTCAACTCAAAAGAAGATATTTAAGATGCATTGTCTTAAAACAAGTCCCTCCATCTTACTGAAATGTCACTTGTTCAGTGAATTTATCTTAAATCAAGTGGGATGAGACATTTTGACTAAAAATAAGACAAATAGACTTGGTAAGATTCAGAGTTTTTGCAGTGTGTCTGACCTACCTTCTGGATTCTCTAGAGACTTCCTGTAAGATGCCAGGTAGGAGTTAAAGTCAGGTACATGAGCATCCCTCTGCAGGTCACCAGGAGGGTAGAACATTTTGTCCTGAGATTCAGGAACAACCATTGTGGAAGGACAGATGCAGGCAGGCCCGGATCATCAGAGGGGACGTCAGGAAGCAGGTTAATCTGGAGCCACGGCTGATCCGTCTGGAGGTGAGAAGACCTCCTGCACTGAAGCAACACAGTGAGTCCAGCATGCAGACCCACCTCTAATCCCCATCTGCAGCCTCTGCTCAGTCTGCTTAGTGTCAGGGCAGCCAATCGGCCTGCAGAGGTGCGGCACTCCCACTTTTTCATTGGATGCGCCCTCCCTGGCCTGCTGATCACATTATGTTTCTGAGCCAGGGGGTGGAGGAGGAGGAGGAGGTGTGCAGTGGAATGAATGCAGGGATTCAGAGAGGTTTGGTTTGACAGGGAGGGTGATGGGTGCTCAGGAAAAAGAAAAAAAAAAACAGATGGGAACTAACAGCAAACAAAGTCACTGATCTTAACTTTATTCACATATAATTTCATATTTCATAGTTTGTATTTATTCCACTTGCAACCTTTGTTAGTGTTTTTCACTTTGAATCCCTCTGTAAGGTCACTGTGTAACACCAGCGCAACTTTTATTCTCTGGTTCTGCCAATATAAGTTATAATCGCTGTTCCCTTTAAACTGCGCTCGTGCGCAATTGCGCACTGCTGGCACGGTGTCCGCGCACAGAAAATCTGCGCTGCGCACAAAAAAAATCCAACCTAAATTGTAAATAAAATAAACACGTAACAATTCGTTCTGTGCTATTTTTCAGTGTGAGTCAGTGAGTGACCGGTGACTGGCTGCTGCAGCCAATGATGCGATTCACATACGTATTTACCATAGACTGTATATAATGGTATTTACGCAGCTAATCAACGTCATTGACATGCGTCCTTATGTGCAGCCACCGTTGTTGTCATAGATATGAATGAGTAGATAGGACACGCCCCTTTGAGCTGCGGCTACAGCGAGGCTAAGCTAGCGGGGGCAAAGTTTCAGTGCATTCCGTTGATGTAGACGGCGTGAAAACGGAAACAACAAGAATGCCGGCTCACTGTACTGCATACAGTTACACACTGCGTCGTACGACTGAGACAAGGAACCTTGGAATGACTTTTCATAGGTAAGAATAGTTTTTGGCTCTTTTTTCATGATGAAATCTTGTTGAGAGCTTCCAGTCTATGAGAGCTAACTAGTTAGCCACTAGCAAAACGCTAAGGCGAGCTAGCAGCTTGACAAGCAAATACCAGACGATTAATAGTAGCTGTAGTATAGTTGTACAAGCAGTAGTAGTAATACTAAAAGTACAAGCAGCAGTAGTAGTATAAACAGCTGTTAGAGTCGTAGAAGTAGTATCAGCATTTGTAATAGTACAATAGAAAAAAATCTAGATTATAAATCAACATGTAACCAAAGCACTCTGTGTATAACGCCATAGTATAGGATGTAGTTCAGAAAATGTCAAAGTATAGTATACTTTTCAAGAATAACATAGTATGGCCTGTAGTTCATAGTACAGCATGTTGGCAAGAAAAAAAAACCCAAAACATAGATTATTATGTGGTTCAAAAAGCGCAAAATGATGGGATGTTGCCTAAAATTGTCATGTATGATATGTGGTTCAAAAAATGTCATAGTGCAGTATATTGTCAAAATAGTATGTAATTCAAGAAAACATCAGAGTATAATATGTCATCTAAAAAATGCCATAGAATAATAATTTGATTGCACAAGTAAAAGTATAGTAACTTTTCAAACTGTTCAAATTCTTATATGTTGCTAAAAACAAAACAAAAAAAAAGTCACAGTAATATGTCAGTGAAAAAGCCTATAGTATAGCGTGTCACCCAACAAACATCATAGTATAGCATGTCGCTCTAAAAACGTCACAGTATAGCCTTTAGTCCACAGCTGTCAGTAGGTGAGGAGCAACACAAAAACAGTCCAAACGCTGGTTTCCAGAGGGTTAGACGAGAATTTATTTGAAAGAGGAAGTTTACAACAACACAACATGTGAGGGGGTTAAAAACAAATGGGTGTTAGTAAAATAAAAATAAATCAACAGAACTAAAAGTGAACTTCATGTTGACATTGATGGGCATTCCAACCAGGAACAAAGTAAAAGATAATCAATAGGAAAAAAACTCTTCCTGTTCACCTCTTAAAACCCATAAACACACTGCAGTAGCAGCCTAAACTAAAACTACCAATGGGTTCCCTGTTTTCCTTTCTGAACAATTCAAAGGTCCCTCTCTATCTCCCCACACATCCACCAACCACTGGAACACATCTCCAAAGTTCTGCTGGTCCAGCTCAGCTTCCCCTCAGAAGAAGTGGTGCCACCTGCCAGATGAAGGAGCCTTTTGAGAGGCAGCTGGCATCGTGATTGGACTGTACTTTGGTCTGTTCCAATCCAGCTTCAGCTCCAGAGACGGCAGGCGGGACGAGTCAACGGAGGCCGGGTGGACGAAGGCATGGAGCTAAGAACAATCCAGAAAACAACAGAGGAGGAGTGCAGCGGCCCAGAGCCAGAACAACCAGAGTAGCATGGTATGTCTCTGAGAAAACATCATAGTAGAGCCTTTGGGATGAAAAAAACGCCATCATATACATCGTATATTGTACAAATAACAAGTCAAAGAAAAGAGACATACATTGTAGAATTGTAGTAATTGTGGGCTGACTGATATACTGATTAGCAATATTTTATTTTTTACTGATTTACGGTAATAAATACATTTAAAAATGGTGCTACTTTGGCTCTGAACCTTTATCTACCTGGTCGCTATGTCTTCTGGAGTGTTTTGATTGGTTATACGTCACGAATAAAACTCCTTTAACTTAACATCTGTAAACAAAACAAAAACGCATCAACAAAGTTTTCTGTTAGAGTTTGTGTTCTTCTAAGTTTAATTCCAAGATTTTAAATACTTTCATTTACTGCAAATGAATATCTACTCCAAATGTCTCACTAATAATCATTATCAGCCTTAAAAACCCACAAAACACCCCTCTACACTCGACGACACTTAGTACAGTCCGGTTCCCCCTTCTATAAATCTGCTTGGAATCTTCTACTTCCTGTTTGTCAAAGTGGCTTTCTACCTGGACAGGTTTTGTTGGAGCTCATGCAACAAACATTTTTGGGTAACTGCACTTTAATATGGATGGATGACACTGAATTAGAGTCTGTTTTAATGAGACTGAGTTCAGATGTGTAGCTCTGTCATTAAATAGGAAATTATTTCTCAGAATTCACAGAGAAAAGTCTGAAATGTTTGCTAGGTTAGCGTCCCACATGTTCTTTGGCTCAGCTACAGCTAACTCTCTCCAACTTCTGGATCTCTTGAGTTGCTTGTTGTTAAAATATCTTGCTAGAGGTGCTGAAGCTCAGAAAGTCTGAGATGTTTGTTCAAAATCAGCTCATTCTCAAGTCTGATCTGAACTGTCCTCTTTTGTTTGAACTTTCCCTAAACTTAGGAGTTAATGACAGAGCAGCACATCCAGACTCAGTCTCATTTATGGAGAGATTAAACTTCAGTGTCATTCATTGATGTTAAAGTGCAGTTTTTCAAATGTTTGTTGCACATGCTCCCGACCAAACCAGTCCAGGTGGACGATGATGTGAAGAGAAAGCTCCAGAGGATGAATATCACACATTTACATTGGAAATAAATGTCCTTTAATTAGACATTGTCATGCAAAAGTTGGATTTCCCTTTAATGATGTTCAAATCTCTGTTGAGTGTTTTGTTGATGTTGGTTTCTAAATGTTTTCTGACACTCGGCCTCAAAGATTAAAACCTTTTACGGCTCACAGGTTGCAACAATTCACACATTATCAACTATCTTTCTGACTAAACTAAGATAAAAAGTGAAAGTGATTCCTGCATCATGAATGTAAATCTTTTTGGGTTTTATGACAGTAAACTGAAAATATTTGGGTTTGACATTTTATAAACCAAAACAAGAAATAAATTAGTGGAGAAAACAATCAACAGATTAATGGACAAAGAAAATGTGTTTTCCAACATATATGGCTGAATTACTGCGACATTACAAGATACATACAATTTGAATTCAATTTTATTTATATAATGCCAATTGCAGCTCAGATTGTCTCAAGACGCTTTATTTTCATATTTTTTTGTCATATTTAAAACATGACATAGTAAGAAATTTAAAGCTCTTGACTAATTCAATTTATTATTTGGTTTTTAAGAGATTAATCAACAATTAAAATAACTTTCTCCACTAAAACTAATAAACATGAGGTCAAATAGAAGGAACAGTTTTAAATACTGCAGTCCCACGACGACAAGAATAAAGTTTGTCAACAAAAACTAAATCTGCTGGTGGATTCCATTAAAGTCCTAATAAAGGATAATAAAGTGTGATACTAAAGGTTTGTGGTGCTAAAAATCTCAAAGTAAAGATATCAAGTTGAACATCTGGATGGAGGTTGATAAAAGTTGACATCCCTTCATTTCTCTGGAGCGACTCCATGGATTTTATGGATGGTGGTTAAAGACCTGCTCTTCTAGTCGTCTTCCTTCTAGTCGCTGTAAAAAGTCAGTCCATCCTGGCCGACTTCAACACCTCTTCATGACAACTTGTTCTGCCTCTGACCTGGTGGAAACTCCAGAAACTCGGGAAAACCTGTGGAGACTCGAAGAACTCGTGGAGACTCGAAGAACTCGTCGGGCGGGGGAAGGTGTGGTGGGGGAGTCTGGGTGGAGTCAGGGCGGAGAGTAGGCGGGGAGGTGGGTGGCGTCCTCCCGCCCCTCGACTCCCCCCACCTCCCCGCCTACTCTCCGCCCTGACTCCACCCAGACTCCGCCTTGGCTCCGCCCATGTGGTGACTTCATCAACTACGATGTCAAAGGGAGGACGAATTTATTTCTTTTTATATGATCTGTAGCTCAGTGAGTTAAGGATTTGCCTATGGAGCTGCAGGTCCGGGTTCAAGACCAGACACTTCTTAAATTTTCTCAAAATTCTGACAAAGACAAAGAAAGAAAACTGCCGCTGGCCGGTCTTGAACCGGCGACCTTCCAATCTGTAGTCTATCCTCTTATCCTCCTGAGCTACTCGCTCAGATACAAATTTTAGTTTTTTTTGCGCATTTATCATCTATTTTTTGTCATTTTCGAGTTTTTTTTTTTGACTTTCTCTTTTCTCGCCCGTTTTTCTCAGGAGGTGGGACTTCAGCCTGTGCTGGAGGGTGGAACCCTCAGTTCCAAGACTTTCCAAAGCCCCCACACCTCCCGAGTCCTCAGGACCTGAGCTTTCACACAGTCTGAGGGCTGAAATTTTCTAAGTCCCACAGTAGTTCTCTGTTGGTTTGATCCTTCAGACAGTCCAAGGACTGATATCTTCTAAGTTTCTGAGTAGTTCTCTGTTAGTTTGAACCTTCAGATAGTCTGAGGGCTGAAATTTTCTAAGTCCCACAGTAGTTCTCTGTTAGTTTGAACCTTTCGACAGTCTGAGGACTGAAATCTTAGAAGTTCTTGAGTAGTTCTCTGTTAGTTTGAACCTTTCGACAGTCTGAGGACTGAAATCTTAGAAGTTCTTGAGTAGTTCTCTGTTAGTTTGAACCTTCAGACAGTCTGAGGACTGAAATTTTAAAAGTTTCTCAGTACTTCTCTGTTAGTTTGAACTTTCTGGTTAACAGAAGCCTTAAAACTTGTGACCATGAGTCTTGATTTCACATTTAGACCATCCATCTGAGTTCTTCTCAGACCTTCACCTGTGGGTTTTTTAGAAATCCTCAACAAACTTTGATTCTCTTCACTGAACAGTAAAGTTTGTGGAGATCAGAAGGTAACATTAGTTTGACGAATGCCTTCAACTACTAGTAGACTTTATCTGGAAAGCAGTTTTCTGAAATTAGTTCTTAGTAAATCTATCCACAATCAAACCAAGAACATAGAAAGAGGAAATGTTTGAAGAAACAACTTGATGTTTTTGTTTCAGACTAGAAAATGCTTTTAGAGCTTTATCTGTTTTTGCTCTTTTTGATCGTTTTATTGTCTCTTCTGTTTAATTTGATCTTCTAAAGTCTAACTGGTGTCTTTTCAAATGTTTTGTCTTTAGTTTGATTCTTCTTAAACATTTAGTTTTGCTCTTTTCTCACCTTTTATTCTTTTCTAATGTCTGATTTGATTTCCAAATGTTTTGTCTTTTTAATGTTTAATTGTTTTATCGGCTTGTTTGAGTTTTTTTCCCTTTCCCAATATTTAATGTTTCGATTAAATCTTTAAGGTTTTTCTTTTTAAATGTTTTACCACCTTTTAATGTTTAATTTTCTTTTTAAAGGCTTCATTGTATTTTCTTTTTAATTCCTATTTGAAGTTTTATTGTCTTTAAGATGTAATTTTGTAATTAAACATTTAATTTTTTAATTAAATGTTTTGTCTTTTTAAAGGTTTAATAATCTAATTAAATGTTTTGCATTTTGTTTAATGTTTAATATTCTTCTTTAATATAGTTAAACATAAAATACAATTAAATTCTATTAAACAGACAAAATATTGAATTAGATAATTCAACAAGATACAATACATGTCATTATGAAATTAAACAAAATTTGTAAAATACAAATATTCAAAATTACAGATAAAATATTTTGCATCATTAAACATTTAAAAAATACAATTAAACAAGAAGAATATTAAACATTTTAAAAAATGCAAAACATTTAATTAGATTATTAAACCTTTAAAAAGACAAAACATTTAATTAAAAAATTAAATGTTTAATTAGAAAATTACATCTTAAATTTCTTAAATCTTTTAAATAAAAAACTTTTTTCAGGTTTTATTGTATTAATTTTGTCCCCTTTGATTTAACTGCTTTTTGTTATGTAGTTTATTTCTTTAATCTTCTTCTGTCAAGATTTTAACCCCAACCTTAAAAATGAAACAAACCCTTAAATCACAATGAAAATACTTCTGTTGTCACAATCATGATTTAGTCAATTATTCAGTTTATCAATTCAACTTTATTTGTTTCGCACCTTTCACACAGATGACAAAACTAAACAAGCAAAGAGATAAAAACTACACTAAAACTATAATTAAAACTCAATAATATATATATATATATATATATATATATATATATATATATATATATATATATATATATATATATATATATAAAGAAAAAAAGATTTAACATGGTAATGAAATGTGTTGTGTTCAGGGGATGGAGGGAGTTTATTGAAGTCTTCTTGGGCTCACATGGGAAATCATTTAAAATATAAACTTGATATTCAGTCTAAGGAAACTGCAGAGCAACAGATAAAGCAACAATATGTCCTGATTTCTCCTTTAATGAGTCGACTCTTCTTGTGCTGTCAGACCAAAGAACTACAGACTCTAAACAACCTGCTCAAACTCTTGGTACAGGACCTCACCACACGGATCAAGAAGGTTTCCATCTCATTTCTACTCTGAAGCTCACCTTCTCCTGCTGAAACTGCTGACAAATGTTTCTGCTGCTCTAAAGTCTGCTCTCCAGAACTTCCTAAAAACTCTCAAAGTCTCTTCTGCTGCAGGTTGCTTTGTAGAACTGTTCCAGAAAACCTCACTAAACCACATGGAGGGGCCTCAAGATAGTCGTCCAAATGAAACCGTACAAAAACCAAACTAGTACAACCCAAACGCTAAAGTCTCCTGCAGCCTACCAGAGAACCTCTGAGAACAGAGAATCAGGACAGGAACTCTTACCTTCTGGACAACCAACGCTGGTTCTCAAACAAGAAAACAGAATGTGTCTGACCAGAAACCTCTGAAGACTCACTACAGCCAAGATAGAGACACAACACAGCTGCAACAAATCCACTAATCAATGCACATATTAGCACCATGTGCCAACTGTGGCTAAAGAACCTCATTTACCAAGACAACTATCCAGTACAAAGCCCTAAAACACACCAAGAAACACATTAAGGACGATTTTACTGCTGGAAGCTGCAAGCTAACGCCTAAAGAACAAACTAAAGCAACGGAGCCAAACCCAGTTCAGTGGTGAACAGAAGCAGAGGAAATGTTTGATGCAGCCACATAAAGCAGGAAGACACTGAGCTGCTCAGGTGTTCCTTATAACACCAAGCTGTTCAGGTGTTCCTGATAACACCAAGCAGCCACCTGGACAGCCAATAGGAACACAGCTTCCTGGAAGTCCAGAGGGCTGGCTGAGTGAAGGAAATTTAATTTAAGTTGAAGCAGAAAGTTAACAAAGAAAGTTGAAAACCACCTTCTGATCCCTGAAATCTCTGAGTTTTCACACAAAGAACACCTGAACATGTCAAACTGGTTCCATAGTAGAACCATCATTGTAAAAACGTCATAGTATGGTGTGTTGCTCTAAAAACATTAGAACCTGGCTGTCAGGGGACAAACATGTAAGAACCATGAGAACAGAGAGAATCCAACCAGTAGGTCACAGTTTATCATCATCTAATCATCTCCTGAAGTCCATATGGTGAGAGACATCAGTATCTGGTTGTTAATTTACCAGAGGATGCTTATAATCATGCTGATGTGGTCTGTACTCTACAGTATTTTAGTGACTCAATAAATGCCTAAGTTGTTGTTTTTTTTAAATGCTTTTTAGTTTTTAATAAACATTTAACAGCCTATATGTAATCAATAAATGGCCTTTGCCTATCTTAAGAAAAATTCACTCAGAACTCTGATATGTTAACAGTACTAAATAAATCAATAAATACATGCATACACACAAAAATAAGTTAATACATTAACTGTGTTAAGATAAGATTTAGATTTTTTAAAAAGTTGTTTATGTTTTTGCAGAATCCAGTATTGCTCACTGGTTGGTCATTACATTTTGTTAGTTTGATTTCACTGTTTAAAATGATGCCACCTCTTTTCAGACAGAACCTGTGATAATAAAACAATACAAAATGTTTAGTTCCGTGTTAATAAAGCACTTAAAGCTTTAAGTATGGCTAAATGCTTTTTTCCAAATTAAATATATCACTCCTTAGGTGGTAGTGGCCCCAAGTTCAGTAAAGTTGGAAAGATATTCACAGATTGGGACTTCCAGCATCAATAACTCATTAGATATAGGTTGTCAAAACATAAACGGTGCCTCTTTCCCATTGTTGCAAGGCAGACAATGTGCTACAAGCCCAGTTTTATCAAAAGTAGCTGTCTTTCAAGCTACAGGAATAACATTGGTGTCTATGGAGTGAACAGGGTCCGTCTGCAATTTACAGTAAAGAGAGACAAATATTCAATAACTTCACTCTTATACATTGTTGTGTCACTAAAATCACTGCAGCCTTCAACTGGCTCCTGTTGACAAAGTGTTTTAACAGAAATGTAAATGCTGTAATTTGATTCTTTTAATGAACCATGTAACTTGAATGGATGCAATGCTGGTGTGACCACAGTGCACACGTCTGATGTTGTTCACAGTGGTCCAAGGGACGCTCAGGGAGTTTGTGTGTTTGCTCAGACTCAGGAAAAATTACAGGGAACATTGGTTTTAATCACTTTATACCAAAGCTGATACAGCTGATGTGGTTTCATGCCTACCCTATGTGTTTTTTTCCACATAAAGATGTAAATAAATGCATCTTACTATTGCTCAACCACTAAAAGACACATGATCACAAAAACGCACAAAATGACCACAGAAAAACACAAAATGACTCGGTGAGATACATAATTGTCATATAAAGACACAAAATGATGAGAGACACACAAAATATCTGCAAAAAAATACAAAATCACCACAAAACATCTAGAAGTACCACAATCAGACTGGAAACAACCACAACGGAGCGCACAATGTCCACAAAAAGGTCTAAGATGCACACAAAACGGACTGAAAATGACACAAAATGAAACAAATGAAACAAAATGAGCACAGACTCACAAAACAACCACAAAAAGACCAAACGTGACCACAAAAATGCACAAAATGACAAAAAATGACCACAGAAAAACACAAAATGATTCAGTGAGACAGATAGTTATCATATAAAGACACAAAATGACAAGAGACACACAAAATAACAACAATAAATTGCAAAATGACCACAGAGACACACAAAATAACTGCGATAAATTGCGAAATGACCACAGAGACACACTAAATAACTACAAAAAAATACAAAATGACCACAGAGCCGCACAAAATGATCACAAAAACATCTAAAATGATCACAAACAGACCGGAAAAGGTCACAAAAATGCATAAAATGACCACAAAAATGCACAAAATGTCTACAAAAAGACCTAAAATTACCACAAAGGGACTGAAAATGACCAAAAAAGAAACAACATGAGCAGGTCATGTGATCTGGAATCAACACACTTCCTGGAGAGGTGTTTCTGTAATGGGGAGCTTAGTGGAAAGGGATTCAGTTTGTTATTTTCCATATAAAATTTGATATATTGCCAAAAAAGAAATTTCTGTCATAATTATCTGATCTAACTACTGCTCTTGTATGACCTGTATTTTGGCATCTGAAATGTGCAAAGGTTTGGACAGCAATTTTATTTGTGCAATTGTATGGAAAGCTTATTTAGCCATGCACAAAACTAGAGCTCTCGCTATATTTATGTCAGAAATGAAACGGAATCCAACCCTTATCTAGTAACTTAAGAAAAGAAATACAGCAACAAAGAAAAAAGAATAATTAATGTTTCTTTAATGTTCATTATGATCATGTTTTTTTTACAAATTCCATAATTATTTATTATGGAAACAATCACTTATTAATAAAAAAAAATGACTGGATATCACTAGAATGTCAACTATGATACCAAAAGTCCCGCAATTATATATTGACCCGTCCAGAATGACTTGAAAATGATCCATAATTACAGAAAATTTGTCCAGAATGACATGAAATTTGTCCTAAATGACTCGAAAATTATCCCAAAGACTTAAAAATGATCCAAAATGATGAGAAATGATTGAAGCTGACATAAAACTAACGTTTTTATGCTCATTATGAGCATGTCTTTACAAATTCCATCATTATTTATTATGGAAGCAATCACTTATTAATAAAAAATGACTGGATATCACTAAAATGTCAACTAAAAAGTCCTGCAATTATATATTGACCCATTTCCTTATTATCACATGTAGAAACGTGTATTTAAAATCAAACTCTTTATAATATTTCTCCCTAGAAATCCTACCCATCAGTTTATTAAACAGCTCTGTGGAGATGTCCAAATAACTGCATCCGATCATCTGTTGTTTTGGAGCTCAAACTCAGATCTGGGATCGATTCAGCGGCGCAGCGACTGACGTACGTTGCGTCATGCGTCAGACCGTGCTAATCGAGTTGCTGCTGCTGTCAGTTTGCTGAACATAGCGGGACCCGACTTCAAGCCTCAAAAGATGTTTCTGGCTGCGGCTGTTCGCTCCGCAGCGTCCCAGGCGGTATGGTTGTCGTATTTCTCACGGTTCTGGGCGAGAGTTTGAACGCCGTTTTCGACAGTTCGTAGATAAAAAGCCGTGACTCCTCACAAGGGCATAAAGTGGAGGCTAAGGCTAAGCTAACTGATCGTTGGGTAACGCTAGCATGCCGGCTAACTTAGCTTCCTGCTGTTTACAAGGTGATCGCAGGGAAAATGTGCGATGCAAACGAGAATTTACACACTGGAATGGACGTTATTGTGCCTGTTTGTGTGGCAGTTGCAATTACTTTTTGTGGCTGGATGACTGAACGTGTTAGAACACGTAGCTTAGTAGATATTGTGAGACAACCGAGTGTTCTTGCTGAACGTTATGGCAAATTACAGGTATTTAAATCACTGGTAGTGTTCAATTTTACTGAGAATTCTTCCCATACTGTGTGAGCTGTTTGTAGATTTAATAAATCTGGGATATAGCATTAAATAGAAGTATAAAATTGGTAGAAGTCTGATGCCTCTCCCATGTTTCTATTAATGAAGGCTATATAAACATGTACTAATCATAATAATAGCATTATTTAATAAGCACTTTTTAATACAAGGGTTTACAGCAGGGCTGTCAAACTCATTTTAATCAGGTTCCACATTCAGCCCAATTTGATCTCAAGTGACCAGTAAAGTCAGAACATAATAACCTATAAATAACCACAACTCCTAATATTTCCTTTGTTTTAGTGCAAAAATGTTCACATTTAAGGAATCATCTTTTTACAAAACATGATGAACCTGAAAACGAAAAAGAAACAAACAGTTGGACAATAAAGTTACAAAGGGACCAAAAAAAACCCAGTCAAGATCCTTATTTTGCACCTAAAATGTTTATGAAAATTAATGTGTTTGTGTGATTTTCATGCTTGTCTATTCCAAAACTAGAGCACAAAACATATTTATGATGAATAAGAGTCTCCCGTGTTTTGATAAAATAATTGTTACAATTAAATACAATAATAATAATCGGTTAGTCGTTAACTATTAAATTATTTCCTGGTGTCTGGACTCCTCTATGATAGCAAACTTTAAACCACTTTAAATCATGGTGCCTTGAAAGGTGTAAATACTGTTTATTAACTTTTAATACTATTAGTATTTGTATAGATTTTAAAATAAGAAGTGTTTTGTTTATAGTATTGTACAACTAGTTTTTTAAAGAGTTATATACTAACCTTTAGTGTTACTAACCTGCCTGTTTTGTCTTTTTGTTATTTTTGTTGAATGTAAACTGCTGAATACATTTTGAATTTCCTTCAGGATAAATAATTTATCTATCTATCTTTGTCTATCTATCTATAATCTATCTATCTATCTATCTATCTATCTATCTATCTATCTATCTATCTATCTATCTATAGTCGATCTATCTATCTATCTATAGTCTATTTATAGTCTATCTATCTATCGATCTATAGTCTATCTATCTATCTATCTATCTATAGTCTATCTATCTATCTATAGTCTATCTATCTATAGTCTATCTATCTATCTATCTATAGTCTATCTATCTATAGTCTATCTATCTATCTTTCCATCTATCTGTCTATCTGTCTGATTATCTCAGGGTTCTGCACAAAACATTTTTGAGGAACTCATCTTGAGTTTTTTCTCTTCCACATTTTATCGACTTCAACTGATCAGTAAATTTAGAAAATAATTGACAGATTAAATGGCAAAGAAAAAAACACTCAGTTACATCCCTACATTTATGTTAAAGTGTGACAGTCTGAGGTTCTGACTAGTTCAGTTACGTCTGATGTTGTTTAAGTGACTGGCAATTGCATGTTTTGTAATTTGCAATCTTGTTTAGAGTGTAGATTATTTTCATTTAATTATGGATTATTTAGGGACGTAACCTTCTCTCTGATGGAGGACAGAAGCAACATCACTCTTTTTAATTATTCTTACTCTTCCATTCATCAGTTCTTTCAGGTAGTTTCTTGTTTTAAGTCAGGCATCATCAATCCTGCAATGTTTGCAGTGTATGAAACATTTCAGATTCTTCATTTCTTAATTTAAAACAGAAACTTTAGTTCAGTGCTGTGATCAGTGTCCCCTCGTCTTCTGTCTTCCAGGCCAGGCAGGTCAGGAGTCTGCATCGGTCTGCTGTCCGTGCTGGAGCTGGTGGCATCTTTGTGGTGAGTTTCTCTTTCTCTGCTTTAAGGCTCGAAATGTGCAGAAGAAAAAAAATGATGAAAGTCAGACAAAAAAGACAGAAAACAACAAAAACAAGACAAAATATTACAAAACTGTGACACAAAATGACAAAAGAACAATGAGCAATCTAGTATTTTACTTTAAAAAAGACAAAGTAACAAAAACAAGACAAAATATTACAAAAATGAGACACAAAATGACAAAAGCTAGATGCAAAGCGACAAAAACGAGACACGAAATGACAAATATTAGACACAAAACGACAAAAATGAGACAGAAAACGACAAAAGCAAGAAACAAAATGGATTAGGGAAATCTGGAACTGGACAATAAACATTGAAACCTCAACATCAACAACAATATCAGTCTGTTATAATATTCTGTTATCTTCTAGTAAAATGATTCATACATGCATGAAAGTCGTTGGTATTCATGACTTTTATGAAGAACTGATCGATCAGCTTTGTTTACGTTTTTGAGTTCCGACTTTTGCCAAAAATTGACTTCGATCAGTCGGAGCTGAACTCTGATGTAAGTCGAGGACCTCCTGTAGGGTCTAAATCTGTGTCACTGCTACGTTTTCTTACTACTCACCTGGTGTCGGTCCAGCTGTAGTTCTGTCAAAATGTGGGGAAAAAAATTTATTTTCACAGTGAAACTTCTGATGTCCGCGTTTTCAACATTTTTGGGAAATTTTTGAACATTTTTTTGTGGAAAAAAGAAATGTTAAAAATGTTTCTTAAGAACATCCCCCAAAAAATCAACCAAAATCCAGCGAATTTCGCTGGATTGTGGTCGATTTTTATGTGAATGTTCTTAAAGAAAAAATTTAAAGTTTCACTGATATATATGTAATCACTTTAGATAGTTTTAGGATTTTTTGGGAAGATTTTTACTCATTTTTTGAAAATATTTACAAGAATTTTCTTGCCAAATTTGGGGGATTTTGTATAATAAAACTTTTAAGGGAAACTTTTAAGGAATTATTGGAATTTGCTTCCGGAACATTTTGCAAATTTTCAGAAATTTGGGGATTTTTTTTGCTGACATTTTGGACTTTTTTCAGACAAGGAAACAATATTTTTTGGCGCCTGTAAATGGAAACAATAGGAGGGTTAAATTTGATGTGCTTTTCCTTATTTGTAGAAAAGATATTTGCTGCTCACCAGGGGGCGGTGTGTGCCGAAGCAGAAATAATTCTCATCAGCGTTCAGTCTTTTCTACAGCAGCACCTGTTTCCCCTCCAGAGAAGGAATGTTCATATTTTATCAGATGCTGTTAGCTGCTCATAAACCTGTCACTGCCACTTTAAAATGGTGGTTGTTGAGTAAAAATTCAGCCGTAATAGAAGCTGGCGGTTTGACTCTGAAGATGATTAGGACAGTTATGTATTTAGAGTTAAGTGTCTCTAATGTGATTCTATTTCTGCGTATTTCAGCACAGAGACACCCCAGACAACAACCCCGATACTCCGTTTGAGTTCACCGAGGAGAACAAGAAGGTACGACTGGAATCTGTGGGGAATGCGACTGAAGCTGGTAGTGATAGCAGATATTCCCAACTTTTATATGATCATTTTAATATATATTTAGTGTTAGTCTTAAGTAGGTAATCTGAAATACCTGATTAATCCTCGCTTATATTAAGACAGTTGCTTTTATGACCAGTATGGTTGTATTTTGTCACTAATTTCACAGTTGTATACCCCCCACTCCACATAAACAACATTATTTTATCCAAAAAAAATAATTGTAGCATTCACATCAGCTTTCCTCTTTAAAACTGATTTAAACCGGTATGGGTCGATCTATAACTGAGGGGTTTTTGAGGTCCATGGGATATATCTGGCATACATTTGTATTAAAAGTTAAAAAACTAATTCTCATTTTACCATGTCTTTACAAATTCCATCATTATTTATTATGGAAACTGTCACTTATTAATAAAAAATGACTGGATATCACTAAGATGTCAACTAAATAACCATCTGAATTTAATACCAACCACCTTCTAATGAGCTAAACAATAATAAAATGAGCTGATTCAGAAATAGTTTGGATTGTGTTCTTTTTATTAAGTTGAGATAATCATGACAGATATTTCTTGTTTTGAAATATGTCAAATTTATTTGGAAAATAACAGATTAAATCCCTTTCCACTAAGTTCGACCCTTTCCAGAAACACCTCTCCAGGAAGTGTGTTGATTCCAGATCACATGACGTGCTCATTTTGGTTCTTTTTTGGTCATTTTCAGACAACTTTGTGATCATTTTAGGTCTTTTTGTGGTAATGTTGTGCATTTTTGTGGTAATTTTGCACCTTTGTGGCTGTTTTCAGTCTGTTTGTGACACTTTTAGGTGTTTTTGTGGTCATTTTGCAATTGTTTGTTGTTATTGTGTGTCTCTCGTCATTTTGTCTTTATGTGATGCTTACCTGTCTCACTGAGTCATTTTGTGTTTTTCTGTGGTCATTTTGTGTGATTTTTTTTACCGTTTTGTGTCTTTATGCTCGTTTTCTTTTTTGGTCATTTTCAGTCCGTTTTCTAGGCATTTGGTGCATTTTTGTGGTCATTTTGTAATTTTTTGTAGTTATTCTGTGTGTCTCTTGTCATTTTGTGTCTATGTGATAATTATCTGTCTCACTGAATCTTTTTGTGTTTTTCTGTGGTCATTTCGTGTCATTTTTTTCTCACTGAGTCATTTTGTGTTTTTCTGTGGTCATTTTGTGCATATTTGTGGTCATGTTTCTTTTTGCGGTAGTTTTGTGTACCTTTGTGCTCATTTTCAGTCCTTTTTCTGGGCATTTTGTGCATTTTTGTGGTAATTTTGCCTCTCTTTGTGGCTGTTTTCAGTCCGTTTGTGGTCATTTTAGGTGTTTTGTGGTCATTTTGTGTGGTTCTGTGGTCATTTTGCAGTTTTTGTAGTTACTTTGTGCGTCTCTTTCTTTCTCTCTGTAGAGGATTGAGGCGATCATTTCGATGTACCCTGAAGGACACAAGCAAGCAGCGACCATCCCAGTGTTGGACGTAGCCCAAAGGCAGCATGGATGGCTCCCCATCTCCGCCATGAACAAGGCACATTCATTTTTCTGCTGTTTGGCTTTCAGCTAGCATCAGCTGGATGAGATTTTTGCAACACGGCGGTGTGGTGTTTGCATCATGTTTGGAATTCTCTCCGTTCAGGTGGCCGAGGTGCTGGAAGTGGCTCCGATGAGAGTGTACGAGGTAGCAACGTTCTACACGATGTTCCTGCGTCAGCCCGTGGGAAAATACTTCATCCAGATCTGCACGACGACACCCTGCATGCTCTGCAACTCAGACAGCATCCTGGAGGCCATCCAGAACAAACTGGGTGAGAGGAGTTTTCCATTTTACGCCGAGAAACCAACAAAGACATCAGAACGCAGATGCAAATAAACTGTTTTTTTTAATTGTGTGCGTTTCAGATAAACAGAGATCGGGAACAAATATGTAAATATACAGTTGTCAGTGGTATTTAACAGTAAACAAGAAGACACACAAGAAGTGGAATGAAGCCAGAAAACTGCCAGAATACTTCAATCCGTGTGACATTTAACAGAGGCAGGTTTTATAGCAGCAGTGTCAAACTCATCTTAGTTCAGGTTCCACATTCATCCCAGTCTGATCTCCAGTGGACCAGACCAGTTAAATCACAGCATAATAACCTAAAAATAACCACAACTCCACATTTTTCCTTTGTTTTAGTGCAAAAAGGTTCACATTTAATGAGTTATCTTTGTACAAGACATCATGAACAACCAGAAATTTCTTCAGAAAAATAAATTCAATTTCAGCAGCATTCAGCCTCAGTTTATCATTTCCACATTACAACTTCCAGATCACAGAGTGTCTACAAAGGAACACAACATTTAGTCATCTGGAACTGAACCATAGAGGATTTTACACAGTTTTACTGATATATATGTATTTACACTTTGAGGGCCCGATTGGACCCTCTGGAGGGCCGCTTTTGGCCTGCGGGCCGCATGTTGGACACCCCTGGTTTATAGCCATATTTGTTGTTTCCAAATCTGCAGATGGTTTGTTCATTTCTTCATTTGTTTCTCTGCAGGTATCAAGGTTGGAGAGACGACCGCCGATAAGATGTTCACGCTGATAGAGGTGGAATGTCTGGGCGCCTGTGTGAATGCTCCCATGGTCCAGATCAACGACAACTACTATGTGAGTCCAGACGCTGTAACTACATTAACAAAATCAGGTTAAACACTCAGATGAGTTTTGTGAAGAATGTCTGCAGAGGATACGTCTCTCAGCACTATTTCTAGACCTTTTTCCCTCTGGAAGCCGGTGCAGGTGTGGAACACATGCTAGACAAACAATCAGTGTTAGATTAATAATAATAATGACGGGATAACAAACGCTGTCTCGTGCGTGAAGGCAGATTACTTTCAGGAGCCAGATGTGATGTGAAAAGTTTTCTTTCTGGGTTTTTTGGTTAGATGTTATATGAAACTAATTCTGCACTCAAATACCAAAGGGAAATTCAGTTATTGCAAGCCGAGCACATGCGAGTGACCTAATTAAAGAAAATACGACTCCGAGAGGAGGAATGTTCTGCAGCGCCTCAATCTGCTGAGGTGTGATCGCTAGAGTGAGGAGAGGTACGACGTGTTCACACCAGGAGGAAGGCAGAACGTGGTTTTGCATAGTCTTTGTATATTACAGGAGGTCCTCGGTTTACGACGCCCTCAACTTACGGCGTTTCATCGTTACGTCAGAACTGGTTACGTGGAACTAGTTGATGAGCGGAGCGGATGAATACGTCGTCACGCGGCGCTATAAGACGGCTTTGTTTCCATTCTCTGGTTGGACGCCTCCTTGGATTGTGCCACATTCACTAACTTTTTTCATCACAAGCACTATTAATTACAAAAAAAATCTCCTCCCAAATTCATCCCTTTCTTTGAAACTTAACGGGGATATAAAGGTTCATGCAGGATGTGAAACCATCACCGTTCTCTTCTCATTGTTTTGTTTCCAGGAGGACCTCACACCAAAGGATATCGAGGACATTATTGATGAACTTAAAGCCGGCAGAGTCCCACCACCAGGCCCCAGGTATATCCACAGTGCATATAGTGAATTAATGAGTTTATTTTTTGATATTTCACAAAAAGACATGTTTAATTTCTCTCTTAGGGGCGGTCGTTTCTCCTGTGAGCCGGCAGGGGGACTGACTTCTCTGACAGAGCCTCCTAAAGGACCAGGGTTTGGTGTAAGATCAGACCTGTAGACATTTTAGGAGCCGCTGAAGCTGTTTAACTCGAACATATTGTGTAAATAAACTGTTCATGTACATGTTCCTAAGGCATCAGCGTGTCATTTAGTTCTTCCAACAAGAAGAAGATAACCGTAGGCAGATCTAATGTACAGATTAGGTTTTATCAGTTCGACACTGTTGTTGCTTTTCTACGAAACTACATGCTTGATATGTCATTAAACAGGTATAAAACTGCACTCAGCTCTGTTCTAATAAAGGCAAAAATCTAAAAATAAATTTATATATCACCTAACTTTCTCCCATGATGCCGTGTTGTGGAAGAAAGGACTGTTATGTCACAGTTTCCACTGTCTACCAGCCTTCTCTGGCGGGCTTAGAAAGGGATTTAGTTGACTATGAATCATTGTCTTTATACCGACTGATGCATTTAGAAATCAGCAGAAGTGTGACCGGTCCTAACGATGAGCCAACATGTCTGCAACAAGCTTATAGCAGTTTAAAATGGTCATTAAAGACAAGTTTAATTATGTTTACTTCAGTTGTTTTCATTCTGAGCCACTATGAGACGTGAAATTGTCCCCTGCTTGTTTAAAGGAATCTTCTGATTAAAATAAACAAAATGAGAGAATGGCAAATAATACAACTGTTGGGAAAATTCAATACATCTGTCACATGTTAGTTCAACTTCATTCATGTTATTCAAGAGTTTTGTGCAGTTTGCTAGTTTCTACAGAATGAATGATGCGAAAAAAAAAAAGGTCATAATGTGATTATTTTGACCGATTTGAAAACTTTAGTAAGACTGCCCATTTTGGCATTTCTTTCCCACTTAAAAAATTAAAATTTAGTTTTTTTCCCTATGGTTGAGTTCTGAGTCATATTGAAATGATTACTAGTTACAAGCAAAATTGAGAATTGGCTCCTGTATAATTTATTGAAGACGTATTTAATTCACCTACTTAACCCTGTAAAACCCACTGTTGCAGAAATACATCAGTTTTATTATTTTTTATATTATTTTATACTATATATATATTTTTTATTTTATTTTATTTTCTACTATGTGTGTGTATGTGTATATATATAATAATTAACTCAAACTCATTATCTTACATCATGTTACAACTTGTTTTGCTGCTTGGGTGAGAATATAATTCACTGCGTTAATTGTTCTTGGATACACTGAGGATATTTTTTTTTTCTCTAAGAGTATGGTGACATACAGGCGCCACAAGAAACAGGAAAGAAATGTGGAGACAGAAGATCTGGTTGCAAAAGGAAATGCAGCATGGAAATATTTTAGCTACAGAAAGGTTATTGATGACCAAAAACAGTTAATGCCACTACAGGAGGCAACACGACTAATCTGGGTCATCATTTTTAAATAAGGAAGCCAGATCTCTGCATGACGAGTGCAAAAGCTAAAAGCCATTTTGGATGCATTCACTATCATAATATTTTCTGAAGCTATTATACAATAAAAGCTCTCCTCGGAGATATCATAAGCCCAGGTGTCCATGTCTGTGGCCCTGAATATTCTGTGAATAACTCTGGATCTCAGAAATAGGAATCTATGGTTGTGGCGGATCTATTCATCTGTCATTCTGATGCTCCACAATAAGATGGTATCACTGATTAAAAACCCTAGTAGTCGATGTTTTGGGTCCTTTATGTGTCATTCAAGCAGCAGATCCACTCCACTCATGCATTTTATTGTAAGCGTGAAAGAGAAAGAGTTGTTGGTATTTGGTGGCTGATTGGCTCAGAATGGAAGACTGGGTTAGAAGAAGGTTTTTAAAACAGGATCAAGGCGACGGGGAGGATCTATCTACGGTTGGATGGGTTGTTTTTAACAGCAGCAAAGACAGCTGATTCAGCCTGATTATTGGTTATTTATTTGGGGTATTATGCTAATCAGCCAGTAGCTAATGGTCTAGCTTAGGGTTTTTGTCACCTTTACATGTGATTATAGCTGCATGCATATATATATATATATATATATATATATATATATATATATATATATATATATATATATATATATATATATATATATATATACCCAAATAGTAAAGAGCTGCAAAAAATAAAATTTAAAAAATAAATAATATAAATTGAACTATAGTGAAAAATGAGCAAAGAATCCAAAAAATTCTATATATATAAAAACCCAAATATAGAAAAAAATAATAAAAAATAAAAATGATGATATATAAACCCAAACATAGAAGAAATAAATATAAAAAAATATATATATATATATAAAAAATAAAAAAAATATTTTCTAATATATATATATATATATATATATATATATATATATATATATATATATATATAAAATAAAAATAGCCAAAAACATTAAAATATATGGATAAGAATGATTATAAAAACATATAAAAAAGAAACTATATATATATATTTTTCTAAAAAATAAAACTGATGTATTTCTGCAACAGTGGGCTTTACAGGGTTAAGATCTATTTCTGGGCTGGTTTGAGCCCCCGATCCTAACACCGCCTCTGGCCTCCGACAACACGGCCCCCTTCCTACAACTGCTCCCGTCATTTCAGCTCCATCCCGCCCCGGTGGCGTTCTCGTGTCTCGCCGGTGCCCCTCCCCCACCATCAACCCTGGCTCCGCAACCGTAATGTTATGCACCGTGACGCATGCGCACAACGCCCGCCATGATGCAAATACCACTGCGCAACCGAATTCAAAGCTGGCTCGTGTAAAGAATTGGCGGGCTTGAAAAAAAAGGGACAGAGGGAGCGAAATGAAAGGTTTACTAACGAAGCTGCGAACAGACCGTGTAAGCTGTGCTCACGGGAGAGAAAGCGGTTCCTCCGTTTTCACCTCAGACCGTGATCTTCGAGAAAGTTCCCACTGACCGCAACACAGCGGCGGAAAAGATGACGTCAAGTGGCCATTCCTGTTCTCCCTCTCCGGTCTTCTCGGTCCGAATTATCACGCCAAAAACTGCCTAAACGCGCCACACACGCCGCCGGCAGACACACGGAGGTTCTACAAAACACTAGCGGTGCAGGTTTACTCACAGCGTCAATTAAATAAAGAGTTAAATCGTCTGACACATACCCATCTACAGTCTACCCTGCACGACGGAGACCTTATAAGCTCGGTGGGGCTCGGGCGGTCACATGACTCCGGCGGACCAATGGAAGCGCCGCTTGCATGTTTTGCTGGGCTTTTCTCGGAGAGGAGCTCCGAGCGACGAACGGCTGCGATGTTTTCAAAAGCAGCGATGAACGTCACACAGCCGTAGGCTACGGTTAACGTCCGATATTTAGGAGATAACTGTTAATATTGCGCAATATTCTACACACAGTGGAACCCGAATGAGTCGGAGGGAACGCGAAAGCCGGGTTAAAGGTAAGCGCAAAACGAGATTTGTCGGTTGCGTAGCGCGAGCGGAGCACTAAGAAGGGGAAAAAATCCCAGTTAGCCATCTGGCTAAAGTTGCTAATGCTAAGCTAACTTGACGTAAACTGAAAATGCGATGTTTGCTTGGTGGTGTAGTTAGTTGTGTGCCACGTGTTGTATGTGTGTGGGTACTTTCCCTCCGCTAACTGTGGAGGAGGGAGGATGAAAAAAATCTTTAGAAAACGAGCGCAACGGAGAGCCGATCGGAAAATGTCGGGGACGAAAAGCAGGGTGAGCTGGGTTAGCTTCAGCCCAGTCACCGCGGCTAGCTCAGATTAAGCGCTGGGGAGGGGGAACGTTGTGAGGGCAGTGAAGGGGCTGCAGTGGGCTTTTGTCTCTGCCTGCTCTCGTTGATCATTATTGCCTTTTAAATCACCCCGACTTGAATCCACCGTATGCTAGCTGCACGGTTTTACACACCCCGCCACCTCAGCACGTGAAATCAACCACGAAAAAACAATCCAGCTCGGTTTTTTTTTTGTTTACTACCCAAGTTGGAACGTTTTTAGCGCTCACAATATTTACTGAAGGGAAGCACCAGCGACACAACGCTGCCGTGAGGTGGGTGGTGTTGTCTGCAATCATCCACCGAGCCACCGTTTATTTACAACCAGCCCAATTTAGGGAATTAAAACAAAAAGAAAAACAAGCCACGAAATAGAGCGTGAAATATAGTTATGATTTCCTAATCCGCAGAAGGAACTAGCATAGCTTGAATAACCAGGAGCCAGTGACTGTGACATCTTGGGGGTGTGTTGCCTGATACAAAAGCTGCCTGTTTTTAGATGGCTGTCTGTGCACCGACCGATCTGAACAGACCTGAAGCCTAAAATACACTAATTTAAACATCCATATTGTATGGAACGGCATATGCACATTTGGATGCAGCTTATTAAAGCAAGAAGCAACTAATTGTAGTATTTCTAATGCAATTTGTCTGAAATCTGTATATTCCTTTACTATTGAGATGGCTGTCTATGCAACAGCAGATCTGAACAGAACCTAAAATACACTAATTTAAAGATCCATGTTGTGTGGAAAGGCATATTCACATTTTGATACAGCTTATTATAGCAAGAAGTAACTAATTATAATAGTATTTTTAATGCTGATTGTCTTAACCTGTTTATTTCTTTACTATTGAGATAGCTGTCTGTGCAACGACCGATCTGAACAGACCTGAAATCTAAAATACACTAATTTAAAGATCCATGTTTTGTGGAAAGGCATGCACATTTGAATGTAGCTTAATAATGCAAACAGCAACTAATTATAGTAGTATTTTTTAATGCTGTTTGTCTAAAACGTACATATTTCTTTACTATTGAGATGTCTGTCTGTAATGAACAGAACAAATGTCAACCTGAAAACTAAAATACACTAATTTAAAGATCCACGTTGCATGGAAAGGCATTTGTACATTTGGATGTAGCGTATTAAAGCAAAAAGCAACTAATTACAGTAGTATTTTTAATGCTAATTGTGTGAAACGTGTATATTTCTTTACTATTGAGATGTCTGTCTGTGCAGCCACCAATCTGAACAGACCTGAAACCTAAAAAACACTAATTTAAACATCCATGTTGTGTGGAAAGGCATTTACATATTTGGATGCAGCTTATTAAAGCAAGAAGTAACTAATTATAGTAGTATTTTTAATGCTGATTGTGTGAAACGTGTATATTTCTTTACCATTGAGATGACTGTCTATGCAACAGCAGGTCTGAACTGAACCTAAAATCTAAAATACACTAGTTTAAAGATCCTTGTTGTATGGAAAGGCATATGCACATTTGGATGTAGCTTATTAAAGCAAGTAGCAACCAATTCTAGTAGTAGTTTTAATGCTAATTGTCTGAAACCTATTTTTTCTTTATTACTATTGATATTAAATTGTTATACTACATGTGAATACAGTGCAATAAACCGCTAAAGATGCAGAATTGATCTATTATTTACTTACTGTTCTATAAACAGCAGCATCAAATGCAAAATGTGTTTCATGTTACCAGAAGGTAGCCATTTTTTATTCCTTTTGTTACTGTGTTTACCAAATATAGTAATTTTTCCAGTGTTGTGAAAATATAGCGTTAATTTTGTGATCATAAAGAGAGGAGTTTGACTTTCAGCTACTGAACACTACTTAGGATTACACCATAATTACTCTCAAGAGGAAGCAGCTTATGTCAACAAAACACTGGAAAATATGCCCCGATCACTCGCTGATTATTTCATCACCTAAGTGATCTAAAGAAGCTGAACGGTTTAGATGGGAACAATGAAAAACACATAGTCCTCCTGTCTTATTTTATGTGCAGTTATTTTCTGCGACGTAGGATCCGATTATCTTCCAGATACTTGGAGGTGAAAGTTAACAGTTGCCAACTAATATTGGTCTCTTTTCTATAGTTAGATCCCCCACATTGTGTGGAGACTTTTTTGAAGCATCCGTCTGTGTTTTTTTTTTACCTCATTCTTGCAGTTTTACATAACCTCATTTTAAGATACTCTGGAAGACAAAGGGTTTTGCATATTATTCATTTGGTTAAAACAAAAAGCAACACTTGAGTCATTTCACTCATCAACGCACCCTAAACCAGAGATAACAATAAAATTGTAAGTGCTTGGGGCTGAATGACAAAAAGACAATACTTCCAGACCTCCATGACACATCATGTTTTGACATTAGTAATCCAACAGTAGTTACTATCCATTGATGATTAAATGTCTGTTTGCTATAATTACAAGTGCTTTAGCAATGATCTTAATAACTTCATGTGTATCCAAAGCTCAACAGCAATTTAAGCATTTGAGGGGAACTAAGCTTCAATTTATGTTCTCATCAATCCCTCAAGAGTTATAAGTAATTATTTTGTATAATATAGTAACACGTGTTTGTTCTGGTGCAACATTCATTTAAAGTAGTTGTTAGTTAATCCACTTCATATTTTTTACACACTATAATGAGACATTCTAAAAAACGAAAGTGTTATTCATAGCCCTAGCTGTTCAGAAACTACAGCTTTCTATGACTAGAACTTATTGTTGAGGTGTTTCAGGTGTAAATATGGTGACGGTCTTTGTTGCCGTTTTGTAGTTAATTGTACGTGGAGGGATTAGCAGGCTTTTCGTTAATCAGATTCACCCGCTTTGCTGAACACGTTCTTGGGGTCATTCTCGGTAGGTATCGTTTTTGTGACCGTAATGAGTTTGTGCTATTATCTCAGCGCTCTACTGGCGACCGAGGAGGCATCAGATGGTGATTTGGCTGAGAATGAATGAAGACCTCCTGCAGCGTGAAAGGTTGTGAGAATACAGAGTGGACGAATAATTGATGTTGCAGTACAATGATGATGTTTCTTGCATTGCGTTGTGGGTACTCTGGCATTTTTTTTGTGTGTGTGTGGTTACCCAAAAATGGTTTTTCAGGAGGTTCAATCTGCCAATTTAGATTATTTTACACCGATCAAACAACCTACATGACAGTGACTGACATTGGATGCCAAATTTGCATAACAGACAGGGCATTAACCCTCATGTCATCCTCCGGGTCAAATTGACCCGTTGTAAAGTTTGAAAATGTGGGAAAAATGCATATTTTCACAGTGAAACTTCTGATGTCCATATTTTCAACATTTTCGGGACATTTTTGAACATTTTTTGGTGGGAAAAAAAGAAATGTTAAAAATGTTTCTTAAGAATATTCACAAAAAATCAACCAAAATCCAGTGAATTTCACTAGATTTTGGTTGATTTTTATGTGAATGTTCTTAAAGAAAATATGAGAAATTTTACTTTTATTTATTTTTTTAATATATATATATATATATATATATATATATATATATATATATATATATATATATATATATATATATATATATATATATATATATATATATATATATGTGTGTGTGTGTGTGTGTATATATATGTATGTGTATATGTATATTTACTGATATATATGTAATCACTTTAGATATTTTTAGGATTTTTTTGGAAGATTTTTACTTATTTTTTGAAAATATTTACAAGAATTTTCTTGGGGGATTTTCTTTTTTCTTTTTTTTTTTTTCCAAATTAAATTTTGAAGGGAAACTGTCAAGGAATTATTGGAATTTTCTTCCTGAAGGTTTTGCAAATTTTCGGAAATTTGGGGAATTTTTTTGTTGAATTTTTGGATTTTTTTCAGACAAGGAAACAAGATTTTTTGGTGCCTGTAAATGAAGACAACAGGAGGGTTAATTTGACGGCTTTTTTCAACTCTGACTTCAGCAACACAGGCAGGTCTTGATTCTCTCTAGAAAAAATTAGTTGTTTTATCTAGTAAAGCAGTCAGTGTATATAGTTTCATTTACTTTCGTGTACAAATGCTGTAGTAATAAGATGTACACACTCACTGATTGATCAGAAAACACCTGTTCAGTGTAACGCAGCGCAACACAAAAGCAGTATAATAACCACCGGCGTTCTGCTTTTGTTCAACCCGCCACTTAGGATGTTTAGTCCTGGACATCTGTATGGCTCATCCTGTGTGTTCTAGTCAAAGAAACATGTCAAACGGCACATGGATGAACTCACACCGCTTTGACAAAGGTAGCATTTATTACAGCGCCGTTGTAAAGTCTTGCATTATGTTGTTGTAATGTGTTTAAATGCATTGCCAAGGGTTTTCCTGTCTCAGAAATGGCCTTTTGAAGGTGATTATGCAGGACAGCAAGCATGATAGAGTAAAGGTAATGGTCTGTGTTACGTTATTTGATAGAAAACTATACGTTTTCTTGTAATTTGATCAACAAAACCCAATTATTACAGCTGGTGTTTTTGAATTGCTAGGATCCTACAACAACATGTTCCTCCACACAGGAAAATCCCTGATTGGTTTTGTTATGAGACACTCTTTTAAAAAAAAATATGTGAACATTTGAAATGCACATCTTACTTATAGGTATCAGGCACATGAGCTCTAACTTTCTGAAGCTAACATTCTGACATTTGCGTACTTTATCTTGCTCTGGCAGTTTTAGTAGCTATTGTGTTTTACAGTGATAATACCGTGTATAAACTAAATAATGTCATCATCAAATCTCCATGCACACCACATGTACAGAGCGGCCAAATATTGGTTGACCTTTACCTTCAAGACTGTCAGTTTCACAAGCCAGTTGGCAAGTCTTTGTATATGAAATCATGACTAAATATGACCCATTGTCCTCCAAGAGTCCTATATTTTTGTGAGAACCGGCTTTGGATATTCTAATTTCCTCCCTTCTCGTCGTTTCTCGCTGAGTTTACTTGACTGACTCATTTTGATCTTGTTTTTGCCGCTTCTCTATGAGCTTTTCCTTTCACTATTACCTCCTTCATCTCAGACAACAGGTTTCTTTTTGCTGCTTGTCCACGTGGCCCGTGCACGCTTTCTCACATGTCGTAGCGCCGTCTTGTCATTTGGTGGTTGCGACTTTTGGGAGAAACCGTAAACATGTTAAACAGCTGCTTGGGTGCGACCCCGCCGTGTATTGATTCGTGTTTGTCAGTAATACGATGGACTGAGATGCTGTGCAATTTTTGTGTTGCGGTGCTGAATGGAGTAATTCACCGGGTACTTACTTTTTCGACAGATAAACTGTCAATTATAAGTTAAAGTCCAAAATATTTACCGTTACATCTTCACGTATAACAGGGGTGTCCAACATGCAGCCCACGTGCCAAAAGCCGCCCTCCAGAGGGTGTAAAAATTCCAGAGAAGACATTAACTGCAGATTGTAAATTGGTAAAACTATAAATTTAAAATCATTTCTAGACAATGACAAGTTGTTTTCATTATGAAGTAAAATACTAGATTGTTCACTGTTCTTTTGTGGTTTTGCATCTCATTTTTGTAATATTTTGTCTTGTTTTTGTTCTTTTTTTTGTCAAATTTTTGTCTTACTTTTGTTGCTTGTCTCATGCTTTTGTTGTTTTGTTTCTCATTTTTGTAGTTTTGTTTTTTTTGTCTCGTTTGCATTGTTTGTCTACTTTGTCTATTTTTACTTTATTCGTTATTTTGTCCATTTATGTTTTTTATGTCTTGCTTTTGTTTGTCTATTTTGTGGTTTTGTTCCTCGCTTTTGTCATTTTTCGTCTCATTTGTCTCTTTTATGTAACCTTTTTGTCTTATTTGTGTCAATTTTTTTGTCCCTCTTGTTTTTGTTGTTTTTTTTTTTGTCTGACTTTTGTCGTTATGATCATAAAGTAAAATACCAGATTGTGAATTGGAATTTTGAGAGCATTTTACTTGTCCTCTTAACATTCTAATAATAGTTATGACATTCACCGTGGGAAGGATTTGATCAGTTGAAAAAAATATTATCCTCTCTGCCTATCTTGGCGATGTTAAATGGCAGCATTCATCCTCTGATCACACCTGGAAACATTGACTGACAAGCCTGGATTCACAAAAACACACACAAAAAAGTCTGATTTTCCTCCCATTTTTGCCAGATCATGAAAATCTGACGAGGGGAGGATCTGCAGTCACATCAGTTTTACAGTCGAGGAAAAGCAGAGAGGGAGGAGAGCTTAAAAGCAGCGCATGCGAAGAAAATCAGCCACAAGAGGCCAATAATGGACAGTTTGATTCGGAGTGTATACCATTAACGCGGTCTTTACGACCTAATGTCCGGCCACGCTTGCAGATTCTGCTAAATTATTTTTAAACCTGTCCAAGATTTCCTAGCTTGGCGTATGTGTGGCTGGGGACTCGTACTGTGGCTTCTATACGCTCCAGCCTTTCCAGACGGACTATAAGCCTCTTAGAGAACAGGGAATGACCAAGGTGCTGTAATGCAGGAACAATTATGTAAGGACATACTGTATTCCCTCCCTGAGATTTGGTTTTAGTTGTCATAAAATGGAGAACTTGTTTTCTTTACAACGCACCGATTGTCGTGTTTTTATAATTCTTTGCGTCTTTTAAGAAACTGATAGAGTAGTGTTTCTCACTTTTTTGTCGTGTTCTGTTTCCTTTTTGTCTCGCTTGTGCTTTTTGTCTTGTTTTCATCATTTTGTGTTTTGCTTTATTCATTGTTTTGTCTATCGTTTGTGTTGTTTTGTGTGTCCTTTTGTTTCTCGCTTTTGTCGTTTTTGGTCTTGTTTGTGTAATTTTTGTCTCGCTTTTGTCGTTTGTCCATTTTTTGTCGCTTTGTAACTTTTTTGTCATTTTTTTGTCTCAGTTTTGTTTCGTGTCATTTGTCTCATTTTTTGTCATTTTGTGATTTTGTAAAGTGTAAAATATGGTCTAGAAATTTTAAATAATTTCTAGACCATGACAAGTTGTTTTGATCATAAAGACAGTACTAGATTGCTTACTGTTGAAATTTGGGGCCCATTTTTGTAATATTTTGTCTCGTTTTTGTCGGACTTTTGTTATTGTCTCATATTTTTGTCGTTTTGTTTGTTGGTTTTGTCATTTTTGGTCTAGTTTGTGTAATTTTTGTCTTTTGTTTGTCCATTTTTTTGTCGCTTTGAAACTTTTTTGTCAAATTTATTGTCTTATTTTGTGATTTTTGTAGTTTGTCTCATGTTTTTGGCATTTTGTTTCTCGCTTTTGTCATTTTTCATCTCGTTTGTGTCATTTATGTAATATTTTTTGTCTCATTTGTATCCATTTTTTGTCCCTTTGTCACTTTTTAATGTAATTTTTTCTCTTTTTTGTTTTACTTTGTCATTTGTCTCATTTTTGTAATATTTTCTCTTGTTTTTTTGTCTGACGTCGTTTTGTGTCTCATGTTTTTGTTGTTGTGTTTCTTTTTTGTCATTTTGTGTTTCCTTTTTGTCCGTATTGAAAGCTTTCAGAGTGTTAAGTAATCTAAGAAAAGGAAAATAAGAGGTGGCGACGTAGAGGAGTGACCTTCACAACGAGGCAGAGGTGGCGGTGTGTAAATGAAGATCAGCGGGATGGCAAAGGAAGTCAATTTAGCCATTGTTCTGTCTAAAATGGTTGGATAAGAAACGATTCTTTCAGCGCGAGCATCAACCTGCTGGATCTTCAGGCTCTTTTAAAACACTGGGGACATCTTCATGGCTTCTTCATCCACCAGACCTTTCTCATAGGAGTCTTATACTGGCTTGCAGTGGTATATTTATATTTATTTGGTATATTTTGTCTACTTTAAGTCATCAAACAGCAACACAACTGCATCTCTAGCAAAACCAGTTTACTCATTTAACGGTCTGGAAGCAGTTCCTCTTTTTTTTGTTTTGAGTGATCTAACCGGGCCTGTATCTTCAGGGAAACCCCCCGAAACGGTCGTAGTCCTTATTTTACTCTCTCCTCGTCAGCAGAGTGAAAGCGCCTGTTTAGTGTTGTTTAAATCGCCTTTAACCCTCTTGTTACCCTCATTTACGGCACCAAAAAACATTGTTCCCTTGTCTGAAAAAAATCCAAAAGTTCAGCAAAAAATTCCTCAAATTTATAAAAAAAAATTGCAAAATCTTCAAGAAGAAAATTCCTTGAAAGCTTCCCTTAAAACTTTTAATTTTAAAAAACAAATCCCCAAATTTGGCAAGAAATAAAAAAAAAATGAATAAAAATCTTCCAAAAAAATCTTAAAAATATCTAAAGTGATTCCATATATATATCAGTAAAAGTTCAAATATGTTCTTAAAGAAGCATTTTTTTCACATTTCTTCCACCAAAAAATGTTAAGAAATTTCCCCAAAATGTTGAAAATGTGGAAGTTTTCACTGTAAAAATATATATATTTTTCCACATTTTCAAACTTTAAAACGGTCAATTTGACCCGCAGGACAACACGAGGGTTAATGGTTATCGAGGGCAGCGTAGCTCTTCTATCCTTGTAAGCTGAAGGTACATCAGCCCAGAAGGTGGACTGAAAAAGTTGTAATGAGTGGAAAAAAGGCAGAAATCATCTCAGTTTCACTTCGACTTGTCGGCTACATTTATTGTGTTGAGCGCCAGTGCTGCTTCTCATGATGTGAAATGCCTCCGGCCAGGCCAGAGCCTATCTGCAGTCGGCCCTACCAGCCGAGGATCTGCGTCTTGCAGAGGCCCAGCGAGTGTTGGTGTGAAGAGGGTGGAGCCTCATGATTACACAACATGTGCCAGCCTTTGCCAGCAGCTGAATGTGTACAGAGCGTTGTTTTTGTCCGGTGCGTCTAGTGCGGCATCTCGGCATGTAACGGCCAGATAATCCACCGTGTTCTTTTAAAGACCCACGAACTGAGAGCCCGCAACCTTCCTGCAGGACTTCAAATGTGTGATGTCGACACAGGCGTTGGGTTGTAGAATTACAGCGTATATCAGGGGTGTCCAACATGCGGCCCACAGGCCAAAAGCGGTCCTCCAGAGGGTCCAATCCGACCCTCAAAGTGTAAAAATTCCAGAGAAGACATTAACTGCAGATTGTAAATTAGTAAAATTATTAATTTAAAATCATTTCTAGACCATGACAAGTTGTTTTGATCAGAAAGTAAAATACTAGATTGCTCTTTTGTCATTTTGTGTATCATTTTTGTAATATTTTGGTCTTGCTTTTGTTGTTTTTTGTCAGATTTTTTGTCATTTTGTTGTTTACTTTTTGTCGCGCTTGTGTTTTTTGTCTCATTTTTCTCATTTTGTGTGTCGCTTTATTCATTGTTTTGTGCATCGTTTGTGTCATCTTGTGTTTTTTTGTCTCGCTTGTGTTAGTGTACTTTTTTATCAGGAGTTGTGATTATTTATAGGTTATTATGCTGTGATTTTACTGGTCAGATTGGGCTGAATGTGGAACCTGGACTAAACTGGACTTAAAAATACTCCCGTATAATTGTCTGTCAATAAACTAATCGATTAATACAGCAGCTACTTCAGTAACACCTCTAAATCTGTCGTTATTTCCACATTCCTCATGCACAAGAAGAAAGAAAACGCCTGGAGGCAAAAACCAACTCATTTGCCCCAACCATTTCCAGTAGCAGTTTTGATGTATTTCTGTAGTCGGCACTGCATCTGAACCAGCATCAATAACCTAATATTGATTCATTTTGAAAAGCGAGGCTGCCTGTGTGGCTAAAGGACACAATCCCAGTGACAGATAGAGTCTTTACCTTCTTTCTGTCATTTTACAGCACACACTTTTTATACTTAAGAGCTTAGGAGGAATTTATAGCAGACGACTCTTCAATAAGCCAACACTTAATGACACATTACAGAATGCAGACATGCAGTTTAAGTGCACTCAGTGTTTTATTGTGACTTCAGATTAGCTGTTGGTTTTTGTTCTGATGAGGCATCTGATGCTAGTAAACACTAACCTACCCAGAGCAGCACGTACCTGGTTAAAATATACAGAAAATAAATTATTTTGAAGCCGCTACCATAGCCTGGGCTATGAAACGATAGCGATCAGTAGTAGCTTTATAGTTTCCCTTAAATGCGTTACATCAGGGGTGTCCAACATGAGGCCAAAAGCGGCCCTCCAGAGGGTCCAATCCGGCCCTCAAAGTGTAAAAATTTCAGAGAAGAGATTAACTGCAGATTGTAAATTAGTAAAACTATAAATTTATAATAATTTCTAGACCATAACAAGTTGTTTTGATCAGAAAGTAAAATACTAGATTGCTCATTTGTCATTTTGTGTATCATTTTTGTAGTATTTTGTCTTGGTTTTGTTGTTTTTTGTCAGATTTTTGTCATTCGTCTCATTTTTTGTCATTTTGTGTTTTGCTTTATTCGATGTTTTGTTATTTAGTGTTTTTTTTTGTCTCGCTTGTGTTGTCTATTTTTGTTTTGTTTTTGCTTTTGTCATTTTTGGTCTTGTCTGTCATTTGTGTAATTTTTTTGTCTTGTTTTTGCCATTTGTCTCATTTTTTGTTGTTTTGTGTCTCGTTTTTGTCATTTTGCATCTCATTTTTGTAACATTTTTTTCTTATTTTTCATCTTGTTTTTGTCTGACTTCTGTTGTTTTTATCATAAAGTAAAATCCTCTCTGGTTCAGTTCCAGGTGACTAAATGTTGTGTTTCTTTGTAGACACTCTGTGATGTGGAAGTTGTAATGTGGAAATGATGAACTGAGGCTGAATGTTGCTGAAATTTCACTTATTTTTCTTGATAAATTTCAGGTTGTTCATGATGTTTTGTTTTGAACATTTTCAGAATGTACTTTTTGGCACTAAAACAAAGGAAAACATGAGTAGTTGTGGTTATTTTTAGGTTATGCTGTGATTTTACTGGTCACTGGAGATCAAATTGGGTTGAATGTGGAACCTGAACTAAAATGAGTTTGACACCACTGTCGTAACATCTTGTTAGCTGCAGATGTACTTCGTTTTACAGTCGTGTAGGTGACTCCTTTGCCTTCAGGGGCTTTAAATGCTGCTTACAGCTTGTCCCATGTTGAAAGGAAAGGGGGACCGGGTGCTGTTTTAAAGGAGGGAAGTGCATCCAAAGGTGATTTTTATTTGTGCACTTGTGTAGAAAAAGACATGCTGTTTTGTTTTTTTTAAAATTCAGGGAGCAATAATGCAACAAAACAAGATGCAGTTTTGTTGAATATTTCCAGCTGTCTCTTCCAAGATTCTACTAATTCTGAATGAGATTTTCTCTCCTCCGTCTGCACCGCGGATATCAAAGTTTCCCCAACAGTCCTCCAGTGTTTGGTTCGGTCATGTGTGCGTTGGAAATAAGAACAAGACCCACGCCTAGGTCCTAACCTTTGCTCTAATCCCTCCCTCGTTCCCTCCCCTCCACCTTTTAACCCATAATCAGCAGTGAAGGCCTCATTGTTCTCGTCCTCTGCTTGGGTATCTGATCATTAACCTACATTCAGAGCGGTGGCGTTGGCCTTCTTAAGGCTTTCAGACGCTCTCGGACCGGTTCGATGGGCGTGTCTGGAGGAGTCTGGAGCGAGTGGTTAACCCTTTTCATGCCTCTCGTGTGCAAATATCGAATTGTTTTATGAGGCTTTTGATTTGAGCGCTGTTGCTGTTTTTTATGGAAGGTTTTAATCGATGGACGAGGCACTCAGTCTTATGTAAGAATACTTATTTAGGACGTTTACGCTATTCCTGGAGTGTGAGACGGCTTATTGTTTGGATAAATGTGGTGTAGGTGATACAGAAAATTAACTTTATTGTTTACTTGTATGACAGGTTATACCAGGTGTGTCCAGCATGCGGCCCACGGGCCAAAAGCGGCCCATTAACTGCAGATTTCAAATTAGTAAAACTATAAATTTAAAATAATTTCTAGACCATGACAAGTTGTTTGGATCATAAAGTAAAATACTAGATTGTTCATTGTTCTTTTGTTGTTTTGTCTCATTTTTTGAATATTTTGTGTTGTTTTTTTGTCTGACTTGTGTCATTTATCTCATGTTTTTGTCATTTTGTTTCTCACTTTTGTTGTTTTGTGTTTCCTTTTGTCTCGCTTGTGTTGTTTGTCGATTTATTTTTTTTCATTTAGTTTCTCGCTTTTGTCCTTTTTTGTCATATTTTTATCGTTTGTCCATTTTTTTTTTTTGCTTTGTAACTTCTGTTGAAGTTTTTGTCCCGTTTTTGTTTTGTTTCGTGTCCATTGCCTCATTTTTTGTTGTTTTGTGTTTCATTTTTACTAATATTTTGTCTTGTTTTTGTTGTATTTTGTAGTTTTTTTTGTCTGACTTTTGTTGTTTTTTTGTCTTTTATTTGTCTGACCTTTGTAGCTTGTCTCATGCTTTTGTTGACCTATTTCTCATTTTTGTTGTGTTGTCTTTCTTTTTTGTCTTGCTTGCATTGTTTGTCTATTTTTTGTCGCTTTGTTTCTCCCTTTGTCATTTTGTGTCTCTTTTTTGGAATATTTAGTCTTTTTCGGTATTTGTCTGACAAAAATGTTTTTCGCACTAAAAGACAGGGAAACATTTGGAGCTGTCATTATTCATAGATTATTAGTCTCTGATTTTACTGGTCCGGCCCACTTCAGATCAAATTGGGCTGAATGTGAACTAAAATGACACTCCTGGATTTTACAGTCTAAATCAACATTTTGGCTGTTGTACCTGCAGGGTTAATTCAGACAGCTAAATGATGCAATTATAACCAGTTGGGGTGGCTGGCACACTGAAAATTCATCTGAAAATTTTGGCAGTGCTTGACTGGTACCTGTCTGAAGATTTGCTTATTATCACTGGCACTGGCAGCCCGAGGCTTTTCCCATGTGGAAGAGATTAAACCGGAGCTCTCCACCTCTTCCCAGTAACGTAGCCGGTTTATTTATGCAACCCAACAACGACTGGAACAACGGCCAGACACTCCGGTCGGAGGAGGAGAGTTTCGTCTGTCTGGGGTTAGGGTAGCCAGAGGTGAACGGACGCCTCCAGGCATCCGATGTCTTTCGCTGTTTGTTTGTCCGTGTCGAAATCCGCCTTTGGTTCAGACGACGCAGCAACTGGAGGAAAGAACTGGACTCACTTTGTAACAGGAATGCTTTGCTTTCAGATGAGTCAGGAGAATGACTGGTTTCAGGCAGAAATAAATGAGGCTCAGTTTTATTCATGTATTTTTTTTTAACAGATCTGCATGTTTCTAAGTTTAAAAAAGTGTCAAGTAGGTTGAGGAAGATTCAGGGGTGTCAAAGTCATTGCAGTTCAGGTTCCACATTCAACCCGATTTGATCTCCAGTGGACCGGAACAATAAAACCACAGCATAATAACTGATAAATATCCACAACTCCGAATGGTTCCTTTGTTTTAGTGCAAAAAGGTACATTCTGAAAATGTTCACATTTAAGGAATTATCTTATTATAAAAATCATGAACAACCTGAAATTTCTGAAGAAAAATAAGTGAAATTTTAGCAGTATTATGCTTCAGTTCATCATTTCCACATTACAACTTCCAGATCACAGAGTGTCTACAAAGGAACACAACATTTAGTCACCTGGAACTGAACCATAGAGGATTTTACTGTATGATCAAAATGACAAAACAAGACAAAATATTATAAGACAAAATTTACAAAAAAGACGCAAAACAACAAAATATGAGGCAAATGACATGAAACAAAACAAAAAAGATACAAAAAATTATACAAAACTGTTTTAAAGCGACAAAAAAAATGGATAAATGACAAAAACGAGACAAAAATGAGACCAAATAGGACAAAAGCAAGAAACAGAACGACAAAAGAGTAGACTAACAACACAAGCGAGACAAAAAAACACAAAGCGACACAAACGATAAACAAAACAATGAATAAAGCGACACATGACAAAAACAAGACAAAATATTACAAAAATGAGACACAAAATATAAGTAAGCAATCTAGTATTTTACTTTGTGATCAAAACAACTTGTCATGGTCTAGAAATTATTTTAAATTTATAGTTTTACGAATTTACAATCTGCAGTTAATGTCTTCTCCTGAATTTTTACACTTAGAGGGCCGGATTGGACCCTCTGGAGGACCGCTTTTGGCCCGCGGGCCTTTACCTTTCTTGATTTTGCAACTGGCCATGTTGTGATTACAATAGTATTTTGAGTAACTGTTGAGCTCTAAGGACGTGGTTTTAAAAAAAGGGTCAATTGGGAAAATTAATATTTGATCGTGAAACAAAGTAGCGCCAACAGCTGTCAGCGTCGCAAGTTTTGGCGTGGGTCTGGGAGGCTGAATGATGGACAGGAGTCGCATGATGTCACTTTCAGTAATTGAAATGAAATGTAGGTCAAGCTTAAAACAACGAATAACCACGATAACAACAGCCTTGTAGTGACGGCAGGGATTTTACCAAACAACTCGGTCACAGAGTCATTGTGGAGCATCCAGAAAAAGTTGTGTGTAGCTACAGTTAGCCTACAGAGAAGCCTACTGAGGCTATGGCTACAATGATTAATTAGTAGCTCATTTTCTCACTGAATTGTTTTGTCTATTAAGGGAAAGAAAATCCTGACAATAACTCAGAAAGTTCAAGATGACAGCTTCAGATGTCTTGTAGTTTAACACGGTTTAAAACAGAATCTGATGCAAGCTGTGCAAAAGATTATAAATAGTATGAAGATTATCAACATGGATGCCTAATAATTCCCTGCTGGCATCAAATAATGGATCAGGTCACAATGCCACATGTTTATATGTTATTGATGCAACTGACAGCTGTTATTTTCAACAGTTTTCTTGCAGGTTCGTTCCTGAAATAAATCTTTTGCTTCATAAAATCAAGAGTATAGCAAAGAATATAGCATAATTGCAAATTTTAGATTTGATAATTTTTTGCTATTTTTTTTGGTAAAATGTAGGAAAAAAATATAGGAAAAACTTTTTTATTTCTAGTACTTCTTTTACATATATAATAATTTTATTTTTATATATAGATATATAGATATAGATATATAATTTATTTTTTGCTATTTTTTTTCTATATTTGGGTCTTACGGGGTTAAAATTGCTTGCTGAGTCTAACGAACAACAACAAACCTAAAATTTCAAATTGTAAACATACAGTCACTGAATGTTCAGTATGATTAAAAAAAAACATAATAATTTATTGCACTGAAAATAATTTATTACCGTCCTCCTGTCTTTTGAATTGAAGGGTTGGTTTGTTTTCAGGTGATAGAATAATTGGATTGGACGTTTCTAGGCCACATTACAGATTTTGCATATGGAATGTGAGGTATGCTGCTGCCGTGCATTTTGGTTTTCAATACAAACATATGTACTGCCAGCCTGTGTGTGCATACGTGTGATCCTGTTGAAGATGGCTGGGTATTGTTTCCTCTCCTGTAGTCTCCATAATCGGGCCTTTGCGCCTGGCTTTGTCCTGCTACTCATTAGGGAGTCGGAGGAGGAGGAGGAGGAGGAGACGAGGGCTGGGAGTGGATGTGCAGCTGAGAAAGACCTCCCCCATCATTGCCCTGACGGCATACAGGACCACGAGCACGTGACTAGCTGTTTACCGTTGCAGCGAGCGTCGTGCATCTCCTTGCAAATTTGCCTGCCTCCTATTGTGGGGGAAACTGACTGTAGAATTTAAACGGTCTTGCTGATATTTCTGCCGCTGTTTTAAACCAAACGACGCCTTCCAGAGCCTGTTCTTCACTGCGTTCCTTTGTGTGTGCAGCTGTAAGTGCAGCCACATGGGAGACCAGGGGGAAAATCACATGTATTTTCCACATGGTGTGTGTGAGACTCACAGCAGGCAGTACTGTGTGAGCTGTAGTGGAGTAGTGTTTCTGCTGCTGCTAGTGGCGGCGTACTCTGCTGCTGTGTGTCAGCCTCGCTGCTATTCTTAGCCCTCTTCCCTCCCTGTCCCATCCTGCAGTCAGTGGATCAGGTTACTGTACTGTGTGCTCCTCATCCATCCCCGTTTTAACACACCCCACCACCCTACCACTCCTCAGACCCACAAACCGCTGCACTCACGCAACGACACACACCAGCAGCCGCTCTGCTGTCAGGGCCAACATGCTCCAGCACTACAGGGAAATGGTTGTTATTGTTGTTAGTCGGTGGAGTTAGAACGCAGGAACACCGGGTTATAAATAAATACAGAGACATCTGCTTCTCAGAAGGACCAGCAGTGCAGCCAGCATGCTTAACCCTGTAAAACCCACTGCAGCATTATTTTTTTTTTTTATTTTTTATATATATATATATATATATATATATATATATATATATATATATATATATATATATATATATATATATATATATAAACATTTTTATTTTTTTTCTATATTTGGGTTCATATATGTAATTTGTTTCCTATATTTGGGTCTTACGGGGTTAACTTGGAATTTCACCGACTTAGTTCAGCTGCTGCAGATAGATATTTACAATTCTGAGTTTTTATCAAAACTTCTTGTCATGTCCAAGCAAAACAAAGATAGCTTCGAAACGGTGTCATTTTGTTAAGTCGTATAATCTGATAAGAAAGTTGAGCTCCAGCCGAGTGGCGAGTTCTCTGCTGATCCACTGAGTTTTACAATAATGTTGCAAACAGAGCCTTGCATCTAATGTTAGAAGGATTTAAAAGGCTTAATGATTCCGACTGCACAAATCATTATTATCATTACTGATTTATCAGTCTGCAGATTCTTCTAAAATGTTCGAAAACAGCAAAAAAAATCTTTCTAAAGCAAACTGTGACATTTTGAAATCCCTTTTTGTTCAACAAACACTTTTAAAACCAAAGATACTACATTTACAGTCACATAAGACGGAGAGAAAATCCTCATATAAGGAACTGAAATTAAGGAAATAAGGGGAATTTTTAAAATTTTTAAAATTACATTGATTATCCAAATAGTTTCAAAACACTATTAATTGACTGATTGTTTCAGCTCTACTGTTCATCTGCAGTTATTTTGATAGTGAATAAATTGCTTCAGCTGTTTTATTAGGCAGAAGTGCCAACCACACTCAGAGATTTTCATCTAATTTATTTTTGCTTTTCACTTTGTACTGTTGTTCACAATTCTAATTTACTTTTTTTGGCTGTTTTTCTGACGTTTTATGAACAAAATGTTTATTCTATTAGCAGAGAAGATAATTAGCAGATGAATGAATAATGGCAGTGCAGTCATTAGTGTATTTGGTTGTCTCTTTTCCTTGGCAGCTGAATTATTTACCACATTGCTTATGTTGGAACCGAGGAAACCAGGCTTCCTAGTGTCTCTGGTGTCACATCTCTCTGTCGTGGTTCATCTCTCCACCTTTTTCCAGCTGTGATTCTGCAGTTTGATGGCCTGTTTCAGTGATATTAAGTAGGTTAGGTAATTGTTGCTTTCACTGTACCAGATCCCATGCCGAGCTAATCTCAGCTTTAGTCTCTGTAAACTGTAGTAGTCATCGAGGCAGGGTTTGATGCAGACTTGAAACAGCCCAAGGTTAATGGCAGAGCTCGCAGGGGCTTTTGCAGCCCTGAGCTGCTCATGAAACGCAGCGAATGCCCAAATACCTCTGTAATTATAGTCACACCCTCCTCGCCTCGTCGCTGGGCCAGATTGGAGTCCTGTCAGCGTTTGTTTTCTGGTCTGCTCCCGGCCTGTCCATACCGCTTTAATACCCCCGATACACCAGCCTCTTTACACCGACGTGTTCGCTGTGGGCAGCTCAATTCTCCCTTTCAGTGGCCTGAATGACAATGCTGCTGCATGCGGACGATCTGCTGACTAATGACGGACCTCGCACTGGCCTCGGCGGCGCAGCAGGGCCGGAAAAATGATACCTGTCAACGCCGTGCTATTACCGGGGATAAGAAAAGGTTGTAGAAGTATCCAAAGAAACTAAATGTTGTTGTTTTTTTAACTCTGTAAGACCCAAATATAGACCAAAAAAATTTTTTTAAATAGAATAAAACAAAGCAAATATGTGTGTGTGTGTGTATAAACCATTGATAAGTTATTATGTAACCATAACGAAGGTGACACGCCTTCACATCTCAAAAATCAGGTTAAACAGCAGTTTGACAGTAGGGTATGTTTAAAAGGTCAACAGCAGCTTCCTTTCTCACTGTGCAGCAGCGTAGTAGCTATGTTTGTACCTCTGTGTCGTAGTGCTTTAGCTGATTAAACTTGCTAGACTTGTGGCTTTTACATAAATCCTCGACACGCCACACAGGTGGTCCCGTGTGAAGGTAATGCTGTTTGCCGTGCATCTGGATGACATCGCTTCATTAAAGGCCTGCTTCTGCTACGATCCATTTAGCTCCAGCGGTGTGTTTTTAATTTAGTTTCACACGTGGGTACAGACTGATTGCAGAGTAACGATGCTGCAGTGAGTCAGCGGTGACTCTGCTGTTTATAGGAGTGGCAGGTTTGACTCGCGAGTCTGATAGTTATAAATAAAAATCCATTCAGCTTTGCTTTCTGTACATTTTCAGAGGTGTTGTTTACATCTCATGATTGATCGGCACAGCGAACCTCTGGCTAATCTTGCATGACAAGGTGGTGTAATGTTCAGCTCAGTCCCACAGGATTATTGTTTTGAAATCGCTGTGGTTGTTGGAGAAACCCAAATGGCAGGAAGGCTGCTGAAGTAGATGTAAACAGTAAATGTACACTGGCTGTTTCTGGAAACGCTGCAAGGAAGAATTGGTTTTTAATCGACTAATGATCACGATTTAGGCTTCCTCTAAATACGTGAACAAGATCACCTGAGATATTGGGATTTATAACGCATGTTCTGCCGCTAGAAAACATCCGCTTTAGTAAATATATGTATGCATGTTAAATAATGATTTTTTTTTTTTAAAAAACAAACAAAAAAACTGATGTTGTATTTTTGCATCATTGGGTTTTACAGGGTTAATGAGTGTTTTTTCTTTTACAAACATGAAAGCTAATCAGAATTACTTTCATCCCTACTAATCACAAAACTCTGACTAGTATCGGTTTAGCAACAGTTCTACAGCTAATTAAAGTTGCCGATTTGCACGTTTCCTGACAATTGTTGGCAATCTGCATTCATACAGGCCCACAGGAAAACTACAGAACCAGTGAGAATTGGGCCGAGCTCAGTCAACACTCATTTTCAAATCCTGATATTCCCATTGACAAAAAACTCACAGGTATAAACCCAGTGGACGATAGCTGTAGGTGGATGCTCATGATTTAAAAACCCTCCTTTTCAAGAGATTCTTGACATTTGATATTTCTAAATCAACAGCAGTCAGTACATATGTTGGTAGTTAACCTGCTAATTGTCCATTAGGGTTCCAAGTTTGGATTATTTTGATCGTCAGTTATTCTGTCAAATGTATTCTCAGTAAATCCATTAGTTGTTTGGTCTATAAAATGTCAGAATTGGACCAAAAAGTGATCGATTAGTCTTTTCCAATGTGCAAGACAACCTTTTTAGGTGTCTGATGTTGCCCACAGTGCACAGATGGAGCAAAGAAACCAAAAGATATTCAAATTTCAAAAGCTGTTGGAGTTTTGAATTTATCATCTGACTATCAAAATAAGTAATATTGGTTAATTGGATGATACTGTCTAGTTCAGAGATTATTTACTGTGTTGATTTTCACTGAAAAATGAACATTAAAGGCATGACTTACTAAGTTTCAGTTTTAAAAGCAATGTATTTATTTTTGAAGCCTTTAAGGATGGAAGTTGTTTCTGCAAGCATTCCCAGCCAGTGCAAACATGCTTTCTTTACCAACTGTGTGTCTTGCAGTTGAACAATGTTGATATCTTTATTTATTTGGAACATTATTTGGCTCTGATTGGATGAGGCCAGTAGGTTATCATCACGCCTGTTCTTTTCTTGTAAGTAAATGCTTGCTGTAGCATTTATTATTAGCTTGTACTGTGAATTCATATTGAGTAATTGGGGCTGCCCCGCTCATTTACCTACTAAGTAATCAGCGGCTCTCAGGTTCCTAAAGTGAACTTTTAGTGGGGCTTTTATCGGGTAAAGAGAGGCTATTTCTGCTGAATCAGATGACACACTGTGCGAGTGGGTAAAAAGGAAGTGGGGAAAGTTCATTTGAACTAATTCAGACGAGGGTCTTATGACTGAAAACTGTGAAACTCGTGACCAGATAACTGACACATGCCATGCCGGCTGTAGGCAGCTTCAGCTGAGCGTTGTGCTTCCTCCACAGTGCTGCGTGTGTTACTACGCCGTCACAAGCCACATTAGAGGTGGGCTCGGTTACGCTGATGAGTAGATCGTAGTGACAGCGTTTAAGGGGGACGTTTTCCTCTCAGAAGAGTCCCTAAGGCCGTGATTCATGCAGTTGTTTCCTGCCTGTTTTTTAAGGTCACCCTCGAGGTGGAATGGAAATTTCAATAAAAATCCCTGATTGCTTATCCGCTCAGAAAGCACAGCTGAGTTACACGTAGTGGCAATGCTACTTCATACGCCACCACTCCACTCCTCTCTGGGGTTTAGTGACTTTTCTTTTCTGCCAGGCGTTTACTGAAATGCCAGCCTGTAAACACGTCCTACCGGCGTTTAAAACTTTCTCTGTCTGGTGCAAACTCGCTCTGTTTACACCACGAATTACTGGGTCAGTCGTCCGTTCAGACGATGATGTGGCAGCGCTGAAATCCCTCTCATTGCTGTTGTGTTTTTCCGTCTCCAGGTGCATGATGAACCTACTGTGCTGTAGCAGTCTAAGCTAGTCAGGTGCCGCACCATGGCCAAACCTGGGAGCGACAGAGATGGAGCCATGGTGGATAAGCAGGCGGGGAAGAAGGTATGTTCAGTGTTTCCTCTACGATTCTTTTCAGCAGTGGCAGCAGGTTCTCTGGGAGTCGTGGTGGCGTAAACGAATGACACTTGACTGTAGATTTTACTTGTACAACGTATTTATTGAATGGCAAGTTGAAAATATCTTAATGTAAAAGTAAAAAAAACAATTTGAACAAGCTCATCTGAAAATGCAGTCAGCAGTTACATCATGGAGTGTAGATATTAGCTTAATGCTGTCAACAGTTTACTCACCTTAGCAACACTGAGTTGGCACCAGGCCCAATTAACTGAAGCTACCGATATGCTACCTAACGTTAGCTGGCCATCAATATTTTGTGAATCTCTATTTAATTTGTAAAATCTAGTGAGTTATCTTAAGCTAATAACTTTTCTCCGGTAAGTCGCTGCCCTATTTTCCAAGACGTCACTCCTCTGACTCTCTGACCTGCTGCCTGGATGCTGGACGTGACGTCACTTTCAAGGCTGCGCTCTCGCGACTAATTAACGTCGTATTAACCCCAAAGAGTAGATACTGAGCAAGGTAGTTATCTGTAGTTTACCTTAGTACTCGCGAGTACCCGACACAGCGCAGATTCAGCACGCAACATGCGGTGTGTTTCCAGCTGTGATCAGGTGTGTTTACCCGGAGCAGGCTGCAGCTCAGTTGCATAAAGTAGACTGGACTTCTACTTTATGCAAATTCAATGCGGCGTGTGGAGATCCCACGCATCTTGAAACTGTCCTCAAACATCTAAACTAGGCGTTGGTGACCTAAAACGAGGACAGATTCAGCTGCTGCACATATTATTTGAGGTGATTTTAAATTTATAGTTTTACTAATTTACAATCTGCAGTTAATGTCTTCTCTGGAATTTTTACACTTTGAAGACCGGATTGGACTCTCTGGAGGACCGCTTTTGGCCCGTGGGCCACATGTTGGACACACCTGGTCTAAACACACTCATCACCCCCTCTGCTAACATCTGGATGTTGTCCTCGCTGCACTTCTTCTCTGGACAGTTTGCATCGTAAACGTGTCTGCACTCCAGCAGACATGCGTGTTGATGCTGACATGTTAAACAAACATTGTGATTTTAGTTGATTGTATTTGATTAAACAGATGATTGTTGGTGCAGTTAATATTTTTAAGGGCCACTCTGAGTGTTTGTTTCTGTTGCTCTGCTCTGGTTTATCATAAAACACTGAGATGCTTCAGTCTGTGAGTTGTCATACTGGCTCCTTTTCTGCATTCATGAGATGGACCGTTTGTATCTGCTTTATATTTTTAAGGCAAAAAGTGCTTCACATCTTTGCTCTCCTCTGCTTTCGACACTTCGGCTTTGCACAGCTGGCACATTGCTTCACTGAGATCAAAGAAGCACCACGCTGCAGACGTTCTCCTCCTGCCAGAAATGTATTTTACTGCACCAAAGCGCAGCTCACTAAAAATAATGGTACTGAAAAAAAAAAGCTTTGTCTGCAGATCGGAGCGCTAAAACCCAGTAATAGAAAGACGCCGGGATAATACAGAAATTACTGCTGGAAACTGGAGACATCAAGATCTGTGTATTTCCTGGAGAATCAGATGGCTCCTTTATGCACACGTAAAGCTGATTTCAATCCAAACTGTAAAAACCAAAATCACATCCATGAAAGCAATTAGAAGCCGCGAGAGAGAGGGATGCAATTTAACATCTTGTGTCTTTTTGAAGTTGTGTTTATAGCTTTATTATCGCTCAGATTTTTGGCCAAAAGCGGTCCTCCAGAGGGTCCAATCCGGCCCTCAGTGTAAAAATTCCACAGAAGACATTAACTGCAGATTGTAAATTAGTAAAACTAAAAATTTAAAATAATTTCTGCACCATGACAAGTTATTTTGATCATAAAGTAAAATACTAGATTGTTCTTTTGTGTTTTATTTTTGTAATGTTGTGTCTTCTTTTTGTTGGTTTTTTTTTGTCTGAATTTGGTTGTCTCACATTTTTGTCATTTTATGTTTCCTTTTTGTCTCGCTTGTCATGTTTTTCTATTTTTTTGTCATTTTGTTTCTCGCTTTTGTCATTTTTTGTCGCTTTTTTGTTTCGTCGTTTGTCTCATTTTTTGGTTGTTTAGTGTCTCCTTTTTGTTGTTTTGTGTCTAATTTTTGTAATATTTTGTCTTGTTTTTGTTGTCTTTTTTGTCTGACTTTTGTCATTTTGATCCTCCAGTAAATCCTCTCTGGTTCAGTTCCAGATGTCTAAATGTTGTGTTCCTTTGTAGACACTTTGTGATCTGGAAGTTGTAATGTGGAAATGATAAACTGAGGCTGAATGTTGCTGAAATTAAATTTATTTTTGGATGTTGATGAAGTTTTGTAAAAAGAACACTCCTTTAATGTTGACATTATCAGAATGTACTTTTTTGCACTACAACAAAGGAACTATTAGGAGTTGTGGTTATTTTTAAGTTACTATGCTGTGATTTTACTGGTCCGACCCGCAGGAGATCAAACTGGGTTGAATGTGGAACTTGGACTAAGATGAGTTTGACACCGCTGACCTAAACAACATGCTGCAGACACTCTGTAGTGTAATCAGTGCTTTGTTGGGTTACTGCCAGGCTTTAGCTTGAAATCCTGCCTTCATGCCAAGTTCAACCCCTTTTTGTTGTCAAACTAGTTGGCTGTTCTTCATCACAGTTTATGTGTATTGTTGACATTCAGACGGCACTAACCCAGGCCTTTGCTATATTTAACATGTCTGGTTTTCTTTTTGTGCGTCTCCCAACAGAGCAAAGACAAGTTGTCCCCTTTCACCAAAACTCCGAAGCTGGACCGGAGTGAACTGCTGGGGAAGGAGGGGAAAGCAAAGTCTTCCATGAAGCGCAAGCTGTCCTTCACGACCAGCCCGCCCCGGACGGAGGAGCGGGATTCAGACACCGGTAAGGAGCGCTCCTCCTCCCTGCTCCTCCTGCTGGCTCGCTGCCATGTCCTCACGCTGCCCCCTGGTGGTCGGTTGTTGAAACATTTTCTTCAGGGACTTGTTTGGGTCCAAATCCAACCACGCTGGTGAAGCTGTGGCCCAGAGTGTGTTATGAGACTTAAGAAAAGCAGGAACACATTAATCTGGGGAAGTTATGCTGTGTTTGAATGTTAACTTTCTTATGATATTTAGAGCCCCAAAACCCTCTAAAATAAACAAAACCGAGTAACAATAGCAACAATTTACTGATTCTGTTTAGCTAGAGCCTGCTGTGTCTTATTCCTTTGTGTCATATTGCCTCAACTTTCCCCCCAAAACTATTTAAAAAATACATCAGTTAGCCACATTGGGTACTGGTTAACTTGTTTATTTCTATTATAAATGACACTGTGGCTTGTTTTGATTCAGTAATACTGCATAAGATTTGGCATTTTTCACTCATTTGTAAGAACGTGTGAAAAGATAGCAGATACATTTGAGACTGTGCAAGATAAAGACAGATTAGGAGACACTTTATTCATCCCTTTAGGTCAGGGGTGTCAAACTCATCTTAGTTCAGGTTCCACATTCAGCCCAGTTTGATTTTAAGCGAGTCAAATCAGTAAAATCGGAGTATAATGACCGATAAATAACCACAACTCCAGATGTTTCCTTTTGTTTTAGCGCAAAAAAGTTCGTTCTGAAAATGTTCACATTTAAGGAATTATCTGTTTACCAAACTTCATGTTTCAAGAACTTCAAATTTCTTACTAAAAATAAATTCAATTTCAGCAACATTCAGCCTCAGTTTATCATGTCCACATTACAACTTCCAGATCAGAGTGTCAACAAAGGAACACAACATTTAGTCATCTGCAACTGAACCAGAAAGGATTTACAGGAGGATCAAAACCACAAAAGTCAGACAAAAAACAACAGAAATAAAATAGTACAAAAATTAGATGCAAAATGACAAAAGCATGAAACAAAAACGAGAAATAAAGCAAAGCACAAAATGACAAAAATGTGGCAAAAAACACAAGCGAGACAAAAGGAAACACAAAACGACAAAAATAGAAACAGAGTGACCAAAAAAATGAGGCAAATAACAAAAGACAAAAAATTATGCAAAAAATTATAAAGTGACAAAAAAGAGACAAATGACACAAGACCAAAAATAAAAAAAGTGAGAAACACAATGACAAAAAATTAGACAAACAACACGTGAGACAAAAAACACAAAACAACACATAAAACAAGTCACAAAATGACAAAAATAAGACAAAATATTCCAAAAAATGAGACACAAAATGACAAAGAATGAGACAAATGACATGAAACAAAACAAAAAAGAGACCAAAAATTACACAATCAAGTTACAATGTGACAAAAAAAGAGACAAATGACACAAGACAATGACAAAAGTGAAACACAAAATGACAAAAATAAGACAAAAAACACAAGCGAGACAAAAAGGAAACACGGAACAACAGACACATGAGACAAACGACAAAAATCGGACAAAAAAAGACAAGCAACGACAAAAGTAAGACAAATATTACAAAAACGAGACACAAAACGACAAAAGACCAATCTAGTATTTTACTTTCTGATCAAAACAACTTGTCATGGTCTAGAAATGATTTTAAATTTATAGTTTTACTAATTTACAATCTGCAGTTAATGTCTTCTCTGGAATTTTTACACTTTGAGGACCAGATTGGACCCTCTGGAGGGCCACTTTTGGCCCGCGGGCCGCATGTTGGAAACCCCTGCTTTAGGGAAATTCAAGGCATCCAGAGGTCACATGTGTTACATTTAAAAAGAATAAGGAAAATAATGTGCTGGTCGAAGAAGTAAGGTGCAAACGGAAAAAACAGATGATGCTGTTGCAATTTTTTAAAAAAAGAAAAAAAAAAAGCTTTCCTGAACGCGTTATTCCATTGAGAAGGGTATCAAGAACTGTTCTGACAGTGTACAAGTTCCCAGTAATTGCCTTTGTGTTGGAGGTAAACAGTCGCTGCTTCACATTATAGACATCTCCAGCTTGTACAAACACTATTCCACTCCTGCTACTTAGCTAGACTGTGTTTAACTCTGTGTTTACACCAGATTTGAGAGCCTAAAACAGGTCGGCGTATCGTACAGCCGTAATTACAATAAATAAAGTTTATAGCCGACTTGAGGTCCTGCAGGTTTGCCTTCATCCCGTCCTTTCAGTGTGTGGTCCTGCCTCATTCCAATAGATCAGAACCCTCAATCAGTCCCTCCAGGATTTCATGGACGTTTTTCCAGATTGTTGTGGCCCTAAAATCCCTGAATTCACTGCAATTTTTCTAAAAAACTGTGATCTAAGTTACAACGTTTTATTTGTTGCGATGAAATTGTGGGAGACAGTGACAGTAGCTAAAAAGTTGCATTTTTTTCAGCTCTTAGAAATCATTTCAACATTTTAGTTGACAATATTTATTCCTCCAACCTTATTTACAAGAATTTTCTTGCCAAATTGGGGGATTTAAAAAAAAAAATACACTTTTAAGGGAAATTTTTAAAGAATTATTGGAATTTTCTTCCTGAAGGTTTTGCAAATTTTCAATAGTTTGGGGGATTTTTTTGCTGAATTTTTGGATTTTTTTTCAGACTAGGAAACAGTATTTTTTGGTGCCTGTAAATGAAGACAACAGGAGGGTTAAGGCACTAAATGATCATTTATTATGGAATGAATCATATGTGGACATATCTGTTGGTGGCTTAAAAAGTTAATTTCACATCCTGGCACACACATGTTCACACACACACGCTCACGGCTCGTCACGTCCATTAATGAATCTAAGTTCCCTTCATTTTTTCAGAGCTCCAACAGATCTGGATGCAGCAGCTTCCATCACGGTGATTTGTCTCGTTTCAGCCGTTCTCCTGATATGTTTGGCGGTAGAAATGTGTTTTTCGTTTGTATTCCACCACAATTTTCCATGAGTGTAAAACAGTTTAGCTCAGCTTTGGTGAAGAACATCAGGGAATTTTTTCTCACAGTCTTTAGCAGTATGTTTTGTTGTTAAATGAGAGGCATTAGAATGGGACATGTCTGCATCTTCAAACCAGAAACAAGGAATTGAATTCGGTGACGTACGTGCGTTACGTTGGACTGCTATGATTGGTGGAACTCACAGGAGGCGGGACAAAATTGTGGAAAAGTTGCGGTGATTGGACAAAATTGACGGAGATTGGTTGAATTTGCGTTACAACAACATCGCGAATTCCTGGAGGGACTGCTCGATTGTGAAAGTATAATTGCATAAAAGCTAAACCAACATGGAGGGCAGCTTTGCCATCCGATAGCTTTTCCCCGGTTGCCTCTGTGGGACGAAACGGGAAGCAGTGACTCCGCTGACTGCCTCGGATCGGATCTCCTCTCCTGTCTCCTGTGTTGCCATGGCTCATAATCCGGTGTGCCTTTTTGTCTGTGTTTGAGTACATGTGAAATGAGGAGGGTGAGCGGCGAGGGTGAGCGGCGAGAGTGAGCGTTAATGCAGTGCTTTCCCACCCTTTCCACCCCCTCCCTCCTCTTCCTCCCTCCTCTTCCTCCCCTCCTCATCCTCTCTGCTTTGCACTGTAGATGACTCAGACCCAGGCCAGTCGAGTGAGACCTGGGGAGAGAGATTAGTGCCTCCCTGCAGGATATACGCAGGTAATCGCTGCAGCCCGATCCTCGAGTCGCCCACTTTGCCTCCGCTGTAAACACACACACACACACACATGCACATGCGTGTGTTTTTTTGTTGGTTTTTTTGCGCCTTGCATCTGCCCCCTGTTGCAGCTCACGCATGTTTGTGTTCAGTAACAAACCGACCGGCGGAGGCTTAAGAGAATGCTGTCTTTCTTTGATTGTCCCCTCATGCTTGTCATCTGTTCCTCTGCGTGCCCGACAGATACAAGGAGAGGAGGAAAAACACGTTTCTATGACGACGAGGCCGTCTCTCGGGCCGTTCTTGATGATTTTTCCCTGTTTCTCTTGCAGATAAAGATGGACCAGACAAGAAGAAGGTTAAAAAGGAGGCCGGGGGCAAGAAGTCCCAGGCGCCTAACCTTCTGTTTGGGTATCCGCTGTCAGAGCGCAAACAGATGGCTCTCTTAATGCAGATGACTGCCAACAGTCCAGGTTTGTGTACCTGCCCTCTCACCTCAACCACATCCTCAAGATGGCTCAGAGTGTATTTACCATTGGATGACTCATGCCTCCGATCGTCTTAACTCTCCTGTATTTTATGCACTGCAAAAACTCAAAATCTTACCAAGTCTATTTGTCTTATTTTTAATCAAAATGTCTCATCCTACTTGATTTAAGATAAATTAATTTAACAGGAGACATTTCAGCAAGATGGAGGGACTTGTTTTAAGACAATGCATCTTAAATATCTTGTTAAGTCAAACAATCTTGAAATTATCTTGTTTTGAGTTGAATTTTACAAGAAAACTCAAAATAAATTTAATCCTTGTGTCGTCCTGCAGGGCAAATTAATGCGTTTTAAAGTTTGAAAATGTGGGGAAAAAAATATATTTTCACAGTGAAACTTCTGATGTCCACATTTTCAACATTTTTGGGAAAGCTTTGAACATTTTTTGGTAGAAAAAAATGTTTCTTAAGAACATTCACAAAAATATGATGAGATACAATACAACAGGCTGACAAACAGGCTCGAAGTGGTTTTGATCCTTATATCATGAAAATACACAAGTCAGCTTTACTGTCTCATTGCATTTTGACATTTAAACTCTGCTCATCTGACTCTTTGCCAGACAGCAAATAGGTGTGTTTCCTTAACACATGTATAAACAGTCTCTTGGGTTTCCAGTTAAACCAGATTTACTGTAGTTTCTTATTCTATTCCAAAGAGAAACGTAATAAATCTCAAGCTGTGACAGGCTTTTGCTTCCAGCATCCATTAAGTCCTTTCTCTCTCTGCCTGCCTCCAGACTCTACACCCAGCCACCCCTCACAAACCACCCCTGTGCAGAAGAAGGTCCCCAGCAGCGCCTCGTCTCGGCAGAAAGACAAGGTCAACAAGAGGAACGAGCGAGGGGAGACTCCCCTTCACATGGCCGCCATCCGGGGAGACGCCAAGCAAGTTAAGGAGCTCATTAGCCTGGGAGCCGATGTCAATGTCAAAGACTTTGCAGGTACGATGCCGCGCGAGATAATCTTTTAACAGCTTTCATTATGTCTGGATGGCTGCTACTAATGGCATGAAGCTGAGCAACAGCTGCCGATTCAGAGAGATAACGCTGGCAGTAATCAGTCTGCATGTTGCTCCCTCCTGTGCAGATGTTGTGTTTTTGTGTAGCGGGTTAGATTCGACATTAATAGCAGCGGTGAACTGTGAAACTCTCTCTCCAGGTTGGACTCCTCTTCACGAAGCCTGTAATCTCGGTTACTATGATGTGGCCAAGGTCTTGATAGCAGCAGGCGCAGAGGTGAACACGCAGGGTCTGGATGACGACACGCCGCTACACGACGCTTCCAGCAGCGGGCACAAAGATGTAAGAACTTCACTTCGAGTTTTTCCAGAGCAGCAGGATGCAAAAGTAAACTGCAGCTTTGGGTAACATTCCCACACAGGACAGTGTCTCAGCCTCAACATGCACTTATCAGAAAGTCATTTACAGTAGTTAGTAGAGTCAAAATAAATCATCACAGCAGACATTCTGACATGGAATATTAACTTTGTCAAAATGTTGAGTAGAAGAACGATTTCTTGCGATTGTTCATAAACTGTTGGAGTATGTCTAATACAGGAAGTCCTCGGTTTACGACGTCCTCGACTTATGGCATTTCATCGTTACGTCAGAACTGGTTAGGTGGAACTAGTTAACAAGCAGAGTGGATGAATACGTCGTCATGCGGCGCTATCAGACGGCTTTGTTTTGTTTCGTGTCATTTGTCTCATTTTTGTCATTTTGTGTCTCATTTTTGTAATATTTTGACTTGTTTTTGGTTTTTGCCTTTTTTTTGTCTCATTGTTGTTTGATCACAAAGTAAAATCCTCTAAGGTTCAGTTTCAGATGACTAAATGTTGTGTTCCTTTGTCGACACTCTGTGATCTGGAAGTTGTAATGTGGAAATGATGAACTGAGGCTGAATGTTGCTGAAATTGAACTCATTTTTCTTCAGAAATTTCAGGTTGTTCATGATATTTTGTAAAACGAGAATTCCTTAAATTTACTTTTTTACATAAAACAAAGGAAACAATTGGAGGTTGTGGTTATTTCTAGGTTATTCTACTGTGATTTTACTCGTCATTTGAGATGAAATTGGGCTGAATGTGGAAACTGAACTAAAAGGAGTTTGACACCCCTGATTTAAAGGATAGTAATTGTCACTATTTTAAATCAAAATTTATACATTTAGTTGTTTAGGTTTTTCCTTTTGACTGTATTTTCTTGGAAAAAGCAAGAATTGTGTGTGTTTTTCAAGAGAATTTCAAGTTTTCCCTTTTGATTTTTTTCAGATTGTGAAACTCTTACTCCGTCACGGTGGCAACGCCTTCCAAGCCAACAAGCGTGGTGAGCGCCCGGTGGACGTGGCCGACTCTCAGGAGCTGGAGCAGCTGTTAAAGGGAGAGGTGCCGCTGTCGGACCAAGATGACAGCTCGTCAGGTATGCAGCCTCCTACTACTAAGTTTTAGACTTGTTATTACGCTCACATCCTCTAACCCTTGCAGCACAATATCGCTCATAATATGTCTACTATAGATGGACAAGATGGGGCTTGATTTGTCAAACTACTTGTAGTCACAGGATTGCATTTGCATAATTTTTTTTTTTTTTTTTTGCATTTGCATTTGCATAATTAATCATTTTATTGTTTTTATATTTTTGACTCCACAGACTCCGAGGACCCACCATCCGTCAATCCATCCAGTGTGGACGACAACATGGAAGATTCTGATACCGAAAAGGACTCGGATGGGAAACTGGCCACAAAGGCATCATCGTCCGTTCTGGGGCTGGATGAGTACGAGTTCAAGGACGAGGAAGAGGAGGAGGATCTCAGCAAAGCCCTGAATGACAGACACATCCTCAGGAGGGAACTCCGGCAGCGGGAGAAGGAGGACAAAGACAGGAATCATGTGGCGGGAAAGCAGAGCGGCAAGGGGGATTCTTCTTCAAAGTCTAAGAAGCAGAAGACGTCTCGCGTCCATTGCAGCTCGGACACCTCCAGTGATGAAATGGAGAGTCTGTCGGACAAAAGAAACTCACCCACCTGCTCGCAAAGTTCGGAAAGCCTCAAGCCAGACACGAGGTCAAGAAAGGACAATGCCGAGCAAAAGGACAAGGGCAAAGTTAAGAGGAAGAGCAAAACCCAGAATAAAAACAAGGAAAACCAAGAGGACGGGAAAGAGAACAGCAAAACACTGGTCTTGTCTCTTGCGACTGTTTCTGAGAGCACAGAAAAGGGTCGAGAGGAAGACTCGTTCAAGATGTCTTTCAGTCCTAAAGATGACTCGTCCGTCCACCTCTTCCATTTGTCATCCATCAAATCTCCCAAACTGAACCACAGTCTGACAGACAAACAAACGCCACTCAAACAAGAAAATACTAAGATGTGCGTTTCCATCAGCGACAGCTCGTGTCCGGTGGACGGTGTCAAATACAACCACTACACAGACGCAGACTACTGCACCGAAGGCTCCAGCACCAAGGGATGTAAGCACAAGGAGAAGAGCAAACATCAGCAGAAAGACTCCAGCGTGGACGGAGACGACGGTCACTCGAGTCCCTACAAAGACGGCAGCATAGCAAACAGTATAGACAGCGGCGAAGGTGCCTTACGGAAGACCGATTTAGACGGCAAAGTAGTGAAGAAGCATAAACTCAAACACAAGGAGAAAGACAAACACCGGAGGGAGTATGAGGCAGAGCGGAGCCGCCACAGGCAGAAGGAGGCCAGGAAAGACAGCCACAGGAATTTGGAATTTGACAGAGAGTTCTGGAAAGAAAATTTTTTCAAAAGTGATGAGACGGATGAAGCTCTGCCAGTGAGAAAGGAAGGTGAAGACAACAGCTCGCTGCAGAAGACCTCTGATTCCTCTCCTGTCAAAGATGAAAGAAACACAAAAGAGAAACACTCCGGTAGCAAGGAAAAGAGGCAGAGAGAGGAGCGAGAGAAAGACAAGGCCATGAAAAAAGAGCGGAAGGAGGCTGCTGGTAAAGAGGTGAAGGATTCAAAGCTGAGCGAGCGTGACGAGAAAGTGGACTGCCACGGCTCAGGGCGGATTCCTGAGGAGTCGCTGCAGAGCAACAGCATGAAAGAAGAGACAGAAGAGAAACCCATAAGTGGGATCACAGCTGATCAAGAACAGCTGGAGCCCTCTGAAAAAGGCTCACGCGAGAAAACTGACAAGAGGCTCCCAGGAAAGGAAAAAGATTCAGAAAAAATGGAGAAGAGGCATCCTGACAAGGAAAAAAAGGTTAAAACGGAGCACTCTGACAAAGCTGAGCCACAGAATTCAGTGGATCGTTGGAAGGAAAAGGAAAGAACAGCAGCCATTTCTTCCCTCTCGCCTGGAGATAAAAGCTACAAAGAGAATGAAAAGCTGAAATCCTTAACCACAACAAAAAAGCATGAAGACAGCAGGAAAAGTAAAGATAAGTTTGAGAAGCGGTCTGATAGGGAGAGGCAGGACAGAGAGTACGGTGTCGGAGATCACAGAGAAAAGGATCGAACGAACTCCGACAGGAAAGGAAAACCTCTGGAGAAGACTGCAGATCACAGTAAATCTGATCGCTCCAAAGAAAAGGACTGCGACAAGAAAAAGAGAGATAAAATAAAAGATGGGACTCTTTCCTCAAGCTCCAATCTGAAACTGCTTTTAGAAGAGAAGAAGAGCTATCTGTCTGAAAGCAGCAAGTCCTTATCTACGAAATCAAAGGAGGAAGTTGTGAGAACGCCAGAGAAGGATCGTGACCGGCGAGATCGCGACTCAGATAGACACAAGGAAAAGGATAAAGACCGACACAAAGACCGCTCCCAGCAGGCCAGAATCAGCAAGGCCAAACCCAATGAGACGGACGCAGACAAGGCCAAATCAAAAGCTGCTCCAACAACACGAGACGCCAAGCCAAAAGAAAAAAGGCTTGTGAATGATGACCTAATGCAGACCAGCTTTGAGCGCATGCTCAGCCTGAAAGACCAAGAGATTGAGCAGTGGCATCGGAAACACCTGGAAAAAATCAAACAGAAGGAGAGGGAACGGCTTAAACAACGACCTCTGGCAGATCCAGGGAAGTCCAAGCCTAAAGACAGGACGAAAATTGAACCATGCTTGAGTAAGGAGCTAATGCGCTCAAAAAGTTCTGAATCATCCGACGTCCACAGCAGAGACAAACCCCTGAAGGACGGGACCAGCCCCAGGACGATGTCTCTGGATGGGAAGAGTCTACCTTCCATCAGCGCTAAGGTCATGTCGGCGGTTGAAAACTGTCTGACCAGATCACCGCGGCCAGAGAGTGAACGCTGTGGCCTCATGTCCAGATCCGTGTCTCTAGTCTCCGTCGCTAGCTCCGAGGATTCGTGTCAGGCCACGACATTAACACCCAGAAACGTTGAATACGACTCCGACATGAACCTGGAAGCCTCAGACTCACAACCTGCGTATCTCCAGTCTTCCCTCGTCATTCAAGCCACCAGGTCACCGTCTGTTCACGATAAAGATTGCAACAGTCTTCCAGATGCTCCCCAAACCAATCGGACGCTGCTGTCCGGCAGACATGAATCTCCGTACCTCAGGGCAATTCTGGATGAGGACGCCAACTCATCGACTGAGGCTAAAGCTGTTGAAACTCTGCCAAAACCCAGCCTGACTGCGGGAGAGGAGCTGAGAACAAAAGAGTCCTCAGAAACTGAGGAGAGTCTCAGCAGTCAACAAATTACAAATTCAGTTGCTGATTCAGGGACAGAGAGGGAAGGGAGCGCTGCTGGATGTTTGACAACACAACTGTTAAACAAAGATCTTCCAAGTAAAAACCCAACACTTCCTGAATCCGGCAGCTCTCAAACAGGGTCAGTAGAGCAGAAGAGCTCTGCTTCCTCTGATCCTCCTATTGTGACAGACGTCCAGAGTGTGACGGAGGCTTCACAGGCAGAATGTAGTAAAGAATCTGATCAACCTCCGATACCTGCAGTTTCTCCTGCCGCTGAGCCGGCGGCGCTCCAGCAGAGAGAATCACTCTCATCTTCTGCTACTGAGAATCAGCAGCAGACAGAATCCACGCAGGTTTCTGACCACAAACATAAACTTCCAGAGACTGCTGATGGATCTGAGCAAGAAAATATGGAAACAGAGTCAGAAAACCTCCGAACTGAAGGGGTGGGGAGTCCTGTACCGTCCACCAGCTCGCACATTCCCAGCCCCACTGCAGGAGAGTCCTTGCCAGGTTTAAGCAAAACTAACACAGAGTCCAAATATTCTCAAGAGGATATGGATGTAGAAAACCAAGACTGCAAGAAATCAAGACCTTCCAGTGACGCTGCAGGCCCGTGTCTCGATGCCCAGACGGAGAAGGACAGCATTCCCAGTGCGAGTCCTGAACCCCAGGCTGAAGAGCTGACTGACGTCACTCAGAGCTCAGAGAGCAGCTGCGATGCTGCCGTTCCTCTTCCAGCAGAGACTTCGTCCGTCGAAGGCAGCCTGAGTGCAGAAGGCTCGTCTGAATCCAAAGCAGAGGTTCTGTCAGAGCAGATGGAGGCGACGCCTGCCGACGAAAAACCAGAGTCGTCGTCGTCATCGGCCGTAGAAGATCAGAGTCAAAGCGCCATTCATTCGGCAGTTCAGACGGACAGCAGCAACACCTCAGGGAGCTCCTCTCCACAATCCGGAGACCGGGATTCCGATTCCTCGGGGGCGAAGCTCAAGGTTCGCTCTGTGGACGAGGAAGTCGACGTCCACGTGCCGCATCCACGCAAGAGGAAGATGCCGAAGGTGTTGAGCTCCCAGCCGTACTCCACCGCCCAGCAGGACAAGGAGAGAGGCCAGCAGTCTCTAGCTGCTATCGTGGACTCTGTGAAGCTGGAGGAGATTCAGCCCTACCAGACGGAGAGGGCCAACCCTTACTACGAGTTCCTGCACATCCGCAAGAAGATCGAGGAAAAGCGCAAAGTGTTGTGCAGCGTCACTCCGCAACCGCCGCAGTATTACGATGAATACGTGACCTTCAATGGATCCTACCTCCTGGACGGAAACCCACTCAGCAAACTCTGCATACCAACAGTGAGTCGTCATTATTTTCTGATGTTTGGTCGAGCTGTGTCATGAAATTACTAATTGAACGACCTATTTTAATACTGAGACCCTTTAAGTTTGCTGATTTTCTGCTCATTTTCAGTTAGCATTTCCACGTTGTTTATTAATAACAGCAAAATAAGCGGCAAAATGAGAATAAAAAGATTTAAATCATTTCATTGAAGTGGTTCAACGTCTACCAGACCTTTTTGGCTTTTGAATTTAAAAAAAAAAAATGCTATTTAGAGATTTAGATGCTCCCATCCCATCCAAGTTTCCAAAATGAGAACTTGTTACTGAAGGAATTTATTTAATTTTAACATAACTATTTCTTTTTTGAGTTTATCTGTACATAAAAATTGGGAATTACGCATAAGACTTCTTTTGTTTAGTAGTGTTTTTCACACTGATGTACATTTAATTAACATTTCGAATTTTGTTCATCTCATTTTCTGGTTATTCTCTTCTGTTTTTACTGTTTTTAATTGTGATCAGAAAGTGTTCCATTTGCATAAAGCTTGCAAATCTTTAAATCTGAACAGAATTAGATTTAATTAGATGCTTTTGAACCCCTAACCTACATGCTGACAAACAGATTCTCAGCCTGTATTTTAAAGCTACATTAAGTGACAGAAGCAAGTCAGTTTATTTGGTGCAAAGTAAATATAAGGAAAATGAAGTACGCCGTGACCGATAAAGTGTTTTTAACCATCTTCATCTGTTTTTTTTATTGTTTGTTTGAACAGATAACTCCGCCTCCTTCTTTACCTGAGCCACTGAAAGAGATGTTCAAGCAGCAAGAGGTCGTCCGGATGAAACTACGACTGCAGCACAGCATTGAAAGGGTTTGTAGTTCCACTCTTTGTGTTTTTAAATCCAAGTTAACGTGGGGATGAGGACTCTCAAAGGCTCTTACAGGACAGCAGAACTTTTCGATGCCACAAAGTTTTCCAGCTCTGACTGGTTTATTTTCTCTTTCAAACAGGAAAAGCTGATTGTTTCCAATGAGCAGGAAGTCTTACGAGTCCATTACCGGGCGGCGAGAACACTAGCCAATCAGACTCTGCCTTTCAGTGCCTGCACCGTTCTGCTGGACGCTGAGGTGTACAACATGCCGCAAGACGTCCAGGTAAGTGAACACCAGCTCAGTGTGTTTAATTCATCTAATGTGAGCAATACAGTGTGTTTGATGAGCTGTTGTTTGTTTGGTTGACAGAGCGATGATGGCAAAACGTCGGTAAGAGACCGATTCAACGCCCGGCAGTTCATGTCCTGGTTACAGGACGTCGACGACAAGTTTGACAAACTGAAGGTAAGCCCTAACGATGAACTATGACTATGGCTCAGCTTCTAAAATGTGAGAATTTGCTGCTTTTCTTTATCTTGTTAGATGGTAAAATAATAGTTTTGGTGTTTGGGGTAATGAGAAAATGAGACACATTAAGATGTCTCGTAATTAAGAGAAATTGTGATTTATCGCAGTTTTCTGACATTTCACAAACCAAACGATTCATCAGTTAGCCCTGAAAAGGATCGTTAGATGAGTTAATAATCAAAATAATCCATAGTTGAGCTTTAGTAAGACTTTTAGTTCACCTTTCCCCACTTCCATTCCGTATTATTAGCCAAAAATGATCTTCAAACTCAGCGTAGAGTGAGAAATGTTAGCGTCTAGATCAAGTCCTGGTGTTTTTATCCACAGGAAAGTTGTGCAGTACTCCTGGAGTGATTGGATTTAACCCCTTTATAGACTGGTTTCTGCCTGACTAAACATTCCTCTATTTAAAATCACAGAACAGCGTCTTTAAATTCAAGCCCCTAAATGTATACATTTGTATTCATTTATTTAATAATCTCCACAAAAATAGAGCACAACTAATGCAGTGGACACCCCAAACTTTACATTTTATATCCTTTTAAGTTGTACTCTAGCTCATTTCTGCCCTCGTTGGACATGTGTACAAAATTTCAGGGTCATGATTAAAGGAATGTGGAGGTACTTTTTATTTAACTGTCTGATGGGGCTGCACAGTGGCTTGGTGTTTAGCACGATCGCCTTGCAGCTAGAAGATCCCCAGTTCATGTCCCGGTCTTCCTGAGGTCTTTCTGCATGGAGTCTCCATGTTCTCCTGTACATGGTGGGTTTTCTTCCTCCCAGAGTCCAAAAACACACTGAGGTTAACTGGTGATTCTAAATTGTCCATAGGTGTGAATGTGAGTGTGATTGTTTGTCTCTATGCAGGAGGTCCTCAACTTACAGCGTTTTGTTGTAATGCTGGAACTGATTATGAGCCGGTCCTTGGTGCAACCTATGGCGTTTCGTCGTTACGTCAGAACTGGTTACATGGAACTTGTTGACAAGCAGAGTGGATGAATACGTCGTCACGTGGCGCTATCAGACGGCTTCCATTCTCTGGTTGTACTCCACCTTGGATTGTGCTACATTCACTAACTTTTTATCTTCGTTATGGCTCCCAGCATAAGTCAGTTTCTTCTGATGCTTGGAAGAAAAGGAAAGCCGTCTCCGTCCAACTAGTTAAACTCCTGCTTGCAAAATGAATCGTGAGTCGTAGCAAACTCTTTACTGTGGCGCTTGATGCACATTAGAGTGAAAACTGCAACAAAAACCGAATAAAACAACATAAATACGTGAAAATAAATCCTTTAAACTGACCCAGTCAGTCCAAAAATTAAGCTAATTACCGACGACATTACCTCTGTGGTGTTTACCACGTAGAGAGCCATGCATCCAAAAAAGCTAAACATCAAAACAGCAGACAGGAAGTGACAAACTGTCAACAGGTAACTCCAAAATAAAGGCTTTTTCAAAATAAAGGTGCATCAATAATTCTGCCTTAAGGGCAACACCCCATGGAAGCGAAATTAGATTTAATAAAACGCTCGGAACAGAAACACCAACGAATTATTGGAATTTTCTTCCTGAAGGTTTTGCAAATTTTCAGAAATTTATCGAATTTTTTTGCAGAATTTTGGGGTTTTTTTCAGACAAGGAAACAATATTTTCTTTTTGGAGGGTCAACTGTTTCACACACATCCTCTGCCAGGGTCAATGCCCTCATCTTGTCATTTTAAATAAAGGGAAATGCTTTTTTCCACACCTCTACCAAGCATTACTCAATTTGACATAATAGTTTTAAGTAATTTTGCTGTCAAACGGCCTTAAAAGATACCTCAACCTTTGCTCCTGCTTAGAGAACACTGCAGAATTAGTTAATGGAAAACAAAAGATTCTGATCCAGTGCACTCATTTTTTTTTACATTTTTAATTCCTGATTTTGAACCCTGACAAAATATTAGTAGAGAATGTGGCGAAAAGAAGCGGTAAATGAACCTACGTCGACCTGGATTACTTTGGTTTGACACTCGAGTTCAATTTTATTCAGTTTTAATATTTACATCCTTGTTAAGTCTGAAGTTCAGAAGCTGAATATTGCAAGCAGTCAGCTCCATGCTTTTGTAACCGTAAATCCACAACAGTGAAGAATTATCGCTGCCATGAACGCCCTACATCTGTAAGGAAACGCCCGACAGTAAACAATAACAGTCAGAACTGAGGGTTTTGACTGCAGACAGCAACGACCGCAAGCCACAGCTACTTATTCAATGAGCAGACGTCTTCATTTGGTCTTTCAGGATTAGAAAACCATTTCTATCCAAATACGACGCCTTTAGAAACTTGCTGGATGTTTCTCCCGGTGCGTCATCTGGCAGAGTTTGTCATTCAATATTAAGAAATCTCAGCACTCATCTAAGTTTGTGTGTCGGTGGTCAAACTCGGGTTGCTTTAAACTATAAGTTGTGATTTTACCTTTAAAAATGTAAAAAACGAGATCCTTTTCTGCATTTGAAACAGATTTCCTCCTTTTTTCGTCACTTTTAGTTTGTGACAGTTTAAAAGTTTTGTAAAAAATGAACCAGTCTAGTCTTCTGTCCATGTTGTCCTTGGATTTATCCAGACTAAGATGACGATTTGTTACTCAGTCCTTTCCCATGACAATGATTCATTTCTCCCATTTCCTAAGAAAGTTGTCCTCCTCATTCCACGTGGAAAACATCCATTTTTCCATTACAGTTTCTAATTGTTGCTTCTTTTGCGATCAAGACGTAGAACACTTCTTTAAAAAGTGCAAAGCAAAAGGAATTCTGACCAAAGACAGTGAAAACCTAGGGGACAGACAGTGTCATGAGATCACTGGATCTCAGGTGGTGGTTGTTCTGGGAGGGTGTAGGAGGTTGGAGACCTGGTAGGGTCTGGTAGATGAGTAGAAGCCAGTGTTGGAGTCGCCTGGTGTAAAGGGAGGACCAACCCAGGTGGAGAAAGAAGCACCGGCAGAAAGACGGATGTCTGAGTGATGAACCATATCAAGCCTGTTAGGGGCCACTTAGGGGCCATTTTATAGGTGACATCACCGCAGTCGAACATGGGGAGGATGGTTGTCTTCACAAGAGTGTTTAACCCTCCTGTTGTCCTCGTTTATGGGCACCCGTAAACAAGGACAACAGGAGGGTTAAAGCAGTGTGATGATTGAGACTCTGCTGCCAGTGGAGGAGTTAGTCTGGAGCTCTGTCATCAGACTCTGTTGCTGTGGACGGATTAATGCCGTGTTTTTCCTCCACAGACGTGTCTCCTGATGAGGCAGCAGCACGAGGCAGCGGCTCTGAACGCCGTCCAGCGTCTGGAGTGGCAGCTGAAGCTGCAGGAGCTGGACCCGGCCACCTACAAGTCCACCAGCATCTTCGAGATCCCCGAGTTCTACATCCCGCTGGTGGAGGTCAACGACGACTTCGACCTCACCCCGATATGAGCCCACGGAAAGACGTGCGTTGCCACGGCGACGGCCAGATCGGCGACACGAGCGGCGGCGGCGGTCCGTCGTATTTGGTGGGAAAAAATGTGAAGCACTTAGAATGTGGTGGCGACACAAAAGAGCACTTAGAAAAGAGAACGATTTAACTCCAGAGCTCTTAGAGTCACAAACAGACCACCCACCAGGAAGTAGACGGGTCCAGGAGACCAAACGCTGAGCTGCTCCTCATCAGCAGAAAGATTTCAAATGTTTTCAAAGTGAGTGTTCATACGTTGTGTACAGACTGTGCTCTTAATTTTTTAACTTATTTTATACATAAAACAATTGTGCATTTGTAAATAGCCCATGTAATTATTGTTTTAAACCTGTAAAAACAAAAAATAATGGATATTTTGATTGTAAACTTGTTCTGTCTGATGTTTTAATGGACCAAAGTTGTTTTTCTATCGAGTCCTCTTCGTCCGTGATGTTCTTGTTGTCGTTGGCTTAAACTCTAAGCATGTGTTGGCTTTCGTTGTGTTTTTTGTTTCTCCTGTTTCTTCCTTCCTCATCTGGAGTTCTACGCCACAGCTGGTGTTTTTGGACTTTGGCAATTAAATGCTGTGCATGCGTTGCGTTGTTTGTGTTTTTCCTCCAGAGCTGTACTGTGGACTGAATCGTGAGGTTTACTGAAGTGTTCCAGCGTTTTTTTTCCTTCTTTTGTTTTTTTTGTGTTCTGTCCGTTCTGCGGCCTCACTCCTCATGTGTCGTCCATCGTGTCTTGCGCACATTAAAGTCTGTTGTGGCTTCCAAGGAAAAAAAAACATACTTTTACAGTTTCAATGTGAGATCACAACAAATCCTATTTTTTCAACATAATGCCTTTTGAACGATAGTTCTAAAAAATGTCTATTTTAATATTTACTTGTTACATGACTTGTACATATTTGTAATATATAATTGAATAAATTTTATTTGTTGTGAAATTAACTTTTGGTTTGTGTGACTGATTCTGAGGCAGCAATTTTATTTTCAGCCACCAGGTGTCGCTGTAGGAAGTTCTGAACTCAACTGGTTTAAAACTCTTTAAAAAACCCACTGTAGCAAAAATACATCATATATATATATATATATATATATATATATATATATATATATATATATATATATATATATATATATATATATATACATACTGTGATATTTTTATTTCATATTTTTCATATGAAGTAAAATATGAAATAAAAATATAGAATACATGCATATATATATATATATATATATATATATATATATATATATATATATATACATATATATATATATATATGCATGTATATATATATATATAAGATAAGATAAGATCCACCATTGTCCCTGTCCCCAAGAAGCCACGGATCACAGGACTCAACGACTACAGACCTGTGGCGCTCACCTCTGTAGTCATGAAGTCCTTTGAGCGCCTGGTCCTGTCCCACCTCAAGACCATCACCACCCCTCTCCTGGACTCACTGCAGTTCGCCTACAGAGCCAACAGGTCTGTGGACGACGCAGTCAACCTGGCCCTCCACTCCATCCTGCAGCATCTGGACTCCCCAGGAACCTACGCTAGGATCCTGTTTGTGGACTTCAGCTCTGCTTTCAACACCATCCGCCTTGCTCTGCTCCAGGACAAGCTGTCCCAGCTCAACGTGCCCGACTCCCTCTGCAGGTGGATCACCGACTTCCTGACGGACCGTAGGCAGCACGTGCGGCTGGGGAAGACTGTCTCGGACTCTGTGAGCATCAGCATCGGTTCCCCCCAGGGCTGTGTACTTTCCCCCCTGCTCTTCTCCCTGTACACCAACTGCTGCACCTCCAGCCATCAGTCTGTGAAGCTGCTGAAATTCGCAGACGACACCACCCTCATTGGGCTCATCTCAGACGGTGATGAGTCCTTCTACAGGAGGGAGGTGGCCCGGCTGGTGTCCTGGTGCAGCCACAACAACCTGGACCTGAATGCCCAGAAGACAGTGGAGATGATCGTGGACTTTAGGAAAGTCACAGCCCCACCACCCCCCCTCGCCCTCACTGACTCTCCCATCTCCACCGTGGACTCCTTCCGCTTCCTGGGCATCACCATCACCCGGGACCTCAAGTGGGAGCTGACCATCAGTTCCCTCCTCAAGAAGGCCCAGCAGAGGATGTTCTTCCTGCGGCAGCTGAGGAAACTCAAGCTGCCCACCAAGATGTTGGTGCAGTTCTACACGGCCATCATCGAGTCCATCCTCACCTCCTCCATCACTGTGTGGTACGCTGGAGCCACCGTCAGGGATAGATGCAGACTGCAGCGCATTGTGCGCACTGCTGAGAAGGTGATGGGCTGCAGACTTCCATCTATGCAGGACCTGTACGTCTGGAGGACCCGGAGGCGTGCAGGTCGGATCACTGCCGACCCCTCTCACCCTGGACACAGACTGTTCACCCCCCTCCCCTCAGGCAGGAGACTAAGGTCCATCCGGACCAGAACCTCCCGCTACATGAACAGCTTCTTCCCCTCTGCCATCAGACTGATGAACACTAGATGACTCTACCTCACACACACATGTGGCTATTATCACTATTTTTTGCACTACACTACAATATTTGCACTATGTGGTGGCTCCCACCACCTGCTGCTACTGGTCACTTTAACCATCCCCAAGATAATGTCACTCTGTCACTTCGGTTGACGTCACTTAGTCACTTTTTTGTTGTACAGTGTACTTAGATGTTAGCTTTTATTATAGTATTTACTTTATTTTTATCTCTTATTTGTTAAATGTTTATTGTAGCAGCATTGCACCGAGTCAAATTCCTCGTTTGTGAACCCCATGATCAATGGCAATAAAATTCATTCTGATTCTGATTCTGATTCTGAGATAATCCTTTATTATTCCCCATGTCAGGGGAAATTTTCCATGTTACAGCAGCAGCAATATACAGTAAAGATAATAATTAAAATAACTTAAAATAACAATAATATATACAACATATACAAGAATGAAGGATGAGAATGAATAAATAGAGTATTACTAACTATAAATAAATGACAGCAAAAAGTGGTTTGTGTAATAAATGTGAAAGTGCAGCAAATGCCAGCAGTGCAAGGAATTGTGTAGATTTAACCAAGGTTTAGGCTGATATGATAAAGTCCGGTTTATGTTAACATCAGCCAGTGATGCTGATGCTGTAAAGTCTTATAACAGATGGGATGAAGGACCTGCGATAGCGCTCCTTCTTGCAGGGTGGATGTCTCAGTCTGCTGCTGAAGGAGCTGCTTAAAGACTCCACAGTGTCATGCAGTGGGTGAGAGGGATTGTCCATGATGGATGTGAGCTTTGCCAACATCCTCCTCTCACCCACCTCCTCTATGGAGTCCAGGGAACAGTCCAGGACAGAACCTCCTCCTGACCAGTCTGTTCAGTCTCTTTCTGTCCCTTTCAGTGCTCCCTGCTCCCCAGCAGACCACTGCATAGAAGATAGCAGACGCTACCACAGAGTCGTAGAATGTCCTGAGCAGAGTCCTGCACACTCCGAAGGATATATATATATATATATATATATATATATATATATATATATATATATATATATATATATATATATATATATATATATATATATATATATATATATATATATATATATATATATATATTATATTTATATATATATATATATATATATTTTTTTTTTTTTTTCATATGAAGTAAAATATGAAACAAAAATATAGAATACATACACATATATATATATATATATATATATATATATATATATATATACATACATACATACATACACATGTATACAAAACCAACAAACCAAAAAACCAAATCAAAAATAAATCTAATAAAACAAAAATATCATATATATGATTTTGTTTTATTAGAATTGTGTATGTATATATATATATATATATGTATATATATATATATATATATATATATATATACATATATGTATATATATATATATAAAAAAATAAAAATAATGTAATGACATTTTTTTATTAAACTTTTTTCTTTTTTTTGCTCATTTTTTTCTATATTTGGGTTTTACAGGGTTAAACAGATAAACTGAGTCAGTGACTGATGATTTTTTTTTAATTAATTTTCTTTTTGTTGATTAACTTTTTAAAAGGAGACATTTTCTGCTAATCCAGTAAAATAAAAACCCTTAACTGCTCCTGTTTCAATGAGTCTTAATCTTATTCTTTAAACCTGTTCAGTTAAATATTAATCTTACTATTCTGTTGGAGAACACGTTGGCAGAAATGTCTGGTGTTTTAAACGCGCTACAGAAATAAATCACTTCCTATAAGTATAAAAAGTCAACTAGCTAATATAAAATGTACCTTTGATGGTATGAAACCTTATTTTTCTTGTTCTTTGATCTCATGAAGATTTCAACCATCACTACCAGACATGAGACAATAAATTACTCCATGGAATAATCTTTTTTTTCCCCTTTTTTTTTAATGGGAATTTTGTTTACACGTTTGGTCTTTTATAGTGGTTAATATTTAACATGAAAATAAATGATTTTTTTCCTGTAATTTTACAAGTTATTATTTGTAATTTAAATAATTAAATAAACAGAAAAAAATATCTAAAAGAATTTTAAAAATTGGTTGCTATTTCTTCAATCCTTAATATTCACAATTTGTTTGACAAATAATAACAGCAAATATCAAATAAATACTTAACTTCACAGTCATATAATGTCAAAGAATGAATTAGCATTTGTTAACATACAGATTTTTTTAAATTATTGTACTATTATAAAACTTTTTTCTGTGACTGTTCTCGGTCCTATCTCTAATTTAACCCATCTGGGAAAATCTGTTCAAGAATAGAAAATTATTCCAGAAATTACTGATAAAACTTCTTTTTTTGTTTGTTTTTTACAGTTTGTTTGAAATAATTATCCTTCTCTGTGTTTCTTTGACCCCATCTCTCTGTGTTTGTCCCTCCTGACCCTGCCTGGAGCTGGACCTCCTCTGAATGCGTGTCCTGGAGGCTCTGATCATCGTGGAAACACCTGTGGAGCTAAATGTTCCATCAGAGCGCTCCTCAGGCGGCTACAAATGAGCGCCTCTGCGGGGCTTCTGATCAGCTCCACGGCTTCCGAGTCGCCCCCTTTTCTCACCTAATGAGGCCGCTGATAAGAGCCGAGACAAAGGGCCTTTTAACGGGGCAGGGGGGCGGCTTGGAGAGAAAACAGCCGCCTGCGTAAAAGGAAACCAAACGGAAACCACCTGAGCGCGACGCTTTTACGCGCGGAGCCGTAAAGTCTCTCCTCGGTGGTTTTTAACGAAGCGGCGGAAGAATCGTTCACGCACGTTAATCTGAAGCCCCCGGCCAGTGTGTGTGCGTGACCTGAGGCCCGGTGTTTCCTCTGCGCACTCAGAAAATGGAGTGTGTGCCTTTAAGGCGGCCGACTGCCTGCCGCTTTGTGCTGCGGAGAGACTGACGCCCTCTGGACGCAGTGGACAGCGGAGCGGCGGCAGAACACCATCCTGGAGAAGTTCAAAGAGGGAAAACAGCCTCCGTCCTGCCCCGAAAGCAAACCTGAGAGCCCCTCAACTGCGTCGTGGTGAGTTTTAAACCCTCTAACGTGTTGGTTTCCTCGCTGGTTTTTCTTTTCTTTTCTTTGCGCTCGACTCTCTTGTGGCTGCGTGCGAGTGAGTTTAGCGCAAAAAAAGGAGAGAAAGAAGGAAAAAAAAGAAAGCAAGAGAGGTGAAGAATGGAGACTGAGGGAGCTAATGTTCCTCACATGTTCTGTCTCCGTCCTGTGAAATGGAAGAACGCGCAGCAGCAGCAAGTGTTGAAGTGTAAAAGTTTGGAGAGAGTGTTAAAGCGCCGCACATGAGGTGAAAAAAAAGTAGGTGAAGGGGGCTGATGTTGCCAGATGTGTGAGCCTGCATTGTTATTCCGCAGCAGAGTGAGCAGAGCTGGCTTTGAATGAAATGTGACGCAGGCCTTTTTGGAAATGAGATGTTTGCATGCATGACAAAGCACATTTGGAGCCACTAAAAGGATTAAAACTCACAGAATCAGCTGCAATTTTAAATCTAAACCAGCGGTGTCAGATTCATTCTGGTTCAGGTTCCACATTCAGCCCAATTTGAGCTCCAGTGACAAGTAAAATCACAGACCAATAACCTATAACCCTTTCTTAAGAAAAATAAGATCAACATTCAGCCTCAGTTCATCATTTCCACATTCCAACTTCCAGATCACAGTGTCTAGAAAGACAAGACAAAATATTACTGAAGGATCAAAGCCACAAAAGTAGGACAAAAAAAGACAAAAAACAACAAAAACAAGACATAATATTACAAAAATGAGACAAATGACAAAAAATGACAAAGGGGGGAAACAAAATGACAGAAAAAAGACAAAAAGCACAAGCGAGACAAAAAGGAAACACATGACAAGAAAACGACAAAAACATGAGACAAGCGACAAAAGTCAGACAAAAATGAGACACAAAACGACAAAAAATAGACAAATGACAAATGACAAAAGTTAAAAAAACAAGACAGAATATTCCAAAAATGATACACAAAAGAACAATGAACAATCTAGTATTTTACTTTATGATCCAAACAACTTGTCATGGTCTAGAAATGATTGTAAATTTATAGTTTGACTCTGAGTGCCGGATTGGACCCTCTGGAGGACCGCTTTTGGCCCGCGGGCCTCATGTTGGACACCCCTGTTCTAACAGCTCCAGTTCGGCGACTGTTAGATGAAGCAGCGTCTCCGTCTTGCTCTGTTTTTGTCTGACCTGCTGCCTTCTCTCAGGTGTTCCAGTGCCGTGCTGGTGAGCCGTCAGGATGAGGCCCGGTCAGCTGATCCTCCTCCCCGCCGCCGCCGCTCTCCTCCTCCTCCTGTCTGGACCGTCTCTGACCTCCGGCTGCAACAAAGCCCTCTGCGCCAGCGACGTCAGCAAGTGTCTCATCCAGGTGAGGGGGAACCAGAACCCACCCGGCAGACCTTAAACCTGTCAGATCTGTGATTAGACCGCATGGAAATGTGGTTTCATCTTAGATCAGGGGTGTTAAACTCATCTTAGTTCAGGTTCCACATTCAGAACGATTTGATCTCCAGTGACCAGTAAAACCACAGCATAATAACCTGTAAATAACCACAACTCCCAATGGTTCCTGTGTTTTAGTGCAAAATGTTCACATTTAAGGAATTATCTTTTTACAAAACATCATGAACAACCTGATGTTTCCTTCAGAAAACTACATTAAATTTCAGCAGCGTTCAGCCTCAGTTTATCATTTCCACATTACAACTTCCAGATCACAGAGTGTCGACAAAGGAACACAACATTCAGTCATCTGGAACTGAACCATAGAGGATTTATTGTAGGATCGAAACGACAAAAGAGAGACAAAGCATCAAAAACAAGACAAAATATTACAAAAATGACACACAAAACGACAAACAAACCCTACAAAAATAGACAAAAAAGTTACAAAGGGACAAAAAATGGACAAACGACAAAAACAAGACAAAAAATAACAAAAGTGAGCAACACGACAAAAAAGTAGAGGAACAACACTAGCAAGACAAAAAAATATGCAAAACATAAAATGACAAAAATGAGACAAAAAACACAAGCGAGACAAAAAGGAAACACAAAACGTCAAAAATGAGAAACTAAACGAGACAAATGACAAAAATCTGACAAAGAACAACAAAAAAGAGAAAATATCACAAAAATGAGATGCAAAATGGCAAAAAATGAGACAAATGGCACAAAACAAAAAAGAGACAAAAAAGTTACAAAGTGACAAAAAACTGACAAACGAAACAAATGAGACAAAAAATGACAAAAGCAAGAAACAAAACAACAAAAAAGTAGACAACACAAGCGAGACAAAAAAAAACACAAAAGGACAAAAACGACACACAAAACAATGAATCTGCAGTTAATGTCTTCTCTGGAATTTTTACACTTTGACGACCGGATTGGACCCTCTGGAGGGCCGCTTTTGGCCCACGGGCCTCATGTTGGACACCCCTGCTCTAAAACAAATTAGCTTTCCTTGTTGAGGTCGCTTTGGACGATGATGTGAATGTTGAAGATCTTCTCTGCAGATCAGAGTTCAGCAGAAACATGAAGCAGCAGCTGAATGAATCTCTTCTGTTCTGGGAGCGAATCCGGAGCCAAAGCTAAAATCTGCCAGGACAGGATGGAGATCTGGAGAACAAAGATGGAATCTGTTGAAGAAGAATGCAGGAACATTCCTCGGATAAGCCGGAAGCAGTCTGGAGTTAGCGCCACCTGAAGGATCCAGATTTGTTTGATTCATGTCGGCTTTCCTTCACCTCCCCGACTCCCCACTCCTGTTGACTTTCTGACATCACTTCCTGCGTGTCACTCTTTCCCTCCTCACATCTGAAGGGTGTCGCCCGACGCTCCACTCGGGTTCTTTCATGGTTTTTATTTTTTGTTATTCTGAGGATTGGTCCGTCTTTTCCACGTCCTGCTAGCTGCTAGCTGTGTTACGTCCTGCCTCCTGGGTGGGTTTTAGTGGTTCTTCCTCTCCCATTAGCGTCTTTTTAAAGCTCTGTCATTAACCTCAGAGGCTTTTTCACCTGCTTGACCTCAGCCAGTCCCTGTGAGAGGCACAAACTTTTGTGTCTTGTTTTTCTCATTTTGTGCCTCATTTTTGTCCTTTTGTGTCTCGTTTATGTCGTTTTCTGTCTTGTTTCTGTCGTTTTGTGTGTGAACGATAAATATGCTCACTGTATTATTGGCATTTTTGCATTGATTTTGCTGAGAATCCAACCAGAAATCTGTGTCTATGGTTTATGTCTTTATCACTGCAGTACCAAGACAAGAAAGATTAACAAAGTATGGACATGGAGAAAGCAAAATACCCAAACTATTATGCTTCCAGATGTAAGATCTGCAGCTTTAAAGCACAACATCTGAATGCGTCACTTCGAGTTCTGTTTTTATGATTTTTAGACGTTATAAAGACCAAAAAATTTGCTTTGGAGCCTCAATTTTGACCAAATAATGGTAGTTTGTTGTGGCCTGTTAACCTGCAATGAGGCTAAAACTTTGGTGGATTTCAGGTGTCCAGTAGCTAAAAGATTACAGATGAGGATATGTAGCTTCTACTCAGGGACACAAAATGAGCTAATACTGCAAAAAATCTGTAGTTTTGCAGTGAAATGGGCCCTAAGACGTCTAGTTGCTCCATTTTCCTGGCTGGTAATCCAACCTGCTTCCATTTGGACAATGTAAACGTGACTTTTATTAAAGATTAAGTGGCTTCATCCATCATCAGTCGCTCTTAAGACTCAACAGGACACAAAAATACCAATAAATAAATAGTATAGAAACACAAAAATGCAAAGTGACTTTAGCATCTTTTGCTCGTCAGAACTTGTCTTCACACCAAAAAACTACTTAAATAAACCACTAATCAACCAATGCTGCGACTAACTATCATTGCAAACCAGCATGTCTGGATATTTACTGTTAAGTCCACCAACATGTCACAAGCTAGCAAATGACGGCCATTTTTTACCAGAATCAAAGGTAATATCCTCGGTTTCCTGCAAGTATTCAAGTATTAAATGATATAAAACCAATAAAATCAGGAAACTTTCACATCTGAACGGCCATAACAAGCAAATATCTGACTTGTTAACAGATAATCAAACTGTTAAGAGTTGCGATTGTTTTGGATTCCAGCATGTTTGATGTGAATTCAGTGAATGCAGCGAAGCACGGAGGTATTTATAGATGGCATTATGAATGTCTGTCGAACTATCAAAATACTGACTGATAGGAGACTCAAAGTCTGGAGGAGTTTGGCTAAAGAGGAGTATTTTAGCATGATAACGGCTCAGTCAGTCAGTCAGTCAGTTCCATTCGATGGAATCGGTGACATGAATAAAGTTCTTCCTCCAGCTCCATCTGTCCAGCATTGCAGTCCAAAGTTCTTTGCCTTCCAGACCAGTGTCTTCTTCTGGAACCTTCCTTCATGTTGTGATAGCACCAGGTTTCCATAGCAACGACCAGCTGCTTCGTTGTGTCTCCACATCCAGGGCTGGTCTACATCGCCTAATGATGGTGGACCAGCGTGGATGTGAGCCGTGTATAGACTTGTTGGTGAGGTGTGATATCCAAGAGATGTTTTGTACCATCTGTAGCATTTTGGTTTCAGTCTTCTCAACTCTTTTTTCTTCGTTGGTGACCAGGAGTCGGATCCATAGAGCCAGATGGATTCCACTGACGCCTGTTTTCTCTCATTTTTGTGCCATTTTAACGACCCAACGCACCCTGAAGGGGAAAAAAATGAAAACTGTTCCTCTGAAGCGCTCTAGGTGACCTTCTTTCCAAACGTTTCTACATTTGTAGTCTCCTTGCTCTGCACATTTGAAGGTTAAGCCAAAGCAGTTCAAAAAATGTTGGCATTTTGTACCAATTTTTCATAAAATCTGTGCCTTTTTGGCTGCCAACAAACCACCAGTTCCAGTCCCTTCGGTTTCTGTAGAACATTCTCTGCTCTTTACTTCCAGGTGGCTTATTTCTCTTTGATCAAATCGCCAGCGAGCTCTGCAGCTCCGCGACCCCGCCGACACCAACCCGCTAGCTGTCAGCGGCAGAGCGATGGTGCCCTGAAGGAGAAACTTTTCCACCTCTGGCCTCCATGCTGCCGGTGATTAGTGGGATCTGTTGGTCCGACGTTTGCTTTTACGCTCCGCCGCTGTCTCAAGTCGTTTGTCTCGGATTCCCCAAAACCCCCGAGGCTGGAGAACGTTGGAGGAGGGAAGGGAAGGTCAGGAGGAGGTGTCTGCTGGGGGGAGGTTTGGTCGGCCGGTTAGTTGGTTGTTTGAGGGGGGAAATGTACAGTTGGAAGCCTGAGGAGTGAGATCCACAGGCCTCAGACCGGCTGTTTAGAGCTGGGTGGGGCAGCGGCGTTCAAAGGCAATACATGTTCACTTTCTCTCCAGAGTCCTTTTGTCTCGCTGCAGCTCAGGTTTGACTGATTGCAGCAGTTTCCACTCGAGAGCAAAGCGAAGCCGAATAAGAGCTCTTTAAGTCGCCTCGATAAGTTCATCCATCTCCGTGGGGTTGAAACCGTCGATCCATTAGTTAATTTCCAGATTATTTAGGCCCCAAACCCAAATTTACTTTCAAACAAGATGTAAAAAATCAACTATGAGAAGCCAGAAGCAGTGAATGTTTGGTGTTTCTACTCTATAAACAACTTCCAGAGCGATTAATTGATTTCCATGCTTGATACTGAGTCATATTCTGGCCATCGAACGGCTGCAGTAGTTGTTGGCGAGTTCCAGCGTTTGGTTCTTTTTCCCTTCCTGCTGTTTTTGATTCAGTCAGCGCCGTTTTAGTTGATTTATTCAAGAATATAAATCCAGTGAAATCCACAAATAAGTTGAGAGAGGTGGTTCATGAAAAGAATTTTGGAAAATGCACTTTGTAGAGGACAGTTTGCTGAGAGGATTGATCTCGCGATCATGTCTTTGTGTTAAATGTGAAACTAAAAATACTCCGATCAGCACATTTGAAGTTCAGTTATTCACACTTTAGATCTTACTCGTTTAACTGACGCCAGTGACATCTTTTTAGACTGTTTGTTTTCATTCAGTAGTCATTTGAGTAAATAAAACTTAAGGAATCTTGGCACACAAACAAGTTAGCAAAGAAACATTTTCCAAAAGTATTTCTAAAGATAAAAGCGTCGTACTTGTCTTCTGGTTGGAGCATGGTTGAGAATGGTCGCATGGTGAGAGAGCTCTCGACAGAACTGAAACTGAAGACACACGAGACAAATGGCATACAGAAAGGGGACGGAAGTCTACCGACGCATCGCGTAATAGAAGCCAGAGGTGAGCAACAGATTAGAGGTGCAGCAACACAAACAGTTAGCGGCTAAAGCTGACTAGCAACAAACGAGATCGAAGTGCCTCCGTGAAGAAATGGCTGAACTGGAAGTCATCCTCAGAGAGATACGAGGTTTTCACCAAGAGAACAAAGAACAATTAGGAGCAATTAAAGAAGAAAGTTTAAAGGTGAATACCAGACTGAACGAAGTGCAAGTGGAAATGTCGTGACGGAGATGCTAAAGCTACAGGATAACCTCATGAACTTGGACGAGAAAATATAGGAATCTACGGGGTGCCGGAGGGGCCTAAGAAGGACTCAGCGGCGATGGCTGAGTTTGTGGAAACATCTCCTCTGAGAGGGTCTCAGGCTAAACAATGAAAAGTGTACCGTACTTATCGCACAGTATTATCGATATTCTCAATTAAAACTTCAAGGAAAGTGTACTTGGAGTATAGAGCTGAAGTGTGAAACGTTGTTTCAATGTTAGTAAAAGAAGCTGGATTATAAAACACCAGAACTTTCTCAGTTTTGACCAACAGCTTGGGTGTGTCGGTGTTTGCATCATGACTCTACATGGAAAAAAGTGCCACAGGAACTAAAACATCTGATGGTGACTCTTCATAAAGACGGTGAAGGATACAGGAAGATTAGTGACCAACTAAAAACCTGTGAAAACACAATTGCAGCAGTAATAAAGAGGTATAGAACAAGCCACAGTGCTACTACTCAGAGCTGCAGTGTTCATCTTCCTAAAGTACAGGCAGCTGCTTCAGACTTGGACTATAAATGAAAATCTTTTCTGTTTCTGTTACCGACGTTCTGCAGATTGCATCCAAGACAAACTCCCTTGTTAGCTCTTCCACACAACTGCGTGATTAAGCTTTGCTAAAAAGCCATGAAAAGAATTCTGCTGAATATCTTGAGCACATTCTTTGGTCAGATGAGATAAATTTGATTTACTCCGATGGATTCCAGCATGTTTGGCGTGAACTTAGTGGATGCATAGTCCTGTCAGTGAAGCACGGAGGTGGGAGTTTGATGATATGGAGCTGCTGGAGCACTAAAGGTGTTGTGGGGGACGACATTTATAGATGACACCATGAATACAGGAGGTCCTCGGTTTACGACGTCCTCGACCTACAGCGTTTCATCGTTACGTCAGAACTGGTTACATGGAACTAGTTGATGAGCGGATGAATACGTCGTCACACGGTGCTATCAGACGGCTTTGTTTCCATTCTCTGGTTCTACTCCACCTTGGATTGTGCTACATTCACTAACTTTTTGTCCTTCATTATGGCTCCCAGCGTAACTCAGACTCTTCTGATGCTTGGAAGAAAAGGAAAGCCGTCTCCATGGAAGTGAAATTAGATAGAATGAAACACTCAACTTGTAAAAATAGTACAACATATTCTGTTATCTTCTTGTAAAATGACTCATACGTTCATGAAAGTCATGGAAAAGTCATGACTTTTTCGAAGAACTGATCCATATCGTGATGCACGGAATGGCTTTGTTTACATTTTTACCAGAGTTCTGACTTACAGCAAAAATCGACTTACGTCTTTCCGTAGGAGTGGAACTCCGATGTAAGTCGAGGACCTCTTGTATCTGTGCATATACCAAAATACTGGCTGATAAGATGACATGAGAAAAATGAGACAGTAAATGAGAAAAACAAGACACAAAATGACAGAAACAAGACGGAAAATGACAAAAACGACATAAAATGACAAAATTGAGACAGAAAACGACAAAAACGAGACGTAAAACGACAAAAACGAGACAGAAAATGATAAAAATGAGACAGAAAATGACAAAAGTGAGACAGAAAATGACAAAAACGAGACAGAAAATGAGAAAAACAAGACAGCTGAGCTCTGTCTTTTTGTTTCATTGAAGGGTTTTTTATAAAAGTGAAATATGAGCTATGTGTGTGCGTTTATTCTTCTCCTTCTTCAAGCAGCTGTTTAGTTTTCCATAATGCCACCTCTGACAGCGGTAGTTGGTCCTGGGATCAGATCCTGATCAGAGGTTTGGGATGGGCAGGCTGCTGTGGTTTAGCGATCCCTGGCTGGTGAGTCAGAGGAGAGTCTTTTATCACGGCTCAGACTGTTTACACGGAGGAGGACGGAGGGGGAAAGTGTGTTGTTGTGGGGGGAGCAGCGTGTTCTGCTCTCCAGGTGTTTTCTTCCTCCTCCCTCCGGTTCCTCCTCCATGGCGGTGACCTTGATGTGGAGGAATGTGCTCCCTGCTCGCTGTCAGGAGGAAGACCGGCTCCTCCATCCACCTACTGGCTCCTTCACTTTGGGCTCCGGAGACCAAGGAGTGACGCCGTTTTCATGTATTTGCTCAGGAGTTATGGGATGGTGTGTCGTTTTTGGATGTTTGCAGAAGCCCCTTCCATAAAAAGCAACATGAGGAGTTGAGTAGAGCTTCTTTTTCTCCGTGTTCACAGTCTGGGAATAGATCAGAACGCAAACAAACCCACTGAACTGGATCTATAGAGAACTGGAAATGCTTAGAAAATCCCTTTTTCAATCCTTCATATACAAACAAAACAAGTTTTCTTTAGCAGTTTGCAGCTGTGTTTGGTTTTATTTACTATTACTTTTACAGATTTTCCCTGTTTTGCTAAGTCAGAAATAACAACTAGTATAACTCTCCTTTAATTTACTTGTTAATCCCCCAAAATGGGCCAAAAGTGGAAGTAATGTCCCCATCAAAAATCTGTATTTTGCACATCTCTTATTTTCCTTTCTTTGTCTTTTTGTGCTGGTTTTGTGTCTCTTTTGTCTCATTGTGCTAGTTTTGTATTGCTTTGTATTCATCGTTAGTCTTTTTGTGGAGGTTTTGCATCTCTTTTTAGCCTTTTTGTGTTTTTTATGCTGGTTTTGCTTTTTTTTTTAGTCCTTTTTTGTCTCTCTGCTGGTTTTCCATCTCTTTCTAGCCTTTCTGGTCTTTTTGTGGAGGTTTTGCATTTCTTTTTTGCCTTTTTGTGTCTTTTTGTGCTTGTTTTTGCATCTCTTTTGTCTCATTGTGCTAGTTTTGCATCGCTTTGTAGTCATTGCTGGTCTTTTCGTGGTGGTTTTGCATCTCTTTTTAGCCTTTTTGTGCTTTTTTAATGCTGATTTTGCAGAGAAAACAACAGCAAATCTCTTCCAGCAGTCTACTGTAGCTCCCAGTTCACAGCCCGACCTCCACATTTACAGTCCAGCTCCCAGTTTAACGTGCACTCAGGGAGACGTTTTGCTTGAGCTCACTCTGCGTTAATAATCTGAGTGAACCGTCGGCGTGTTAACAACCGCTTCCATCACGTGGCTGCTACCGTTTCCTCCTTTTCCTCTTTCTCACCGATAAAATGTCCTAAAACCTGTAAAAGTACGACTCGAGTCTTTATAAGCTGCAATTATCCTTTTTTCAAAACGTGTCGCTGCGTTGGACGAGTCGTCTCCTCCTGAGTCAGAAACTGATTCCAGTGAAATGATTCGAACGTCAGTCGTGTCGGGACCTGCTCTGTTCTGAATGGAAAGCAGTTTCTTTGTATGTTTTCTGTCTGAACGTCTCACATTCTTTGATAGATGCCACAGATGCCTCGTTCAGTCCTCTAATAGTCACTGTACTCACAGTAAACCTGCTGCTGCTCTTTGTGCTGATCTTTTAATGGTTCGTCTCCAGTTTGAACTGTTGCTTTCTGGCTGCTCAGTTATTTTTTTTAGCCTCTTTTTATTCTAAAAATGATTCTTTGCTCTATTTCAGTGCAACATGAACTCTTGCATGTGTTCATTTTCTTAAATTTACCAGGATTTAGCTCAACAGGAGGAGATTTCTGGTTGATTTGGCATCACAGTTAACTTTATTTTTAATATTTTATGTGATCTTTAAATACTGGCTGATAAGATGACATGAGAAAAATGAGACACAAAATGAGAAAAACAAGACACAAAATGACAGAAGGGAGACCATAAAAGGAGAAAAACTAGATGCAAAACAACAAAAACAAGAGACAAAACGACGAAAACAAGACAGAATATGACAAAAACAAGACACAGAATGACAAAATCGAGACAAAAAACGATAGAAACGACAGAAAATGACAAAAGCAAGACAGAAAATGACAGAAAACGGCAGGAATGAAATGGATAACGACAAAAACAACATACAAAATGACAAAAACAAGACACAAAATCACAGAAACGAGACACAAAATGACAGAAACAAAACTGCTGTTATTTTTTAGCGCTTTTTAGCATCTTTTTGTTCTAAACATGATTCTTTGTTCCATTTCAGTGCAGCATGAACACTTGCACTTGTTCATTTTCCTAAATTTACCAGGATTTAGCTCAACAGGAGGAGATTTCTGGCTGCTTTTGCATCACAGTTAACTTTATTTTTAATATTTTATGTGAAAGTGGGACTAATTGGACCAGCAATGACTAAGTTTGTATTAGAAATCATAAATACATCACTTTAACAGACCAAAAATCACACATAATATTGTTTTTTATTAACTTTCTGCTTAACAATGTTTCCACATTTTTCTGAAAATTACAGATTTTGAACTCAGGATGCTTCAGGAATAAATTTTGTATATTTTCACGTATATTCTCTACCAGTGAGTGATGTTGGCACTATTACATCAAAAATGACTTTAATTGTAGTTTATAGAATAATAGAAAATAGGTTTTTGGTGGTATCTGTTATGTTTATCTTGACATAAATGTAACGGAGAATGACAGAAAAGGATAAAACTATGATTTAAAACCTAAACTGATTAAATACTCTGCAGAATGTCCATGCAGCAGATCCACCATGTCTCCTCTCCTTCATGTTGGAGCTTCTAGCTGCACATTTCTGTGTTTATGTGAAGCTAAATGGAAAATTAATGGTTTTCTCCTCAGTATTTTGTCAACAGAGATCTATGTTGTTGCCGCTGGTTTTGTTTCCTGTTACTGTGTCGCGCTGACGTACGTTTCGGTGTGTTTTCCTGCAGGAGCTGTGCCAGTGCCGGCCGTCCGACGGGAACTGCTCGTGCTGTAAGGAGTGCATGTTGTGTCTGGGGAACCTGTGGGAGGAATGCTGCGACTGCGTGGGTGAGTTGATCAGAAACCGCTTAGTCAGTAGGAATCTGGGTTTGGAAAACGTCCGCATTCGAATTTATACGCCGAGCAGGTTGTGAGAGACTCGTGTCTGTTAGAGACGTCGGTGTCAGGAAAGATGGATGCAGGTTTGTTGCTGCACTGAATTAAAAGGTCGTTTTCATCACGGTTTTCTGTTCGTCAGAGACCACACAGAGTCAACCCTCCTGTTGTCCTTGTCTGAAAAAAATCCAAAAATTCTGCAGATTTCTGAAAATTTGCAAAACCTTCAGGAAGGAAATTCCAATAATTCCTGAAAAGTTTCCCTTAAAAGTTTTATTTTTTTTTTTTAAAAATCCCCCAAATTTGACAAGAAAATTCTTGTGTTACATTTCCTTTTAGTCACTTTGCTTGTTGTGGTTGTTGTACGTTTCTTTTTAGTCGTGTCTTCTTAAAAATCCTGTGCTTTTGTGATTGTAGCTGATTTATGTGCTTTGTGTGTATTTTGTGGTCATGTTACATCTTTTATATCTTGTTAGTGGTCTTAATATGTGCTTTTTTAATAATCTTTGTGGCGTATTATGTGTTGTTTTGGTCATTTTTGTCTCTTTGAGGTCATTTCCGTCTCATTTCAGGTCATATTTAAGGCTCTTTATGGTTGTTTTGTGTCCTTTTTGCACGTTGATTTCTGTGTCCTTGTGGTCGATTTTGTGTTTCTCTGTGGTCACTGTTCATTTGTCCTTCATAGTTTTCTATCTGTCGGATTGTGTTGCATCTCTTTTTAGTTGTTTTTTGTCTCATAGTTTCTCTGTTTTTCCTCTTTAGTTGTTTTGCATAATTTATTTCGCAGTTTGTTGCTTGTTTGTGGTCATTCTTCGTTGTTTTTATCTTTGATTGTGTTGCATCTCGTTTCACCAGTTTTTTGTCTCTTCTGTATTCTTTTTGTCTCTGTGGTCGTTGTGCATCTGTCCTTAGTCGTTCTAAATCTTTCTTTGCATCTCCTTTTATGTTTGTAGTTGTTTTGCATCAATTTTTAGCAGCTTTTTTTGCCTCGTAGTCGCTCTTCTTGCCTCAGTGATTCTTTTGTGTCTTGCTGTTGTTAGCATCTGCAGTCATTTTACTTTTCTTTTAAGTAGTTTGTTGTCTGTTTGTGGTCATTTTGCGTCCAGTTTCGAGCCATATTTCACTCTTGGTGGTTGTTTTGTGTCCTTTCAGTTATTTCATGTTGATTTCTGTGTGCTTGTTGTTGTTTTGGTGTTTCTCTGTGGTCATTCTGCATTTGGTTTTTGTGTCTCCTGTTGTGTTTGTGGTTGTTTTACTTCAGATTTTGGTTGTTTTGTGTTTCTTTGTTGTCTGTTGTTATTCAGCATCTGCAGCCATTTTGCTTTTGTTGTCTATTTGTGGTCATTTTGCGTCTCTTTCTGCTGTTGTTTGATCAACATCCTGTTCAGTAATCAGTCAGTGATACTAAAACACCAGGACATCAGAGTTTGTGGACCAGGTTTCGTGTCCCTTCCCCCCCTTCTGTTCCTGGCCTTGAAGAGCAGTGGAGTCTCAGATCGACTCTGACGGACAGATATTGCTGTTGCTGCTGACAAGGAGGCTTTATGAAAGCTCTTTCATGTGGAACACAAATATAAGAATGTGACACTGAGCTCTGAACTCTGCTGCTGCTGCTGCACAGATGTTCTGTTTTCCTGCTGGACGGGGTTTTTTTATGACACACCGAGGACGGCTTGCAGATATTCCTCATTTGCGTGTTTCATTTTTCCCTCCTTGCCACTGGCCTTATATGTCCACTTTAAGTAAGTTTCCACTCTAAACATGCTATCAGAGCCAAACGGCGAAGCTTTGAAGCGAGGATCTGCGAGCGCCGAGGACAGTTTGTGTTGTGGAGTGAAGCAGGAGGAGGGAGGACCCGGGTTTTATCTAAACCAGCTGCTCCTGCTCTGCTTTTAGCATCAGTCTGTAACACAACTCCTCCGTCAGCCTCGGCTTCCCATTAAATGATTTAGCCCTCAGCTGTAATTCACTCCGACTCATTTAAAGGGTTTGGGAGATCATATCGGAGGATGTGGGGACTTTGTCGAGTGATTACTGCTGTGTTTGGACATTAAATGAAGTGTTAAAAAGAGCTTAATTGAGACGTTTTGACAGTAGTGCGGTTTCACCAAACTGCCCCTGTGAGCTGAAATCACGTGTGAAACCGTCTAACTGCTAAATGTGTGTATTTTGGGCGAGTTTAAGTTCTTCAAATAAACTCCTGAGAGTGAGTTTAAGGGTCTGCTCGCTCTGGACACTTTAGATGTGAAGATAGTTTTGGTTTTTCTTCACTCAGGTTTAAAGATATCTTTAATGAGATTATTGTTTTCACCACAGACCGCCGTGGTCACCAAAAGTCTAGTTTAGTGAGCGTCACGGGAAATACGTGTAGACCGTGATGTACGGAAACTGGAGCTGCTGAAAATAGAACTAAGTGGTTCAGTTTGTAAAGAGAAATAAACCAAATAAACCGACAGAAACAGATCCTCAGTCCTCCGTTAGAATAGATCTGATAGGATCAAACCAGACTAATTTAAACTCAGAATTGATCCTTGTATTATTATTATTATTATTATTATTATTATTATTATTATTATTATTATTATTATTATTATTATTATTATTATTATTATTATTAAAGTATCTATCTATCTATCTGTCTATCTATCGATTTTTTCCTGTTTTGGTAAATTACAAGTAACTAGTAAAAATTATTTTTACTTGAAACATTAACTCTTAAACAATAGTAAAAATCAGTAAATTATGTCTATTTTAATCCTCCTGTTGTCTTCATTTACAGGCACCAAAAATATTGTTTCCTTGTCTGAAAAAAAATCCAAAAAATCAGCAAAATAATTCCCCAAATTTCTGAAAATTTGCAAAACCTTCAGGAATAAAATTCCAATAATTCCTTAAAAGTTTCCCTTAAAAGTATTATTATTATTATTTTTTTTTTTAAAAATTGAGTTTTTGCAGTGCAAACTAGTAGAGATGAGAAAATAATCCCCTTTTAATATCCTCGCCTGCGTTTCAGGGATGTGCAACCCGAAGAACTACAGCGACTCTCCGGCGACGTCGAAGAGCACCGTGGAGGAGCTGCACCGTCCGATCCCGTCGCTGTTCCGAGCGCTGACGGAGGGCGACGCTCCGATCAACATGATGGTCGTGTCGTTCCCCGTCGCCGAGGAGCTGTCGCACCACGAGAACCTGGTGTCCTTCCTGGAGTCGCTGGACGGGCAGCACCAGAACGTGTCGGTGCCGGGAAACAGCATCCACGCCAGCTACGACACTCAAGGTAACACCGGAAAAGTCTCATACTGAATGTATAAATACTGGATTAGGCTCCCAAAGTAGTCTCATGACTGGACTTTTCTAGTACTATTCCATGTTATGTTACATTTTGGACAAAATATTCCATTTTTAATTCACTATATTCACATGGCAGTCATTTTTATGCCTTAAACATACCATACGCTCATAATTTTGGATGCATTTTTACAGATTAAACTACCCGAAAGTTTAGAAATGAGCGACTGACTCGCCCTTAGCTGTCTACAAGATTCATATAGAGCTCATATGTTGGGTCACATCGGGCTTCTACAATCATTAACCCTCGTGTCGTCCTGCGGGTCAAAACTGACCCGTTTTAAAATTTGAAAATGTGGAAAAGAATATATTTTCACAGTGAAACTTCTGATGTCCACATTTTCAACATTTTTGGGAAACCTTTGAACATTTTTTGGTGGAAAAAAGAAATGTTAAAAATGTTTCTTAAGAACATTCACATAAAAATCAACCAAAATTCAGCGAATTTCACCGGATTTTGGTTGATTTTTATGTGAATGTTCTTAAAGAAAATATTAGAAGCTTTACTGATAAATATGAAATCACTTTAGATATTTTTAGGATTTTTTGGAAGATTTTTACGAATTTTTTGAAAATATTTACAAGAATTTTCTTGCCACATTTGTTTGGGTTTTTTTGTTTGTTTTTAAGTAAAATTTTCAAGGGAAACTTTTAAAGAATTATTGGAATTTTCTTCCTGAAGGTTTTGCAAATTTTCAGGAATTTTTTTGCTGAATTTCTGGATTTTTTTCAGACAAGAAAACAATATTTTTTGGTGCCTATAAATGAGGACAACAGGAGGGTTAACAGAACAGAGGCTTCTTTAATTCCTACTGTGGGAAATTAAAATGTTGGCTTTAAAATGGTCGACCCAGAAAACGTGCTTTCTCTTTAAAACTGTGTGGTCTTGCTTTGCTTTAAAGCTCCTGTTGAAAGCTTCTGTTAGCTCCACATCTCTAATAAAGTTCCTGAGGATAAAAACATGCTTTGCTTTCACATAGTTTTCTGCTGCCGTCAGGTCCGGTCAGATTTTTCATTTCTGCACACTCACTGTGACCCGCAGTAATAAAATAAAACCCCAGTACAGAGTCTTGAACCGGGACCAGCTCGGGTTGGGTCGGCCAAACACATCTCCAGTTTAGGGAGCTGTGTTCGTATTGTTCTGCTGCCATTTTTTTCCCTTTTTTATTTTCATTTGCGGCTGTTTTGGCTCTCAGCTATTTGCCATAAAGTAATGGCAGCGCTCCCACAGAGCCGAGCCGTTAACTCATTAAGCTCACCGACACATCTGGTTCCACTCAGCTGCAGCAAATTCGCTTCACCCCTTCGGTAAAAGTAGGAACGCCGAGGGTTAAAGGTAATTACTCGTTTTTATAAACCGCTTTTACTGGATCCGTGACTCACGTCGGCTTTCTCTGCTTGTTTTTTTTCCTCTTATACTCCAGAGAACATGTGCACAGTGGTCTACTTTGACGACTGCGTGTCCATCCGGCAGTGCAAACTCTACTGCGAGTCCATGGGAGGGTCCAAGTACCGCTGGTTTCACAACGCCTGCTGCCAGTGCATCGGGCCGGAGTGCGTCGACTACGGCAGCAAAGCCGTGAAGTGCATGAACTGTCTGTTCTGAAGCGCCGGGCACATATTGGTACCAAATGTCTGGTCCATACCAGAGGACTGAGGGCAGAGGAAACCATTCTGAGTTAGCATTCCTCACTTACCTTGTAAAATACGCCCTGTACAACCCTCCCTCCTACCCTGCAAAGTGTTTTTATTCTGCTGTCATTGTTTCACTGTATATTTTTAGATATGTTTTCCATAGTGTTTTTTACTAGAGGTGTATATGAATAATGTATTTTTACAATTACGGTCCGCTAAATCCCAGTCTCATGCCAAATAAAGTTTGGTGACATGGATGGTTTTGTTTGAAAGAAAAGAGTCTTAATTCTACAGCAGTTTTCTTCAAAAATGTGTTTTGCGCCCCGTGACACAGTTATGAAGCCATAAAGTAATGCAGGGGTGTCAAACTCATTCTAGTCCAGGTTCCACATTCAGCCCAGTTTGATCTCCAGTGGCCTGGACCAGTAAAATCACAGCATAATAACCGATAACCTGACATTTCTTAAGAAAAATAAGTTCAGTTTCGGCAACATTCAGCCTCAGTTTATCATTTCCACATTACAACTTCCAGATCACAGAGTGTCTACAAAGGAACACAACATTTAGTCACCTGGAACTGAACCAGAGAGGATTTTATTTTATGATCAAAATGACAATAGTCAGACAAAAAACAACAAAAATAAGACAAGATAATACAAAAATGAGACACAAAATGACGAATAAAGCGAAACACAAAATCATAAGAAGATAAAAACTACAAACGAGACAGAAAGGAAACATAAAACAACAAAAACGTGAGAAAAACGACAAAAGTCAGACAAAAAACAAAAAACTAGACAAAATATTCCGAAAATGAGACAGAAAATGGCAAAAGAACAATGACCAATCTAGCATTTTACTTTATGATCAAAATAACTTTTCATTGTCTAGAAATGATTTTAAATGTATAGTTTTACTGATTTACAATCTGCAGTTAATGTCTTCTCTGGAATTTTTACACTTTGAGGGCCGGATTGGACCCTCTGGAGGACCGCTTTTGGCCCGCGGGCCTCATGTTGGACACCTCTGAAGTAGGGTGAATCAACATGTTCAGTATTTTTCCAGCTGTTCCCAATACTGGAATAAAATGTTGGCTCCATATACTGTAGGTATTTTACTACTTACTTGTCTACACAGCCTGCAGTTCATCTGAGAAGTTGGTTGCAGTTGAGTCACTTATGACTAACAAAAAGCACAGAATATTTTGTATTTTTATCATATCCAGTCAGAGTAAACAGTTATTTTTTTTAGTCATTTTCATGAAACGTCATGACTTTAAGCTCTGATGTTGATCATTTTGTCAACAGAACCACACAGTATTTATTATTATGCCAAATTTTAAAACATTTGGTGTCGTAGGCTGTTTTGTCACACCGAAAATAGTCAAATTTTACAGCATTTTTCTTTAAAACTGTGTGTTGTGCAGTTATATTGCTATAAAATAATGTCCAGTGTTTTTCCATTGACATTTGTGTCAAAAAACACAGAATATTTTGTATTTTTACCATGTCTGGTTAAATAAAACTGTTCATTTTTGTCAAAATTATAATTAAGACATGTAAATTGTAGTCATTTACATGAAAAAATTAGATTTCCAACTCAGATTTGGATCATTTTGTCAATAGAACCACACTGTATTTAATATTATGCCAATTTTTTTTTTTAAATGTCGATGTCCTATTTTTTCACACAGAAAATAGTCTAATTTTCTTAAAAATTGTGCATTGTGCAGTTATATTGCTGTAAATCACCCTAAAATCAACATTTTCAACATTTTTCCAAGTGTTACCAAAACTGGAAAAACATCTTGACTCCACATACTGTAGATATTTTACTATTTTCTTATGTAATTTCCTTCTGTATTGTATCAACACTGCCTGCAGTTCAGCCAAAAAGTCTCTGAATTTTTGCGGAGAAACTGATGATCACTGCTGAGTCACTGATAATTTCATAATTGTGACAAAAAGCACAAAATATTTTGTATTTTTACCGTATCCAGTTAGAGCAAACACTTAATTTTTGTCAGAATTTTAATAAAGACATGTAGATTAAAGTAGTTTTCATGAAACATTGATTAAATTTGGATCATTTTGCCAACAGAACCACACATCACACGTGATTATTTATTATTATAATACCAAATGAAGAAAAGTTTGGTGTTTTGTCTCACAAAGAATCTCATTCAAAGCATCTTTCTTCTTTTGTGTGATATTTTAAGGGGAATAAAGTGTAATAAAGTGCATAGTATGAGTGAAATGGTGACTGTTTGTTTTCCCAGTTGCCTGTCTCCTGCCCTGATCTTAGTGTGGTGTTGCCCAAGTCAGGAAACGCATCATTTCCTGGGGAAACAAAGTTGTTATTATACCATTCTGGTCCACAGGTGTTCCACTGACCGTCTCATGCGAGCGAACGGAGGGAAAAAGGAACATTTTCTGATGCCAATCTTGCACCGGCGCACACAAATGCTCTTTGTGATGCCAGCGAGCTTCTCAAAAAGCAGCAGGGCGCCTTATCGCTGATTATGTTCCCAATTGGCATGCAATAGCAGTTTGCACAGACTCATCCACCAGCCGCACAATGAGTTCTTGTTTGTCTCTGTTTTTTTTGTTTTTTTTTAATGATATTGAATCACGACCTATTTTCACCGCTGCAGCTGTGTGGTTTGGAGCAGATGGTGCCAACAAAGATCATCAGAGAACTAATGTGTTTCATGTGTCCTGATGGCCACTGGTTTTCTGAGCACAACCACAGCGTTGGAAAGTACACCACTCCCAACACTAAGCGGTTTTTCAGCAAATTTAGATTACAGCTGCTTTTCAAAACACTGTTTGACAGTTTCTCTTGTGCGCAGGCTTGAATAACAGAATGACACCACAGCCTAAACAGTCTCCATTAATTCCAGACCATTCTTGGCCAAGCAAACCTACAAAGACTATACATTTGTGGTAAAAACTCCAAAACAGGCACTGAAGCGGCGTCAACTACACTTCCCATGGTGCACTTGTGCCCCAGGCGCAGGCGCAGATGGGTTTATTTAGTATACAGACAGCCGGAAGCTGTACTCCGAAATTGTCCGAACGGGATCCTACTTGGTAAAGTTTCTTGTCTTTTGTGTTTTGCTCGTTCAACGACAGTACAGCGGTTGCAAAATAGAGTTTAGCATCTGTAGCTAACTATGTATTTGAAGTTGGTCTTGTGTGGACGAACCGGAGGCTTTTATCGAGGCGGATATGCAGGCTAACCAGCTACCTCAGCAGGCTAGCTAAACTAACGTTAGCATATGGGCCCCTCCATTCAGACGACAGCTCCACTTTATGGCAAATTTAAAGCAAATATCCATAAATATAACGGTATAGAACTTAACCTAAGTGTTTTAACGGCAAGGTGATGATATGTGAGTAGCTGTGTTGCATTAGCTTCCTCGTGAAAACAGGATATGGCAAGAACATCGTGAGATTAATCTGCCCAAAGCGAAGGAAGATTAAGATGTCAGACAGGCTTCATTAACAGTTTTGAGACCAGAATTCAATTAGGACAACGTTAGTGAACATGTGGCTGTAGGTTTCAGTCATTTATTACATTTTTAATCTCAGTTCTGCAGCGAGACACCGAAAAATACATCACAACAGACTTGCTTCCAATATCAGCAGGAGATGATCAGTCTGCTGTCAGGTTAAGGAAAATATTACTGTGAATAGTTGGGTACATCATTTTATCTACTTCCTAAAACATGTACAGCTGCTCAGGAGTTCCTTTTTGTGCCTAATTCACTATCAACAATGCTATACTGCTGTTTTAGATGATTGTCTGAACATCCAGCTCATTATTAATCACAGATGAGTTTCAGATAAATCATAGTCATGGAAAAAAGTGCTTGGTACAACTAAAGGTACATTTGTTTGTACAAATATAATGATAACAACAGAAACTTTAGTTTCAGAGCAGATATCAGACATTTTCCATGATTTTCTTGATAATAACCAAAATCACTTCAGTTCTTCCATCAATATCTATAGCATTGTTCTGCCAGAAACAGCTTTTAGGATTCCATGTTTTCTTTTCTGTCTGTTTTAGTCCCATGATCCACACAGGAGTTAGTACTGATTCATAACCATTGTTTCTGATGACTGCATCCATGCATCTAGGATGCTCTCCACCAGCTTCTGACATTGTTCTGCTGCCACAGCAGCCCATTCCTGTTGCACTAATTCTAAGTAACTTGCTTTGTTTTTGGCCTTGTGGTTCTCCAGTTTGCGTTTGCAAAGAGTAACTGGGCTTTCCTCTGCCTTCCCTTGATGAAGGGCTTCTTCCTGTTCTGTGTGTTTTCAGACCAGCTTCAACAAGTCGCTTTCCAACTGTCCTTGCACGACAAGTCCCATTTCTCCACAGTGTTCACTCATTGTTAAGGTTCCTGGAGGTCTGAGGACGATTCCTGACAGGAACGGATGAGTGACGGTCATCTGGTGGGTAGAAAGACGTTTCCTGACCAGCTAGCAGTTTGGTAGAACCATGTTGGGCTTGTTTTTCCTTGGTGTAATGAACGGCTGTCTTGGAGATCTTCAGTTTTTTCACTACCTGTCTCTCACTCATGTTAATTTCCAGCAGTGTCAAGATGGCTTTCTTTGTAGCTTCAAGTAATTGTTTAGTTTTAGGCATTATGTGAGAGCTGACAGCTTCTGAGTTGTGCTACAGCTTGAATGTCAGCAGGAAACCACTCTAGGTCTTTGCATGTGCTGCTGATGACATGAAATGTCCTCTTATAGACCCTGGGATACAATGAAGCTGAAGCATGTCACAGAGGACATAAAGTATTATGGAATCAGCTGCATTTTATGTCGTGTTCATTATATTCTTCATGTAATAAACCTTTAGTGGTACCAGGCATTGAAATGAACAAGAAATTGAAGAAAACAAAGGTGGTCTGATAGTTTTTTCCGTGACTGTACTTCCTGCTACTAATGAGGTGGACTGTAGTTTTGTTTGTGCTGTCAGTGGATGTTAGGATTGACATGTTAGAGGCAGGATGTGATCGTTTGAATGACAGAGCCCCATCTGGTGGGTGGACGTGACTGTTGCAGTCATATTCAGGAACAAATGAAGAAGACAACACGGGAAGGGTTACAGCTCGTTTCGTTGTGCTTTTAGCGTTCTGGTGTACAAAATATTTGATTTTTCAGGTCAGTAGATCAGTTGCAGACTGTGAGTCTTAGTCTAGATTGGAGATAATGTGTTTCACAGCTGATGAAATAGGAGGAGTAAAAAATGAAAAGTTATCTGAAAAAGTATGTTTATCATATTTTAACTGAAACATGTCCTGTTTAGATTTCCTTTTGGTGGTGCACATACTTTCATGACAATGGTTGAGCTTCGTTTTGAGCTCATTGATACTGTGTTAAAGTACATCTGAGTTGTTATAATGTGATATTTTACAGAAAGTAACATATACTGTTATGCAATGCATCAGAGCAGCAATAATTACTTTATCAATCAAGTAGTTGTCAACTGTTAAATTATGTGGGGAAAAAGGCTAAATTCTTGTTCCAGCTTCTAAAATTTGACTGTTTTCTGATTCTGTTCTGGCTGTTTTGACCCTTTTGAAAATGATTAAGCCTTTCGTTGTCAGATGTTAATTGAATCGTCATTTTTTGATTATTGATTAATCAGTTGAGTCTTAAGTTTTCTGAGTCCAGGTTCTTAGATTTGAACATTTTCTGGTTTCTGTAAATTAAATATATTTGTGTTTTTGACTAAACAGGACATTTGAGGATGTCAACTTGGACTTTGGGAAACACCAATGAATATTTTTTCACAATTTTCTGGCATTTTATTTGCCAAACAACTAACTGATTAATCAAAAAGTCTAAAAGTTAGTTAAGACCTACTTTGCATAAAGATTTAGTAGAAAGTTTTTCTTATCTTTATCTGAAGAGTTTGTTAGTTACACGTAAGTGCTGTGTTTAAAACTGAAAGCTGCCTCTCCACGTTCCGTTGTTAATACAGAAAATAGAACCGTCCCAGATGACTTGAGCTATCTGGATGGTCCAGAAGAAATCATTAAAGACTGCACAAACTGCATCACGCTTTCTGGTGATTTATGTTGGATCTGTATCTTTGATTTGTTCAGGTGTGATGGAGAGGTGATGTGCGAGTCAGAGGAGTGATCAGGCCCGAGCAGCCATGACTGAGTGCTTCCTGCCCCCCAGCAGCAGCCCTGCAGAGCAGCGCAGGGCCGAGCACCCCGGGGGGGTGGCCCGCACCCCCAGCTCTGAGGAAATCAGCCCCACCAAGTTCCCCGGTTTATATCGCACTGGCGAACCATCGCCGCCTCACGATGGACATCACCATGAGCCTCCTGACGCCTACGTGTCAGACGACGACAAAGAGCACAGCAAGAAGAAGAACAAGTTCAAGAAGAAGGAGAAAAGGAGTAAGAAAATAACTCTTGTCATTTGTTCTTTACAGTTCAGAGTAAAGATTGAAAACATGGGATGTAAGGGGTTATGTTATGTTGCACAAATGCCCGGTTGGAGTAGAAGCAAAGTCATGTTGCGTTCACTGTAAATATTTGGCTACTAAGGTTTATTACTGACCTTTAAAGAAGCATTTCTCAGCACAAGGTCACTTCATGGCCTTAGTGACTTAAAAACAAACAAATATATCCAAACACTGTACTGGAGTGTGGGAAAATGTTTCTTGAAGTAAAATTAGACAATGCTGAGAATGGACAGAGTTTACCACTCTTGACTGGGTAATTATCATCATTTAATGCTTCCTTGTGCTGTGTTTCACACTAATAGTAAACTGTACTAACAATTTAACCATTTAGTTGTAATCAGTGTTGTGGGAACACAGTATTGCAATGTAGTACTGTTACTAAATCCAGTAATCCAGTTATCACACTATACATACCAGTCAGTTACAGTTATACTGTTAGTTTTCAGTGCCACCTTGATTCTCTCTTATTTTTCTTACAACAATATTTTCTGTTCAGTGCTCCTTGGGCTTGTTTTCACCGACTTTGCTGCTGTCTCTGGTAAAACTTTCTAAAAGACCATAAAACAAAGATGGTGTGTGTCATCTTCATTAGTACAGGGATTTATACTGATATGTGAACATATGTAAGGTTTAACGTTCTATTGTTAGCTAGCAAAGTAGATACATCCATCCATCCATCCATCCATCCATCCATCCATTCATTTTCTTCCTCTTATCCGGGAGCTTCTCCTTGAGACTCAGCTCCCTCGTCATCACGACGGTTCGATACGACGTCTGAATTACTGCTGTCGTTGCACCAATCCTCCTGTCCATCTCACGCTCCATTTTCCCATCACTCGTGAACAAAATCCCGAGATACTTGAACTCCTTTGCATGGGGAAGCAACTCCCCCCAACCTAGAGGGAATAATCCACCAGTTTCCTGCAGAGAACCATGGTTTCTGACTTGGAGGTGCTGATCCACATCCCCGCCGCTTCACACTCTGCTGCAAACCAAGCTCCACATACCTCAACTTCTTGCACTCATAGGTCTCCTGTACTGAGCTCTCCCAGGGCGCTGTGAGCTCGATGATGTAGACGTGCCTAAGCAAAACTGATTATAGCACCAGGTCTGGTCACAGGGTGGTGGATGCAATCTCAGGTGGGAAGCAGAGCTTTTGGTCCAGGTCTACCAGAATCCTCCAATCACAAGCCCCTCTCAACAGTCCAGGATCTGGGCAGCTGAGAGGGGCCCGCCCAAGAGGACCTTCACCCTCCCGGACAAATGTTGTTTCTTGTCATTGGGTCGACATGGGTGGAAAGGCGCTGCGTTTCCAGCACTAGTGCCAGACACTTCAGCACCTGGTTGTGCCTGGTTTGGCAGCCTTGCACACAAACTGTTCACTTATGGTTCACATGGAAACGAGCACTGACTGACTGGCAGCATGTGAAGAATGTGTTTTATCTCAGCCAGGGATAAGATTTCTTAAGCTTTGTTTTTGTAGCTTTTTGGCCCAGGACGCTAATGCTGTTTTCATTGTATTTGTTGACAAAAGGAAAACTGTAGATGCAGGTCATGTAGTTCACTGAACACTGCTGTAAGTGAAGGTCTCATCAATATTACCTCTTGGATAAGAGACACATTTTCAACTTTTCCGTCGTGTTGGGTGTCGCAGCTCGCCGTGGTGAGAAATGTTCCTCTACTCGTGATGTTTTTCACTATTGCCCGTCCTGTATCATGATTTTTCCATGTCTGTATTTAGCTCGTACGGCAGGGCACAGTGGGAGAGAGGAAGTGATGGACAGTTTGAGGGCACACCCATAGAGCGTGGTGAAGGTGTGATACACTGGGTTCATTCTGGGGGAAACCCGGAGCAGATATTTGACCTGAGAAGAGGCCGCTAACTAACTAACCGTTTGCTCTGAGGAAAAATGTTTAAACTGTTCTGGAGGGGAGAGGTGTAAGGTGCAGTGGGAGCTATGCTAAATCGGTGGCTGACCTCTTTTCTAAGTCCCCATTCTCCCCCTCCTCTGCTATCTTCTCTCGCTCACACATCTCTTCCTGTTTCTATCCCACTGCTATCATAGTTCTGTCGTGGTGGTAGGAGGAGGAGGATAAAAAAGGGTGTTTCTCCCCTCAGATCTAACCCTTCTTCTTTTTTTACTCTTTACTTTCGCAGCGGAAGGATACGCCGCCTTCCAGGAGGACAGTTCGGCCGACGAAGCGGAGAGCCCGTCCAAAATGAAGCGCTCCAAGGGAATCCATGTGTTCAAGAAGCCGAGCTTTTCCAAGAAGAAGGAAAAGGACTTTAAGGTGAAGGAGAAGGGCCCCAAGGAGGACAAAGGCAAGGACAAGAAGTCAAAGGACCTGACGGCTGCCGACGTGGTGAAACAGTGGAAGGAGAAGAAGAAGAAGAAGAAGCCGACCACCGAGGCAGAGCCGGTCCCGGTGGAGACCCCGACCTTCAGGCCCATCTTTGGAGCCCCTCTGGGTGAAGCTGTGAAGAGAACAGCTCTGTATGATGGCATCCAGCTGCCGGCCATCTTCAGAGAGTGTGTGGACTACATTGAAAATTATGGGATGAAGTGTGAAGGCATCTACCGGGTTTCAGGTATCAAACATGTTGTTGATTTTATTTCCATTCGATTTCTTGTTCTCCATGAAAACTCCCACTTTTCTCCATGTGCTAACATAACTGCAGGGTTTTCTAATCATCAATGAGCCTTTCAACACCATTAGCTAACACAGTGTAGCATTAGAACACAGGAGTGATGGTTGCTGGAAATGTTCCTCTGTACCTCTATGGAGATATTCCATTAAAAATCAGCTGTTTCCAGCTACAATAGTCATTTACCACATTAACTATGTCTAGACTGGATTTATCATTCATTTCATGTTATCTTCATTGAAAAAAAAATGCTTTTCTTTCAAACATAAGGACATTTTTAAGTGACCCCAAACTTTTGAACGGTAGTGTATGTCATTAGGAATAATGTGTTAAATTTGTGGCCACAGATGTTGTAATTTAGAGAGAGGGGTGGGATCATGTCGATTATTTTGTCATTTTCTTCTTCCAATTGGGACACTATTGGAGTGGTGTCACCTATCATATGTGCTCAATGATTGGCCTAATATTGGCCATAAATGCAAAAAAACATACTTTTTCTCATAAAATATCTGCCTAACTGGCTCCATGCTCTACATTTTTAAGCTTATTTTGGTGCCAATCACAGAAAAACAATCATGTTTGTTGGAATATCAGAGAAGTAGAAAAAAAAAGTGGCCATTTTTTAACCAAATTTGCACCGTCATAAAACTGGTTTAGTTTTTTCTATCAAAGCAGGATTGTAGCATTAACCCTCGTGTCGTCCTGCCGGTCAAAATTGATGGGTTTTAAAGTTTGAAAATGTGGGTAATTTTTCAGAAATTTGGGGAATTTTTTTGCAGAATTTTTGTATTTTTTTCAGACAAGGAAACAGTATTTTTTGGTGCCTGTAAATGAAGACAACAGGGGCGTTAGAGACCATATGTACATATCAATGATCCTGCAAAATTTCAGGACTCTAGTTACATTAAATCTCAAGTTATTGCACTTCAAGCGTGACATGGACATGACCACACTCAAAAACTCACAAAGTAATATTCCCTATGGCCGTAGATTTTACACTTGGTAAACCAAATCTATATTCACCAGTTTAAAAAAATATCAGTCAAGTTGAAGATGAATTGTGGTGGAAATGACCCTGCTATTTGTTTCGCCTCTGTCAGGTATGAAGTCGAAGGTGGACGAGCTGAAGGCAGCGTACGACCGAGAGGAGTGTCCCTGCCTGGAGGAGTACGACCCCCACACAGTGGCCAGCCTGCTGAAGCAGTACCTCCGCGAGCTGCCGGAGAACCTGCTGGGCCGAGATGTGGCCCAGAGGTTTGAGGACGCCTGCGGTCGGCAGGTGGAAGCCGAGAAGGTGACGGAGTTCCAGAGGCTGCTGGGCGAAGTGCCGCCGGAGAGCCGACTCCTCCTGTCCTGGCTCGTAGCGCACATGGACCACGTCATTGCCAGGGAGGCCGAGACCAAGATGAACATTCAGAACATCTCCATCGTCCTCAACCCAACCATACAGGTCAGAGACGGGAGATGAAGCTGAGTAAGAGAACTGGAGGCTAATTGGAAAGACAGACTAAGCATCAAACTGAAATGTGGGGCTTTGGCTCGGGCCCTAATGTACCTAAAAGAGAAGAAACCTCCCCTTAGCAACAAGCCAACTGAGTTTTTATTGGATCAAGCAGTCGGTTCATGTGTGAGACCCTGGCCCAGTTTAGTGCAGCTAATTTATTCCCGCTGGGGACGTCTCTGTGGCTGCTCCACTTATTCTGAACCAACAGCAGCAGGAGCCACAGCACTGTTAAATAAACACTTGGTTCAATTAATGAGCGGAGTCCGGGGTCAGTTTAATCAGGCTGAGTAAATATGCAGGGACTTTTGTTGTGCAGATTCAACTCAGTGCAGAAAAAAAACAGAACACAGAGAACCATTTGAAGGCTGGATGCAGTTTGAACAGATTTCCTGCTTTCTGCTCGTCGTCCTCTGCTGATCAGTTTACCGTCATTCCAGATCGGGAATCGTGTTCTTTACATGTTCTTCACCCACGTGAGGGAGCTGTTCGGAGACGTGGTGCTGAAGCAGGTGGTGCGGCCGCTTCGCTGGTCCAACATGGCGACGATGCCGGCTCTGCCCGAGACCCAGGAGAGCATCAAGGAGGAGATCCGACGACAGGTGGGTTCAGCTAACACGTCCGTTTTAGTGTTAAACAGAACAGAAATGCCGAATACTTGTTGCTTTCAACCTCTTAAACGTGAGGATCTCAGTTTTTTACATCCGCCTGCTGCAGTGTATGAAAAAGGCCGACATATAAATGCTTCAGTTTAGTGATTAATTGTTACATTTGACATTTCATGCAGGATTTAAAGCAGGGCTGTCAAACTCATGAACAACCTGAAATTTCTGAAGAAAAATAAATTCAGTTTCAGCAACATTCAGCCTCAGTTTATCATTTCCACATTACAACTTCCAGATGACAGAGCGACTACAAAGGAACACAACATTTAGCCACAGGTGTCTGGACCTGATTGATACAGTATTTTACTTTAAAAAACACGACAAAATATTACAACAATGAGACACACAACAACAAAAGAACAATGAACAATCTAGTATTTTACTTTCCTCCAGAGGGTCCAATCCGGTCCTCAAAGTGTAAAAATTCCAGAGAAGACATTAACTGCAGATTGTAAATTAGTAAAACTATAAATTTAAAATCATTTCTAGACCATGACAAGTTGTTTTGATCAGAAAGTAAAATACTAGATTGTTCATTGTTCTTTTGCCGGTTTGCGTCTCATTTCTTGTAATATTTTGTCTTGTTTTTGGTGTTTTTTTTGTCTGACCTTTGTCGTTTGTTTCATGTTTTTGTTGTTTTTCTCGTTTTTGTATTTTTGTGTTTCCTTTTTGTCTTGCTTGTGTTTTTTGTGTAATTTTTCTCACTTTGCATTTTGCTTTTGTTGTGTATTGTTTGTATCATTTTGTGTTTTTTTGCCTCGTTTGTGTTGTTTGTCTACGTTTTTGTTTTGTTTCTCGCGTTTGTCTTTTTTTGTCTCATTTGCAATTTCTTGTCTTGTTTTTGTCTTTTGTCCATTTTTTTTGTCGCTTTGTAACTTTTTTGTCAGATTTTTTATCTCTTTCGTGTCGTTCATCTCATTTTTTTTGTCATTTTGTTTCTCACTTTTGTGTCTCGTTTTTGTAATATTTTCCTTGTTTTTTGTCTTTTTTTTTGTTTGACTTTTGTCGTTTTGATCATTAACTAAAATACAATTTTATTCAGTTCCAGATGACTAAATGTTTTGTGCCTTTGGAAACTGTCCAGCGTTTGGCTCCTGCACTCTCTTTAATCTCGTCCACATCAAGTAAAGTTCAGCCTCTAATATAAATGTGTTTGTGTTTAGGAGTTTCTACTGAACTGCCTGCACAGAGACCTGCAGGCAGGAGTGAAGGATTTGTCCAAAGAGGAGCGACTCTGGGAGGTTCAGAGAATCCTGACTGCTCTCAAACGCAAACTGAGGGAAGCCAAACGTCAGGTAAGCTGTCAGCTTTTATTTATATCTTAAAGTTTGATTAGTTGTCTTGGAACTTCTACTTTGTCTATCAATTTCTGTCAATGAAAGGAAGCTAAATAACAGAAACATCCCCCTGAATGACACAGTAGCACCACAAAAACATGAATTAGCACCTGTCTAAAAGTTATACCCTTCATTAAAGTGGGATCTGTCGCATTAGTTTTAGCTGTATGTCCCTAAATAACTGCCACATGAGTATAAACAGGAGTTAATAAATATATATATATATATTTCTATACATAAACATGAAACTGATGATGTATTTTTGCAATAGTGGGTTTTACAGCATGAAGTACCTCATACAAGCTACTTGCAATAAAGCCAAACTGTCCCTTTCAGATAAACATAAACTGCTCTGTTTATTTACTCTGTGTGTTTTTAGGAGTGTGAGAGTAAAATAGCCCAGGAGATAGCGAGCCTATCAAAGGAAGATGTTTCTAAAGAGGAAATGACTGAGAATGAGGAGGAAGTCATTAACCTTCTCTTGGCTCAGGTGAGTCATTTAGACAAACACACTGATGAGACACCAGAACAGTGTCTGGAAAAAGCTCATTTTAAACGTATGATCTGCTAGGAAAACGAGATCCTGACGGAGCAGGAGGAGCTGATCTCTCTAGAGCAGGTGCTGCGCAGACAAATCGCTACAGAGAAGGAAGAAATCGAGAGACTGCGTGCGGAAATCGCAGACATCCAGAGGTAAGAGAGTTAAATATGCTGTAATAATAATGTTAGACATGAAGTGCAGACCTCAGCCAACAGCGCTCTATTTCAGCCGGCAGCAGGGTCGCAGCGAGACGGAGGAATACTCATCAGACAGCGAAAGCGAGAGCGAGGATGAGGAAGAGCTGCAGATGATACTGGAAGATCTGCAGAAGCAAAATGAGGAACTGGAGGTGAGAAAACATTCACTACGCACTGGTTTCTGAACTCCTCCCTGTAGTGTAGGAAACAGTTTATACCTGGAAGAGAGTAAAATCTACAAGTAGAACACACTGCTCTGGAGCCTTATAATATAGAAGTATTATAAAAATTAACTTGTATAACACCTTTTTTAATAGTTACAAAGTGCTAAATGGAAACTTACAAGACTAATAAGACCAATAAATAATCATAAATGCAGCCAGAGGACATAAAAACAAAGATCATAAATACAGTTACATCATAAAACAAAGAAGGGGTCATAATGGAACATTTATAACGGCCTTTCAATAAAGAATGCTTTCATGACAGGATTTAAAAGACACTGTTGATCTCACTAGGCAGATTATTTCAGTTTGGGTGGTGTAACAGCAAACTTCTCAAGACCTTTGAATAATCAACAATCCAAGAGAGCAACCTGAAATTTCTTTAGAAAAATAAATTCAATTCAGCAACATTCAGCCTCAGTTTATCATTTCCACATTACAACTTCCAGATCACAGAGTGTCTACAAAGGAACACAACATTTAGTCATCTGGAACTGAACCATAGAGGATTTACTTTATGATGAAAACGACAAAAGTCAGACAAAATATTACAAAAACGAGACACAAAAGGACAAAAGCAAAAAACTAAATGAAAAAAATGAGACAAAAAAGGTACAAAGTGGCAAAAAAGTGGACAAATGTAAAAAAAATTGGACTAAAATTTATTCAAATGACACAAACGAGACATAAAAATGACAAAGGGGAGAATCAAAACGACAGGAAAAGACAACACAAACGAGACAAAAAAAGAACACAAAATGACAAAAACATGAGACAAACAACAAAAGTCAGACGACAGAAGGTAAAAAACAACAAAAACAAGACGAAATATTACAAAAACGAGACACAAAGTGACAAAAAGTGGACAAAAAGGAAACACAAAACGGCAAAAACATGAGAACAACAACACTTGAACGGTGCTCTGTAGATAAACTTGCTGCTGCTACAGAACCCCACTGAGCAGGAAAAACATTTACAGAAAACCATCATCATCATCATCCCCTCTGCAGTAGCTGCTCTTAATAACAGCAAGTAGACTGCACTGTGTTTCCAGTTATTTTATGTGCTTTACTTGTCTTTATTTATTGTACTGTGTTTTTAATATGTGAGGGTGTTTGAAATGTTTGAGTGTGGTTTTTAATTTTTGTCTTACAGCCGTTATAAAAGAAGAATTTCTGTTTTTACTTGGAACAGACAATAAAATTATTCTATTCTATTCTATCCTAAACTTTACTTTCTTCTTAAAGTAAGATGAGGTCCGACTGCTCTGTCTTCGTTTTGTTTCCCCGCAGAACAAAAACACCCACCTGAACCAGGCCATCCACGAGGAGCAGGAAGCCATCCTGGAGCTCCGCGTCCAGCTCCGCCTCCTGCAGAGCCACAAGCTGCAGCAGGAACTGACCGTCCAGCCGCCGGCCGAGCAGCCTCCTCCCGCCCAGCCCAGCCCGGAGGCCCGCAGCGAGGAGCAAGCCAAGCGCTCCGTTGCA